>CAMZMU010000101.1:4066656-4520604 GCA_947311845.1 Poa pratensis
TCAGGTTCGACCGAGATATGATATCCTTGGCTGGACGAGACATCTCTCGGCATCCAGCTACGCCAAGTACTCGGACGTCACTAGCTCGGACTTGGTACAGTTACGAGTTGACCAAGCAGAACAAGACAAAGATGATGACACAGGTTGCATGGCTACAGTGCCTATGATGTGACGAGAGTACAGCTACATGACGCGTGCATTAGTGCTGACAAGACCCATCAGTCAACTCAGCAATAGTGCGAAGACACCCCAGTAGTCAAATCATGTACAGTGTTTGTATATTGACATGCGGGCCACCCCTTGTCCCTGGGCTTTCATATATAAGGAGCACCAGGGGTTTGCGCTCCTGACCCCGTTGGGGGTGAGAGTTCCCCCACCACCTAGAGAGAAAGCCTCTTACAGGCCACCTTAGCTCAGCTCCAGGAGCATTTGTGCAGACCGTATGCAGAGGGAAAAATATATAGAGTAGGCTAGATGCTGCAGTAGGGGTTTTATCTCTAATGAGAGCCCGAAGCAGGGTAAATACTCGTGTTCATCTGTTTGTCTGTGTGAGCAACTCTGCTCGCTATCCCTCCCCGAATCCTCTAGCGTCCATCGACCCCAAACTTAGCCTACCCTAGGCATTTGTTGTTCCATACGACGACAGTTGGCGCCCACGTGGGGCTGGTAGTGGCGCTTGCTGGAATAAATTCGGACGGGACCTTTTTGGTTAACTCGGGGACTCGACTCCGACATCACCTCCGGGTTAACAGAAGTCAACCGCCATCTGCTGGTCAAACCGGGTTGACTTGGTCAAATTCGGGTTTGAGTTGGTCAAAACCGACATAGTAACAGCCAAATCGACATAGTCATAGCCAAACCGAGTTAAATGCGGCCAGTCCGACATAATTGATTATCCCGGCTGAAATATGGAGTTTTGGGCCGAGGTAGGCCAAACCGAGTCGATCCGCAACTCGGATGAGCCGAGTCAGGTCGCGCCTCGGCTGGGCCGACGCATCGCATCTTGGGCCGAGGTATTCCAACTCGGACGGGCCGGGATTTCCTCTGCTTCGGAAGGCCGTCATCCCCAGCCTCGGCTCGACCGAGATATCCTCATCTCGACTGGACCGAGACGCGCGTCCACGCCCAGCTTCTCCGACCTGCACCGACCTGCATCGGCGCGTCCGCGCCAGGACGCCGGAGCTCCTCGCTCTGCTCCACCTGTCCCGCCTCGACCCCTCGTGCGCCAGCCCCGAGCTACTCCCTGGCCGCCGCCGCCTCCACCAGGCTCCGGTGCTTCCGCGCCCGGAGTTCCGCCTCGACCTCGCCCACGGACGGCCCTGCTCTGGCCGCCTCCGCACGGCGCCGGCTGGCCGCCCTCGCCAGCTCCCCGGCATGGCCGCCTCCGGCCGGCTGGCCGCGCCCTGCCCCGCCTCCGGCTGGCCGAGCTCCGCCGCAGCAACCCCATCGGAGCCGCCCCGAGCTCCTCCCTGGCCGGCTCCCTACGCTCCACCCGAGGTCGGTCCCCGCTCCCCGCGTCTCCTCCATCGAGCCGGATTCTCCGGGAGAGGAGGATGAGGAAGAAAGAGGAAAAAAGAAAAGAGAGAGAAAGAAAAGAGAAAAAGGAATAGAAGAGAAGAAAGAGAAAAGAAAAAATAGGAAGAAGAGAGAAAAAGAAAGAAATAGGTAGAAGGAAACGACCGACATATAGCCTATGTCGGCAAAGAGTTGGAGAGAAGAGCCGGCATATAGGCTATGCCGGCCGACATAAAAGTCCATGTCGGTTAAGAATTAATTGCTGAGGGTAGAATTGTGAGTGGCCGACACGGATATGTTGGATCAGAAAAAAAAAGATGACCCGGTCAGAATGAGTCGGGCCAGCATAAAAAATATCCCGGCCGGCGTTAAAGATACGTTACTGGCCGAGATGAACAGGTGATGTTTCGGCTCCATTTTGGTTGGCCGAGTGAGACATGCCCGGTTCTACCCCTGCATGTTTCTTCCGTCGCCGGCGCTATTTGGTCTGCTGGACCGAGCGCATCTGAATCAGTTGTATCCGGGCTATCTGTGTCTAGCATCTCCCCTATTTTGAGGTCTAGCCCGGGCCCACTCGTATGTCTCACCCAGTCCGCACCGACCACGCAATGTAAGTATTTACAGTATTTGGTTTTGTATCGCGCGCAAATAGTTAATCTCAAAAATAGCTCGGGGACCGCCCCCTCGTACCTTGCTTAGTTGTTTTCCCCGGGAGCAAGATGTCTTAACCCAGGGACTGGACAGCCAGTCAAGTTTTGTTTTATCTCCTAGATAAGAAAACTGACTCGGGAACTCGGTTGAGTTCGAGTCTGTACCCTGTTGCATAGTTTCGCTGCTAGGCTTATTTTTGTCTGTTAAATAGAGTTGTTGTTTCCATTAATTATTCATTATACATATATGTTTGAACTAACATTGAAAGGTGATATCGGTTTTACCAAGAGGATATTCATCCCGAGATCATGGTTTTATCGGTTGTCTCGGATTATCCAAAATATCATAGCATTGTCGGTATTATCTCAAATCGCCGTTTATTTCGGTTCGCCAAAAGATCACAGCATTTATCTCATATCATCGAGCGTCTCTTAATTGCTATCTTTATCGGCTTAATCAATTATCATGATTCTTCAGTTATCCGAGCTTACCATAATATCATAGCATCATTATCTCGGCACAATGAGTCAAAAGGTATCAGATCTCACTGAGTATTACGTGTTGAGAGATGTCTCAGCTCGTCATCTGACAAGTGCCCATGAAGGCAAAATGTCAGATTTAGCCAATGACGGCTATATGTTGGTACAGCTAGCGCTACCGACATATCCGATTTCGGTAACGCCCAGAGTGGCTAAAAACCGACATATTAAAAGTGCCCATGAAGGCAAAATGTCAGATTTAGCCAATGACGGCTATATGTTGGTAAAGCTAGCGCTACCGACATATCCGATTTCGGTAACGTCCAGAGTGGCTAAAAACCGACATATTACAGTGCCCATGCGGACAATGTGTCACATTTGCCAATGTCGGCGAGGACATCGACATACGACAGTGCCCGTGCAGGCTGTATGTCGGGCATGCGCTTGTGGGCAAGATAAATAATAATGCTGCCCGTGCAGTCAAGTTGTTGTTTATATGACGACATACTGATATTTGTTATTTGTTTTGGTAAGTCTGTGCGCGACTCTGCGAGTCCCCCACAGCCTCGGGGACTAATGTCGGGGATGTAACCCCGGGTACCCCAGAGTTGGTGGTTTTGTTGAGTTAGTGCAAGAAATAGAAAGAAGAGGGATAAAAGATAAAGGAAGAGGCAGAAAAAAGCAGCCTGGGCCGACATATGTTGGCCCAGACCGAGATACCAGATTCTGGGCCGAGACAGGCATTTACCGGCATATCTTTGCCCCGGGCGGGCCGAGGTATCCGCTGCTTACCCCGGGCGAGGCCGAAGTATCCACCGCTTGCCCCGGGCGGGCCGAGGTATGCGCCTACTATCTCGGCTTGGGCCGAGTTATCTGCCGCCCGGGCGGACCGAGGTTTCTTATCCGGATTGGGCCGACATCCACTGCCAGAAATGAGCTTCCACGATTGTTCTGTTTCATCTTTTCTGAATTAGTGCAAACATTTCTTAAAGATTGGACGGCTATTGCGCACGTCATGTCATGCCAATGATAGCGCAAGACAAGGGCATCCTAGTCAAGTCAACGGGTCAAAAGATACAATTTCCCTACAACTACTCACCTTTTTATTAAGAGCTCTGATCCAAAAAAAAGAAAAATCAGCAGGAAGCAGGTCTAGACTCTACAATATTCAGACCGGTCAGTCTTGAAGTTTTGTTTTCTTTCACTACCCTGTCCACACGGGCGTGGTGCTCCCTGCTCAGTCTGTTTAAAATGGAGATCAACCACCAAGAGGCCTTCTCTCACACAAACTACAGAGCATAGCTTGCTCCAGTAAATGCCATTTCCGTAGATCCTCCAAACAGACATGTCTCCGGTGAAGGTGTTTGGGCACCTGCTGTCGACGAACGTCGCACGGGTGCTGATCTGCCTGGAGGAGGTCGACGCCGAGTATGAGCTCGTGCCTGTCGACTTCCTCGCCGGCGAGCACAACAGCCCCCAACATGTCCAGCTGAACGTAAGTAGACGTACGATGATTTGTCACTCACCGTGGCGTAGCGGGTAATGATTTGTGACGACGCTGTTATGTTTTCCTTGCAGCCGTTTGGGAAGATCCCTGCGCTACAAGATGGCGACCTCGTCCTATTCGGTGAGACATCCATTGATCCATACACAAATCGGTCGTGCTAATTTTCTCTCTCTAATGACAAATCGACGAGGCATTTTACAGAGTCGCGCGCTATCGCCAAGTACATCCTCCGCAAGCACAAGACATCCAGCCTGGACCTACTGAGAGAGAACGGCAGCATCGAAGAAACGGCAATGGTGGACGTGTGGACGGAGGTGGAGGCGCAGCAGTACTACCCGGCCATCTCGCCGTGGTGTTCGAGTGCATCATCTTTCCGGTCATGCGCGGCACCGCGACGAACCAGGTCGTCGTCGACGACAGCCTGGATCGGCTGAGGGGAGTGTTGACGGTCTACGAGGCCCGGCTGGGAGAGAGCAGGTACCTGGCCGGGGACGCCATCAGCTTCGCCGATCTGAACCACATCCCGTTCACCTTCTACTTCATGGCAACACCGTACGCGTCGCTGTTTGATGAGTACCCCAAGGTGAAGGCCTGGTGGGAGGAGCTCATGGCGAGGCCGGCGGTGCAGAAGGTCTGCAAGAACATGCCTACGGAGTTTTAGTTCCCCTACTTGTTTATGTGCGCGTGTAGCTGAATTTGATATGGAATAATTGGATGCGTCTTACGTATTGGTCGTGACTAATGATCATAGCAGTTGGTTCTGTTTTGATAAGCTAGCTATTAGCTATTGCTCGACAGGTACACCGGCCACTGCCAGTACCGCAGACACACTAATCAAGTGGTGGTCATTCACTCATTCTAGAGTGAGTTACTGTCTTCATACACTTTCAAAAGTATGGCTAATACTAGTTTCAAAAAACAAAAAGTAGGGCAAATGCACCACAAGTCTGAAGGAAGGAGACCGACTGCGCAGCGGCGGAGCCAGGATTTTCTTATTGGGTATTTAGAGTAAAATAATAATAATGCAGCACACCAATACAATATATGTAGGTTCACAATTACAATAACATAAATAAATATTGTTCATGGTGGGGAAAACTTCTCTAATAAATAAATTACATGAATAAGTCTAGCTCCGCCCCGACTACCCGAGGTCGGCGCTTTTTCAATCTGACGTCCTACTTGTTCAGTCCATATCGCATGTAGTCTCCCTCCCATAGTCCGCACCTACTTCTTGCGGCCCTCTTGGACCCGACATAGCCGAGAGAAGATCCCTTCGCATGAGAGCAAGGACTTCTATCTCCCCGTAAGGTGTTCTTTGCTGAATAACAACACAAATCAACGACATGTAGTTTTTTCCCCAGTGGAGATTTTTGATTCCGGGGCTCGAGTGATCCATCTATTAATAAAATTCTAAGAAATAAAAGTTTTTAATAATCTAAAAAATATTGAATGTTGTAAATGCAGCCCACAAACGTGCAAAATTTAAATTTGAAATACTTTATATTCTGAGGTACAGAAATTTCAAATGTGTGGAGCTGTGTATACACACTTTCAGTTCTCCAAACATATAAGATTTATCATTTTTGTGTAGCCATAATTTAAAGAAGTTTGTATTGCGATTTTGCGTACTGGTAAGCTACATCATTCACTACATTAAGATGATTTTTTCAGTTTTTTTTAAATTGTAGATATAATTTTTGATATTTTAACAGACCTTTTCTTTTTTTCCTCTCCTTCTTTTGAAAATTACCATGTCGATGCTGGTCAATTTTCATGATCTATAACAAGGACCGAAATCTCGAGAGCGCCGTTTTGGCTCCCGGGTTTCTGACAGGAAATTTGTCATTTTTGTACAGGGCGCGTACGATGTCATTTCGGCGCGAAAAAAAAACACGGTGGTGCGTACCATGGTCAGGTACGTGCATGATTTTTTCAGATTTTTTTGATAAGTTTTCAAATTTTGATTTTTTTTTGAAAATACCGGGAGCATATGCTCCCGGGTGCCAATGCGAATTTCCGCGAAATCTCTTAACATTTCGCTACGTGAGGCAAGTTCAAAAGAAAAAAATTGGACGTGAGGGAGATGGCACCGAACTACTTTGCTCGCAGGATTGGATGCAAAAGGACAACCGAGACATTTCTAGCAGCCGACGGAAGATATGTTCGAGACGGGTACAACGCAACAAACCATGCATGGTCCAGAAGCTTCCCTCGTCCACTTCACTCTCTACGTCTCCAGAACCATCTCCCCGACGTCGACGCCGCAAACCCTCCTAATTTATTGCCGCCATTCTTCCAATTCCTTCATCTTCCGCAGCTCATATCCAGTTTCCAGCTACAGAACGCGAACCAAATCCCAACTCAGATTCCAGTCACATAACGGCAGGAAAATCGCAGCTCAGCCGATCCTTTTCCGAGCTCACCGAAGCAATGGCGGATCTCTTCTTGGGTAGCCCATTCCGGCGGTTCATGTATGCCCGCCCCTTCACGGCAGCCGCCATGGACTGGGTGGAGACCCCGAGCTCCCACGTCATCAGGATCAACGTCCCGGGGCTGGGCAAGGACGACGTCAAGGTGCAGGTGGAGGACGGCAACGTGCTGAGCGTCCGGGGCGCGGCGAAGCAGAAGGAGGAGGACACGGATGCCGTGTGGCACGTGGCGGAGCGCGGGAAGCCGGAGTTCGCGCGGGAGGTGGCGCTGCCGGAGCACGTCAAGGTGGAGCAGATCAGGGCCGGCGTGGAGAACGGCGTGCTCACCGTCGTCGTGCCCAAGGAGCCCGCGCCTGCCCGGCCCAGGACCAGGCCCATCGCCGTGTCCAGCAAGCTCTGATGAGCCCGACTATCTCTGTGTGTGGAAGTGGAACTCTGCTATAGTTCACTCTGTTTTACTCCGTGTTTGTGAAATGATAAGCATCAAAGCACTGGAACGCGAGACGTAGTTAAACAATTGCTAGTAGCTCAGAAAAATTGTTCAGACTTAAGAGATGCACTTGTACACAGACTAATCTACTTTACAGTTGGATAGTTTTAGGTTTTAGCCTATAAGTAGCATCGCTCTGCTCCTTGCTACGCGCACCACATTTGGGTAGTCGATCTTGAAATTCTTCTGTACCTAATTATAAAGTGAGGAAGGTTTCTTGTTCTACGTCATTGAAAATACCCTTCAGGAAATTACCCCCAAATGCCATCATAAGCTACGTACAGCTTTGTTTGTCTCGCTACCCGCACAGGGAAAAAGAACCACGACAAAGAAAATTCCGCGGCTCTGCCCTATCCCCCGCTCTACGCCGGCAGGTGCGGCAGCTCGGTCCTGGCTTCCCCTCCCTGCCCAGTGAGTTGGGGCGGACGCACGAGCTCCGGAAGGCCGCCATGGCGATGGCTTCTGTCGCCCGTCGCGGGGCGCGCGAGGGCGACCCTGACGTCGAGAAGCTGCAGGCCTCCTCTGTGCGTCCCCTTCCACAATCTCCCACGAATCCGGGAAAACAGAAAGAAACTAACTAGGGCCGGCCGACGGGAGTTTTGCTGACTGCAGCGATGAGATCGAGATAGCTGTCGCTGCCTCTGCTGGAGATGCCGGTGAGGTTGGTCAACACGGCCACCCCTTTCTCGCAGCCTGCCTCAGGTTCCGGCCCCTTCCCTGCCCTCCCATCTCGCTGTCTTGGTACAGTGACATTCCAGCTCCGTGGCAGCTGAGACTAATAGGCTACAGTAAAAGGAAGCCTCCAAGAAAATCAAGCACTGTGCATGTTCCTCTGAATTTGATCATTCACGGGTTCAGTTACTAGAAGTTCCACCTACCTCTCTACAGATTGCTTCATTGGTCATGGAGACTGCTGCTTGGTGCTGTATGCTCATAATGATTTTGCTGGAGACGAAAATTTGCATCACTGAGTTTACATAGTACATCCGGTTTGTTGTAATGTATCTTTTGGTTGGAAAATCTGCTATGGTCAATGTTGTGCTTCAGTGGGGCAGTAGTGCAGTACTACAGTTCAAGGTGCAGTACATTTTCAGCATCATCATTCTTGATGAAACTTAATAGATTGTAACCCATAGATCTTCCTGTTTACATTTCTTTATATGTAGGCTAACATATTATTTTGCTTGTGCAGTTCAATATTCAACTTATTGTGCAGCGAGATAATATCCAGGTTTGCCTCTTTGTTGTCTACTCCATCAAGTTGTACTTGACTACCCAAATTTGTTTCTGGTAGATGTTTTTGCCTAGTGGAAAGTCGCATAATTCTGTAATCAAGGAGCGTATCTTCTCTGCCTCTCTTTTGAACAACATGGTTCATTTGTCTCTCAAGAATGTACCGGCCACCCATTCATTCTGAATTGGCTGCTTCGAGTTTGAATATTGGAGAATGATGTTCAGGACTAAAACATTGTTCGTCTTCTGCACTTTGTCACAGACAAGTGTGGCGATGCATCTATTGTAGTAAGGGTAAAGTGGTGTCCGGTAGATTGGCTATGGTGGCGTATTCTTATGGCCACGATGCACATTAGCGACGATTCGACCCGTAACAACGCACGGGCATGTTTTGCTAGTCTCTAATAACACGGCTTCAGGTACAGCCATTCTCACTCTCAATGCTGCCGCCTTCGCTGCCGTCCTCGCTGTGCTGGTCCTGCCATCCTTGGCGTGCCGTGGGTCACAGGGCCCAAAACAAGTGCCACCCACACCGTCGCCCGTGATGAAATGCAGCTACTATGAGTCATACTGTGACTCGACATCTGACGTCAAGGTTCCCCAAGCTGCACATTCTGCAGCCCTTCCAACTATGATGACTGCAAGCCCAGAGCGACCAAGGATTGCAGGGCCAGCTGTACCGGCATCGACTACAAATGCCTGCGATGGCAAAGCATTCGCAGAATGCGACAAAATGGACACAATTGACCACGTGGCGAAACTATTACACGAAATGAACTTTCGGCAAAACTATTTCATCGAAATAACCATTTCCGGTAGCGCCCAACGATCGGACGCTACAGGATAGCGCCCAACGATCAGGCGCTACACATCATGTCAACGTGACGGTTGCGGGGCCAGCCAGGGTCCACTTTTGATCGTGTAGCGCCCGATCACAAGGCGCTATGGTGCGGGTCATGTAGCGCCTTGCAATCAGGCGCTATGGTGTGGGTCATCTATCTGCGAGATCTTATCACCCACGAGAGCCGCATGACACGGGAAAACAATCGTAGATCTAGGACGCACAATCTCATTCAAACGAATCTCTCTACGATCAAGGATCACCAGATCCGACAATAGCAATGCAATTTTCCTAGAACGCGGATCCAAGCGAATAACACCATGGTACAAGGGTTTACGATGGGAGAGAAGACCCGTCACGTACCTCACTTTCCATCGCCAAACTCCTTCACCCACCATCGCAAGGGAGGCAAATGTCTTCACGAGTGCTCGACGGCTCACACCAGCGGAAGGAAGGGCCGGAGGCCCTAGATCGCCGCCAGAGATGGCGCCAGAGCCCTAGTCGCCCTAGGCAGGCCTTCAATTTTCCCCAACTTTCTGAAACTTGTTAGACTATGTTATGGAGTATAATTGTGAACTGTTACATTTTAATAAAGGTCATTGCAATTTTTTCCTTGCATCGAATATTCGAGCCAGCTTGCGAGTTTCACCAAGACAGCTTATCGAGGTTTTAAGCTTGGCCGGAAGGCTTAGTCTTGGCTTGTCCTACCTCGGAGCTGAGCCCGAGCCAAGTCTTGTCGAAAAAGAGCCAAATATCGATTACCGAGCTTTGTGTCGAGTCAAGTACGATGTTTAGACCCCCCACAAAAAAAGTACGATGTGTAGACAAGGAATCTTGCCCGGCCGAGATGAGCAATTATGACCTAGCGTGCATGGTGCAGATCTCAAGTTGTAACTTCGTGGACTTACATGGTATATAAATAAATTATGACATAGTATGCAGGGTCAAGTAGATTACTCCATATACGTGGATTATTTATTTAAGTACACCACGAGCAGGGTCAAATACGATGTTTAGACGAGGAATCTTCCCTGCTCAAGATGAGTAACGTGCATGGCGCAGATGAAGATGAGAGCAATTATGAATAACGTGCATGGGGGAGATCTCAAGGTGAGCACCTAAATAAATAATCCACGTACATGGAGTAGCCTATAGTGCTATAAGTAGCACCGCTCTGCTCCTTCCTATGAACACCGATTAAGTCGATCATCAGATTCTTCTCTAAAAATATGGCTTCAGGTTCAGCCACTATCGCTCTCAAGGCGGCCGCCGTCGCTGCCGTCCTCGCCATGCTGGTCCTGCCCTCCTTGGCGCGCTGTGGGTCGCAGGGCCCAAAACCATCACCACCTCTCGCGCCGGCGCCGGCGCCGGCGCCGTCCCCGGCGATGAAGTGCAGCGACTGTGACTCGTACTGCAACTCGACGTGTGTCGTCGAGGTTCCCACAAATTGCACCCAGTCAGGAGCCTGCGGCCCTTCCAGCTGTGGCGACTGCAAGTCCACCGCGATCAAGGATTGCAGGGCCAGCTGCACCGGCATCTATTGCGACGCCTGCGATTACGACGCAAGCATGGATTGCCGCGGCATCTGCTCCGGATCTATATGCTCGGTCTGCCTAGAGGAAGGCGCTAAGGGCTGCCGTGTCACCTGCAGAGGCCGCTGCGCCGACACCTGCGCGTGAAGAGAAACAAGAATGAAACTTGGCTGGGTCTGGCCGGGCTATGTGTGCATCTGTTGCATGGTCCAATCGTGTGTGTTCGCTTGTACGTATGTATATACGTATGCTGTGACACGTAATAATGTTGGAGTACCTCATCTTTATCTTTTACTCATTGTCATAAAATACTTAGCAAAGTACCAGCTACTCGATGTTTTCATTTGGAGTAAACTTCACTTTTTACGGTAATGCATCGATCAGGTTTAGCTTTCCGCATCATAGCTAGGTTCTACTACCTCCGTTCCTAACGTTTTATAGTTTGCCAAAACCTTTTATATATAGATTGAACAGAGGTATAGATTTAGACTTAAGAGTTGAGAACTGATCTGTATTTAACATCCTAACCATACAACTCACAGTGAGGCTAGGTCACTGTGTCACCGTGTGGTGTTACGGTTGTCGATGTTATCTATATTTTTTAGGAACTTACAATATGACATGATGTGTTACGAGTTAGTATTAGATTATGACTCCTAGACCTACTTTGTACTCCAAGTCTATCTCTCTTCTTGTACCTCTTTATATACTCTATGAGGGTCACCGTAATACAACAACAAAGATTAAGGTTCTACAAATTTCCACATGGTATCAGAGCGGTTAGTCTCACACGTCGATCTTAGGGTTCTAAACACTTCCGCATCGCGCCGCCCCCAGGGAGATCAATCTCTTCTACTCGGGGGCGCGGCACCCGGTTTCGATCAAAGATCGGATCGGTTCTTAGATTCAAGTTCATAGTTTAGACAAGATTATCGTCCCTAAATCCTACGACCCTCAGTTCGGTACATGATTCGGTGAAGACGACGGAAGATTCGCTGGCTACTTCGACCATGGATGCGGCCGAGGCGCGTCGTCCAGGGCGCGACGAAAGATCGTCCCGCACCTACCGCTTCAACAAGTCCATCCAGGCGGAGAACACACACAGCCACATCTCAAGCGAACCGGCGGGCATTGCGGTCCAATCTGCATCAGGACGTAACGCTGCCGGCTGGATCGATGCACATGATCACAGGCGGCAGCCCAAGCGCGAGCGACACTGGAGCACATATCATCGCCAAGAGATCAACGAAGTTTTCATCGACAATCTCGTCAACACATCGCCGCCGCCGCTACAACCTCGTCCACAATGATGGACACACGCCCTCTGACAGTAATACTGCAAGGCATCACACGACACCGACGACGGCATCGACCGCGTCCGACGGATAAGACTGCAACAAGAAAAAAAAACCAGCATCACCGTTCTGAAAGCCATACAACCGCCACACGACATGGCTAAACCGTTGTGTGCACGGTGGGTTTCCTCCAGTCTTGACAAAACTGGTGGACTCATCTATAACCGCGTCCTCTGACATCCATAAGACGCCCCCCGACGGTACCTCTCAAGGTGCAAAACGTCGGCTCCGATGGTACCCTCAAGGTGCGAAACGTCATAAAAACCTCAACTGCGGCTCCGTCATACACATCGTGCTTTTTTTTTGCGCCTCCGGCGTTGCGGCTACAACGACTACGACGAGTACTACATCAACCACGACTACCTCGACCATGGCTACATCAAGATCGGCTACCTCGACATCAACATCAAGGGCAATGTTTACAGCAGCTCATCGGCAACAACTTCAGTCAACAGCGTCCGCGTCGTCACTTGCGTCCACGCCCCTCCCGCTGTGACTGCGGGAGGGAAGAGAGGAGAGACCATCAGAGACGCAATTGATGATGGCAGAGGGGAGAAGACGACGGAATCGCAAGACTTTAAATCCAGTCGCAATCGTCCGCTTCACTCCCGCTACGACTAATGGGAATCTTAGAGTACATATACGAGTTATTATTAGACTAGGACTCGTAGACCTACTTGTACTCCAAGTCTATCTCCATTCTTGTACCTCTTTATATACCCTATGAGGGTCACCGTAATACAACAACGAAGATTAGTGTTCTACAACTTTCCACAACATGCTCATACTTCCCCACGCTCACTAGGAAACATCGGCATGAAGTTTGGGTTTCACTAGTGTCTTTAGGACATTAGATTGTTGCAGAGGCGCTGTAATTGGTATCTCCACGATATGAATATATTCACTTTATCGAAAAAAATATAGCAACCGCGAGTTCCAAAGAGTGAAATATTTTTATTGACTATACAATCCTTCCTTGTATGTCCAACCTCAGCGCCATACAATCAAAGGAAATGCGAGTATACTGAGGTACGTGCAATATGTATGTTCTTTAAAAAACTTATAGGGAGCTCACCGATCAGGTTGAAGTTGCCCATGATGGGCCATGACTTCGGACCTGGTGGGAGGTTGCAGCCGCAGCGGGATGTGCTCCGAGTTTTAGGTAGAGAGCAGCGGCGAGCACCGTGGCAAGGAAGATGGCCAATGGCGGTAGCTCCATTGATGCCGGGCTATTTCTGGTGATTGGCTTGGATATGCAATTAGTGCAAGTGAATTTGCATACTTATAGGATATCGGTGAGTTTGCATACTTTTTTTTACGGAAGGTGAGTTTGCATACGTAGGTGTTGATTTGCAATGAGAGAACCATCTCGACGTCCATCTGATCGATCAGCCTCCACATGTCTCCTTCTTCCTATAGTTGTTTGACACATCAGCGTATAAGAGACATCTTGTTTCTGTTACAAAATGACGGAGCAAGAAAACTTGTCATACTTAAGCGACCGTGGCTGTAGGTCTCGAAAACTTGTCATACAGTCATACTTAATTAATGTTTATGTGGGTACTTAAGCGTCCTCACGTTTCTTGCATATATCTCTTTTAGCTTATTCAAGTAATAATTTATTTTATATCAGGTCTGAGATATTACTAGTAGTAGTTTGTATATGAGGTAAGCGGGTAGTTAATGCTTCGGAAGCAGGGCCCCGTGTCCTACTCGTATGTAGCTAACTCGTGTATAAAACTATAGCAATTTGCAAACTCTCAGCAACCATGGATGTAGACATATGTACGCGTGCGGTGTGCGCGTGTGACTTTGTGACTTCGTGACTCGGGCGAGGCGTGGGTGGGGTGGGGTGGGGTGGGGTGGGGTGGCGGAGGCGGAGGGGAGGCGAGGAGGGAAAGTCAGCCTTCGGTGGTGGTGGTCGTCGTCGATTCCTTCTTCAGCTTCCTGGCCGGCGGTGACCTCGATCCAGTAGGTATTTTTCTTGCCGTGCATCGATCAATTTCCGATCAGTTTGTCATGCATGTCCATGTTCCTGTTTATAGATTGGTTTATTCTTTTGAGAGGATTTTATAGATTGGTTTTCGTTGATTTTTTCTTGTATATATAGTACGTACGTGGTGGTGGTGGGCGATCGGTTCCTTCTTCGTCGACGACTTGATCGGAGAATGATGTTGCACCCCAAGCGTGGCCGACGGGGCTTGGCTAATTTACGTGCGCGCGAGCGCCTCCGACCAGCGCACGTGGGAGACCGGAGGAAGAAGAAGAGCTCGGCCCCGCCGTCACCGCCGGTGCCCTAACCGCTTGCCTGCCACCCGCGGCCGGTGGCGCTACCGTGCCCGCCTCGCCGCCCCGCATGCTCAAATCCCCACCTCCGCCGGTCCGCCGCCGCCCCCGACCATTCCTCTATTGGTATTGGGCTTCCAATCCATCCAACAGGCAATCTCCATTCCCTATTCTCGCGCGGCAGTTTTAATTTTCTTCCTTTCTTACCTGTATCTGTAAGTATAGCAAATGGGAACGAGATCGACTAGCTAGCCTCCAAAGGAGTACTGAACCTAATTAATCGATGAAGGCTCATGTAATTTTAGACGGACCCAAGACCGTGCCAGTGCGTCCCCCTGGTCCTGTGGTGCAGACGGCTGTTGTCATCGCGCTCATGTACGACTCGGCTCCCGTCGTGGTGTTGTCAAACACTGGCGACGTATCGAGTCAACCACACGAATAAAACTCGATCGACCCATCGTCTCTGCATGATGGAGGCCCGCGCTCGCGTTGATGCGTTGTGTGCGTGATAACCCACAAGTATAGGGGATCGCAACAGTCTTCGAAGGAAGTAAAACCCAAATTTATTGATTCGACACAAGGGGAGACAAAGAATACTTATAAAGCCTTAGCAGGGAGTTGTCAATTCCACCACACCTGAGAAAGCACTAGTAACAAACGTGATGTGAAAGCAGCAGTAATATGAGAGCGACAGTAGCAGTAACACAGAAGCAATGGCACCAGAAAATAGTTGCTTGCGTGGAGTTGACGGAAAAGCAATGATGATGACAGATGGACCGGGGTTCCCAGCTATCTACACTAGTGGTAACTCTCCAATAACAAGTGCTGGGTGAACAAATTACAGTTGGGCAATTGACAGAATATTGAGCGCATGACAATGCATATATATGACATGATGACTACTATGATATTTAATTGGGCATTACGACAAAATACATAACCGTTATCCAACAGCGTCTATGACTAATAATCCACCGCCGGGTTGTCATCCGAGTTCCCCGTTGGTATTAAGTTGCAAGCAACGGATAATTGCATTAAGTAAAGTGCGTAATGTAAACAAATACATATGACCGTGGACATAGCATTGTTAGGTTATCCCTAGTGGCAACAGCACATCCGCAACCTTAGAACTTTCTGTCACTGTCCCAGGTTAAATGGAGGCATGAACCCACTATCTAGCATAAATACTCTCTCTTGGAGATACAGGCAACTACTTGATCAAGGCAACCACAAGTACCGGAGAGCATGCAAGATCTTAAATAACATATAAGATAGATGATAATCAACTTGACATAGTATTCAATATTCATCGGATCCCAACAAACACAACACCGATTACATCATATGGATCTCAATCATGTAAGGCAGCTCATGAGATCATTGTATTGAAGTACATGGGAGAGAGAGTACCAACTAGCTACAGCTAGAACCCGTAGTCCATGGGGGAACTACTCACACGGAGCATGATGGAGGCGGTGGCGTCGATGGAGAAGGCTCCGGGGGTCAATCCCCGTCCCGGCAGGGTGCCGGAACAGGAACTTCTGACCCCCGAAACGAAGTTTCGTGGCGGCGGAGCACGGAGATGTATTCGGGAGTTTCGTCAATTGTTCCGTGAGTTTTAGGTCAGGGGCAATATATAGTCCAAAGGGCGTCGCGAGGCGGTGACCGAGGAGACGACACCACCCCAGGGCGCCGGGCAAGGCCAACCGCGCCCTGCCCACGTGTGGGGCCCTCGGGCCTCCCCGGACTTGTCCTTCTGGCCCATGGAGTCTTCTGGTAAAATAGGGGCCTCCGTAAATTTTCGTCCAATTCCGAGAATATTTCCAGACTAGCTTTTCTGGAATACAAAAACAGCAGAAAACAGGAACTGGCACTGTGGCATCTTGTTAATAGGTTAGTCCCAAAAATGTATAAAAGTGATATAAAGTAGATGCAAAACATGTAGCAATTGGTATAAAACAAGCATGGAACATCAAAAATTATAGATACGTTTGAGACGTATCAGCATCCCCAAGCTTAGTTCCTACTCGTCCTCGAGTAGGTAAACGATAAAAAAAAATAATTTTTGAGGTGACATGCTACTATCATAATCTTGATCATATAATATTGCAAGGCACATGTAAATGAATGAAGTGATCCAAGTCAATGGTCTATAATTTGCTACCAAATAGATAATGAGTAAACAATGAATCACACAAGCTAAACGTTTTCATGAATAGTACTTTCGAGACAAGCATCAAACAGTTTTGCATAAGTGTTAACTCATAAAGCAATAGTTTCTAATAAAAGGTATTTAATCAACACAAAGGAAGAATTTAGTTTCAGCATTTGCTTCAACTTTCAACATATTTATCTCATGGATATTGTCAACACAAAGTAGTATAACAAGTCCAATACATTGCATATAACGCATGTTGTAACAAAGTTGACACTAGTGTTTGCTTGTGGAAGACAGAAAGAATAGGAAAACTGACTCAACATAAAAGTAAAAGAAAGGCCCTTCGCAGAGGGAAGCAGGGATTAAATCATGTGCTAGAGCTTTTAGTTTTTGAAAGCATATAGAGATTGCATAAAATATTTGATACTCCTCCCAACCTTGCTAACACAAGCCATGGCTAACCGAATCCTCGGGTGCCTTCCATCAATCACATACCATGGAGGAGTATCTATTTTTGAGAGGTGTTTGTTAATTGTCAACGAATGGTAGCGGGTGAGAACAGTATTCTACCTGTCGAACGGACTTTTAAGAGCGGCTCCCATGAAGGACGTTATTTCTACCAGCAAGGCAGATCATCCCTCTTTCTCTTTGGTTTACACACATTCAGGTATTTCACTGTTTGTCATTGCTTACTGATGAATCAGGGCAAAAGTGTGAAGAGAATTAATTGGTTAAAGTTGTAATTAATTGGGACTGGGCACCCCGTTGCCAGCTCTTTTTGCAAGTTATTGGATAAGCGGATGTATATGCCACTAGTCCAGGTGTAAAAGTCCACTCGACAAATAGAATAAAGAATAACCACACTAATTCCTCATGAGCTAGTAAACATTGACACAAAAAGGGAATAATAACATTTTGAATAATTTAAAGGTAGCACATGAAAAATTTACTTGGAGTGGCAAGGAAATACCACATATAGGTAGTTATGGTGGACACAAATGGCATGGATTTTGGCTCAAGGATTTGGATGCACGAGAAGCATTCCCTCTCAGTACAGAGTTTAGGCTAGCAAGGTTATGTAAGCAAACAAGAATATCAACCCGTACACCAAGTTTTATATGACAAACATATTGCAAACGTTATAAGACTTCATACCGTCTTCCTTGTTAACCAAACCCTGTTATTAGAAAATATCTAGACCTTAGAGGTACCACCGATGCAAACCAAATTTTCAACAAGCTTTACGGTAGTTCTTCACTAATAGGCTTAACTCATGTGATGCACAATTTAATCATGATCTACTTGTTAACTCAAAACAATTGACAAGCATCAAGTTATCCATTTAGTGATCTACAAGATTAAGCAAGTTTTTCCTTATACCAATTACCACATGCAACATTTTCTGAACCAACCAAACACCAATCAATTTATTTCATCAACTCTCCAAACAAATATAAGTGAAGCAAGAGAGTACTTTCTACAAAAGAAAGCTAATAGCTCTGACAAGAGATACATGAAAACAAGAGCTAAAAGCTGAACAGCGCTAGATATGAATACTCAACAAATATAAGTGAAGAATAGGAGTATTCTCATGAAAAAGCGGAGCGTGTCTCTCTCCCAATCAAGAATGCTAGGGTCCAGTCAAGCTTTATTGAAAATAAAAATGCAATACTGAAAATAAAAGCACACAGACGCTCCAAGAAAAGCACATATGATGTGAAAGAATTAAAATATAGTTTCACTAGAGATGACCTGATAATTTTGACGATGAAGAAGGGGATGCCTTGGGCATCCCCAAGCTTAGACGCTTGAGTCTTCTTGAAATATGCTGGGGAGATCCATGGGAGCCTCCCCAAGCTTAAGCTCTTCACTCTTCTTGATCCTATTATATCATCCTTCTCTCTTGACCCTTGAAAACTTCCGTCACACCAAACTCAAAGTAGATCTCATTAGAGGGTTAGTGCATAATCAAAAATTCACATGTTCTGTAAAGACGCAATATGATTTGTTACTTTAAACATTAGCTACAGCCACTGATGTTATGTGAAGCTCTTCCACCCAAAAAAGAATTTCACTCAACACTAGTAAAAGAGAGAATGCGAAAAATAAAAAGGCATAATCTGTCTAAAACAGAACAGTCCGCAAAGACGAATTTTTTCGAGGCACTTACGACGCTCAGATCGAGAAACTCTGAACTAATGAAAGTTTCAGACATTCATAAAGATTACGCACAAAAATTTTCAGATTTAATTAACAATCTGGTGATTTTAGGAATTTCGTACAGTGAACAGCAAAAATCTGTTTCTGCGCAGCAATCAAAATTAAGCATCATCTTATCATTAGAGGCTACTCTTGGCACAACAATGCGAGAAAATAAAGATACAAAGGAGTTGCTACAGAAGTAAACAACTCCTTGACTCAATAAAAGAAAAATTGCAGAAAAATAAAATGGGTTGCCTCCCATAAGCGCTTTTCTTTAATGCCTTTTAGCTAGGCTTGATAGTTTTAAAGATGCTCACATAAAAATAGAAAATGAAGCAAAAGGAGCATCAAGAAGCAAATTCGAAACACATTTAAGTCTAACCCACTTCCTATGCATAGGAAACTTGTACACAAATAAATTCATGAAGAACAAAGTGACAAGCATAGGAAGATAAAACAAGAGTAACTTCAGAACTTTCAGCATATAGAGAGGTGCTTTAGTACCATGAAAATTTCTACAACCATATTTTCCTCTCTCATAATAATTTTCAGTAGCATCATGAACAAACTCAACAATATAACTATCACATAAAGCATGCTTTTCATGATCTACAAACACATAATTCTTATCAAGCTCAAAAATAGTGGGATTAAAACTTTCAAACCCACTTTTAACAATTTTATAACAAGATGATTGATCATTCTCAAGAGGTATGGGACTCCTAGATAAAGTCAAGACCTCTCCAATCCCATTTTCATTAGTAGTACAATTAATATTATCAACCAATATAGGACCATCATCTAGAGCTTTATCATAAACATTTTCTAAGCAAACTTTCTCATTACCATGCATTTCGAAATTAGGCACAAATAAAGGATTATCATAAGATTTATCAAAATAGCATGGATTATCATAAATATCAGTAGCATAATCATTTCCACAAGTTTTACTCATAGGGAATATTTCAAGAGAATCCACAGGAACATAACATTCATCCTCCTTTGGTAAGCATGGAGGGCAATCAAATAGTGTAAGAGATAAAGAGTTACTCTCATTAGAAGGTAGGCATGGGTAGCTACTCCATTCTTCCTCCTTTTGTTCATCACTCTCCTCCTCTTTTTCATCCAATGAGCTTTCAGCTTCAGCATAGTTTCTTCTTCTACAGGTTCCTGCAAATTGTGAGTACATTCTTGTGCATTAATGAGTCTCTCTTTATAATCAATGATATAACAATTATTGCTGAAATTTTCTAGGCAATAATCAAGAATAAAAGAGACCGTTTCTTTAAGTTTATTACAAGCAACACAGTTTCATAATTTTTAGCCATGAAGGAATCTATTTCAGAAGCTCCACAAATGTAACAAATTGTTCTACTTCTTCAGCTCCAAATGAATATAGTTATTCCAATGATAGTTCATAATTAAAACTTCTTCACTAAAGCCACATTGGAATTTAAGATGTTTAGTATCTTGTTCAGAGCAACAATTTATATCATGGCGTTCCAGCAAAATTTCAGCAATTTGATTTAACTTTTTTAACATGCCTCTCATGATTTTACCCTCTCTTGATTCTCTATACTTTATATATAATTCTTTAGCTTCCATAAACATAGAGGTTCTAGCATGTTCTTCCATAGCAACAGTTTTTTTAGATTTTCGGTTTTTAAATTTTTATGGATTTTCGGGTATATAAGAAAAATAAAACTAGACAAAAATAAACTAACAAAAGTAAACTAAACAAAACACAACTAAACAGAAATAAACTAAGCAAAATAAAACTAGACAAAAGTAAACTAGACAAAACAAAATAAAATAAAAACAGAGAGAGAGGTAGAGTGTACTCCCCAGGTGAACTTATGAGTAGAGCTATGCTCCCCGGCAACGGCGCCAGAAAATAGTCTTGATAACCCACAAGTATAGGGGATCGCAACAGTCTTCGAGGGAAGTAAAACCCAAATTTATTGATTCGACACAAGGGGAGACAAAGAATACTTATAAGCCTTAGCAGCGGAGTTGTCAATTCCACCACACCTGAGAAAGCACTAGTAACAAACGTGATGTGAAAGCAGCAGTAATATGAGAGACAGTAGCAGTAACACAGAAGCAATGGCACCAGAAAATAGTTGCTTGCGTGGAGTTGACGGAAAAGCAATGATGATGACAGATGGACCGGGGTTCCCAGCTATCTACACTAGTGGTAACTCTCCAATAACAAGTGTTGGGTGAACAAATTACAGTTGGGCAATTGACAGAATATTGAGCGCATGACAATGCATATATATGACATGATGACTACTATGATATTTAATTGGGCATTACGACAAAATACATAGACCGTTATCCAACAGCGTCTATGACTAATAATCCACCGCCGGGTTGTCATCCGAGTTCCCCGTTGGTATTAAGTTGCAAGCAACGGATAATTGCATTAAGTAAAGTGCGTAATGTAAACAAATACATATGACCGTGGACATAGCATTGTTAGGTTATCCCTAGTGGCAACAGCACATCCGCAACCTTAGAACTTTCTGTCACTGTCCCAGGTTAAATGGAGGCATGAACCCACTATCTAGCATAAATACTCTCTCTTGGAGATACAGGCAACTACTTGATCAAGGCAACCACAAGTACCGGAGAGCATGCAAGATCTTAAATAACATATAAGATAGATTGATAATCAACTTGACATAGTATTCAATATTCATCGGATCCCAACAAACACAACACCGATTACATCATATGGATCTCAATCATGTAAGGCAGCTCATGAGATCATTGTATTGAAGTACATGGGAGAGAGAGTACCAACTAGCTACAGCTAGAACCCGTAGTCCATGGGGGAACTACTCACGGAGCATGATGGAGGTGGTGGCGTCGATGGAGAAGGCTCCGGGGGTCAATCCCCGTCCTGGCAGGGTGCCAGAACAGGACTTCTGACCCCCGAAACGAATTTCGTGGCGGCGGAGCACGGAGATGTATCGGGAGTTTCGTCAATTGTTCCGTGAGTTTTAGGTCAGGGGCAATATATAGTCCAAAGGGCGTCGCGAGGCGGTGCACGAGGAGACGACACCACCCCAGGGCGCCGGGCAAGGCCCAACCGCGCCCTGCCCATGTGTGGGGCCCTCGGGCCTCCCCGGACTTGTCCTTCTGGCCCATGGAGTCTTCTGGTAAAATAGGGGCCTCCGTAAATTTTCGTCCAATTCCGAGAATATTTCCAGACTAGCTTTTCTGGAATACAAAAACAGCAGAAAACAGGAACTGGCACTGTGGCATCTTGTTAATAGGTTAGTCCCAAAAAATGTATAAAAGTGATATAAAGTAGATGCAAAACATGTAGCAATTGGTATAAAACAAGCATGGAACATCAAAAATTATAAATACGTTTGAGACGTATCAGTGCGCACGTGCGCCAGACAACCGACGTTGCCCCTGCCGCCATATGCCTTGTAAATCTCTTTTTCGAGACAACCAGGACTTCCGAGCATGAACGTACGTCCACGTTTCCACGTGCCGCTGTAAATCAGCGTGTCAATCCTTAGCTAATATCCATAGTACTCTCTCCGTTTTTTAATATAAGATGTTTTAGATGTTGTTCATATTATCTAGATGCACACTATAATGAGTGAACATACACATTAAAATATGCCTTGATACATTTAGATACATGTAAATGTAAACAAATGCTAAAACATTTTATATTAAAAAACAGAGGGAGTAATTAACATTTATAGCAGCGGACAGAAGATATGTTCGAGACGAGTACTCCTCTGTTTTTTAATATAAGATGTTTTAGGTGTTGTGCATGTTGTCTACATTGATGTTAAAATGAGTGAACATGAATATAAGATGTTTTAGGTCTTGTGCATGTTGTCTGCATGCATGTTAAAATGAGTGAACATGCACACTAAATTGTGTCTACATGCATATAAATGCATGTGCATGTGGACAAATGATAAAACATCTTATATTAAAAAACGGAGAGAGTACAACGCAAAAAAACCATGCATGGTCCAGAAGCTTCCCTCGTCCACTTTTTTTAGAAAAGGGGGTGCGGATCCCCGGCCTCTGCATCGAGCGATGCACACAGCCTTCCGCAATTATTGAAACCACACCTTACAAGAGGAATACAAAGATCAACCCGAAGCGAACCACCGAACTAGCGACATCTCGCTACACATACAACACGGATGAAGGGGGTGGCCAGGAACAAACCCTGACAATACACCAACGCACATCATCAAAAAAAACTGAAGGCCACACCAAGCCGCCCGATAGCGACCAGGAGGCACAACCAGTCCAGCAGACCCTCAGCGGCACCGATGCACCTGCTACAGAAGTCGCCGCCACCGTCTTCCTCAGACCCATCATCATCTTCAGGAAAGAACCAAAGTATTATCCTTGTCAGGCATGTCGTCGACGTCGCCACGACGCCAGACAACATATCCGATCTGCGCGTCATCATCATCACACGTCCAGCGCCGAGACTCCGCTGCGCCGCGCCGCCGAGACTCGCCGTCGACGACGTGTTAGATCCCTCAACACGCCACCTCTCCTTGCCGTCCCATCCAGCAGCTGCTCCAGAACAATGCCCTCATGAGGGAGAGCGGCACCGAGAGTGCCGCCATCGTCCGATCTGGGGAGCCCGGACCTAGGGTTTCCCCCGGAACAGTGCGAGTGTGTAGATGGTGGCTGCATCGGCGATGCCTTCACGAAGGTAACGACGCGTAGACGCCGCCATCGCCGGTTTGAACGAAATCAAGCCCGGTTTTCACCGGCAACCACGCCTCCCAACTCGCCGCTGGGGCTAACTGTGGGATCCAGGGATCTGCCACAGCCAGCCGGCCGACCATCTCCGGCGGAGGAGAAGGTCACCGCCGCCATGCCCGGAGCCGAAGCTCCTGGCTTCCTCGTGCCGCGGACTAGCACTAGGAAGGCTCTTCTGCCGTCGGAGTCGAACACCGCAGCGACGTCCGCGGGTCGCAGCCCGGCCGAGTCCATCTGGGCCCAGATCGGGCCCGCCGCCACCGCCGCCCACCGCTGCGCTGGCCGTCGTCGCCGGTCAGCCGAGTCGCCCGGCCGCCGCTTAGCCGCCACACTGCCGTGGTTGATCCGCCGCAAGCGGGCGCCTCCGCTGCGGACGGAACCTTGGCCGGGGAGATCCGACGCCGCCACCACGCCACCCGAACCGGGCGACGCCCCGGCGGCGGCGGCGGCGGAAGGGACGTGGGCTGGGGAGAGGCGAGGGAGACGCGGGGGTGGACGCCCACCGCGCGGAGGCGGAGGGAGAGGTTCCTAGCGCGGAGGCTTCCCTCGTCCACTGCACTCTCTACCTCTCCAGAACCATCTCCCCGACCTCGACGCCGCAAACCCTCCTAATTTATTGCCGCCGCTCTTCCAATTCCTTCATCTTCCGCAACTCCGATCCAGTTTCCAGCTCAAGAACGACATTCAAATCCCTACTCAGATTCCAGTTCCATTATGGCAGGAAAATCGCAACCCAGCTGATCATTTTACAAGCTCACCGAAGCAATGGCGGACCTCTTCTTGGGTAGCCCATTCCGGCGGCTACTATACGCCCGCCCCTTCACGTCAGCTGTCATGGACTGGGTGGAGACTCCGAGCTCCCACATCATCACGATCAACGTCCCGGGGATGGGCAAGGACGACGTCAAGGTCCAGGTGGAGGACGGCAACGTGCTGAGCGTCCGTGGCGCGGCGAAACAAAAGGAGGAAGACGGAGATACTGTGTGGCACATGGCGGAGCGCGGGAACCTGGAGTTCGCGTGGGAGGTGGCGTTGCCGGAGTCCGGAGAACGTGAAGGTGGAGCAGATCAGGGCCAGCATGGAGAACGGCGTGCTCACCGTCGTCGTGCCCAAGGAGCCCGCGCCAGCCTGACCCAGGACCAGGCCCATCGCCGTCTCCAGCAAGCTCTGATGAGTCCGACTCTCCCTGTGTGTGTGACTGTGTGGTTGTGGAAAGCTGCTATAGTAGTACTTATGATTTCTGAAATGATAAGCATCGAAACACTGTAAGTCTGTAACGCGAGCAGTAGTAAAACAATTGCTAGTAGCTCAAACAAATTGTTCTGAGATGGACGCGAACACATAGAAGATAGCGTTAAGAGGGTGAGGGGCCAGATGAGCAATTATGATACGACTTTAAATAGAGAAATAAAACACACAAGACGCCATGGTCAACCACCATGTTTAGACGAGAAATCGTGCCGGTCAACCAGATGAGCAATTATGAACTAACGTGCATGGCTAGTTGGAGGGAGTCACTCGGAGAGGCGGGTCTATAAGAGAGGCAGGAGTACACTTCACATCCATCATTGGCAGTACACGGGTAGCAGAGAGCAAGATTTCTGAGAGGCAGGAGTTCCTAGAGCGGAGGCTGAAGGTGAACCCTCCCCTCGGTCGGATCCAAGCAGCGGCAAGGATCTCTGATGATTAGCAACATCCCCAACACTTGTTCGGACGGTTGCAAATCATCAGAGACGTCTTGCCGCTGTTTGGATCGAAGGCCGATTTGCCGTCTCACGACCACGCGATGATTTGCCGATTTGCCGGTCAGAGTGGCCACTGGAGAAGATAGGCAACTTCGATTCGACGCGGTTCTGAAAGGGGCATGGTTAATTTAGGTAGTGCTTGCGCATGGTTCTGAAAGGGGCATGGTGATTCTATGGTGCTTAATTGTTACTGTTGTTTCGTTCAATAAATGGAGCAGGGCAATAGAGCATCAGCCATCATCAGCAGATCAGACATGACCTGGCCTTCGTAATTGGCTTCGGAAGGAGACCCGACGACGACATCCATGATGATAACTTTGCCCCTGATTTGGGGATCGCCTTCCTGCACATGATTCGATGATTTTTGAATCTCACTATTGTGCAAGTGGGTAATTATTACCCCCATTCAACCTCCCTCCGTTGCACCCACCCTCACACACACACTAGAGCGGAATACGGTGGGATCCAAGGCGCATTTGACACTTTATAGAATTTTAAATATTTAATCTTGATAGTCTCGTATTGTAGAAGGCTCTAAAATTTTTATCTACATTCATAAACTCTTAATTGAAAATGGTAAAATAGTTAATAGTTTGACTAGTTTGAATAATTATTTTATAAAACAGAAAATGGTTTTGGATTACTTATTCAAATTCAAACACTTTTCATGTTGAAAGTTTAGTGAGATTCAAAATATGGAAAAGATAATTGTTAATACATTTTTAATGAAAATGACAAAATAGTTAATAGTTTGACTAGTTAGAATAATTATTTTATAAAACAGAAAATGATTTTCGATTATTTATTCAAATTCAAACACATTTCATGTTGAAAGTTTAGTTAGATTCAAAAATATGGAAAAGATAATAGTTAATGCATTTTTTTAAAGTTATATTATATACCATATTATATGATAATAACAAAAAAATGAATAAAATATTTACATATTGAAAGTTATATTATATACCATATTATGGATACATTATTTGTCAATTTGCGATTTACAAATTTAAAGGTATTAATTATGACATATTATATGAATAAATGGCAATAAATGAATAAAATAGTTTTATTATTTATTTTATTTTCATTGGAATTCAATATTATTATTACTTATTCATTATTGTTTACTTAAATAATTGTTTTTGGTTTCAAAAAATACACACATGTGACACAATGTTATAAGAGTTAATAGGATTGATATGGTAGTATTGACAACAAGGTACAATCAGATTCGCGGGACCACAGCAGGAAGGAACAGAGAAGTTAAGCGTGCTGAGGGTGGAGTAGTGTGAGAATGGGTGACCGATCGGGAAGTTTGAACAAGACTAGAATTTGACTAAAGTTTAAGTGTAATTAGTGTTAAAAATGGTGCAAGTGAGAGAGTAACGAGTCAAACAATTAGAAAAAAGAAATTAGAGGCGCTAGGATTACGAGAGCATTCACAACACGATGCTTAGTTAGAGGCGCCTCTAATTAGAGCCCGGATGGAAAACAAATGTTGAAAAAAAATTGAAACAAATTTGAAAAAAAAAATCAAAAAATAATCTTTAGTCCCGGATGGTATTACCAGCCGGGACTAAAGGTCCTCCAGCCCAATCCCTGTATCGCGGCCACGTGGAAGGTCTTTAGTCGCGGCTGGTAACAGGCCCGGGACTAAAGGTTGGGCCTTTAGGGGCTGTTTGGATTGTAGCCTGCGGCTGCCTTTCCAAAACTTTGGCGTTGACTGGTGATGGACGATGGCGTTTGGATTGAGGCCCATGTATCAAAGCCACGCCAAAATTTTGGCCAGCAGGTACGATTTTCTGCCAGGCGCGGGCAAAATATGGGTTGGCGAATCCTGCGCCAATACTTTGGCGCGCCCCAGATTTGGCGTGGCTGGCGTGGGCACAAACCAAACAGCCCCTTAGTCCCGCTTGGTCTGTCCCGGTTGGCTAACCGGGACTAAAGGCCCTCACGGGCCGGGACAGAAGGGCATGTCTCCACTAGTGCTAGTTGCTGGAACTTTTAATTCGTCAACATAATTGATGAAAAATAGAGTAAATGGTGCTTTTTTTTGGTGTATTTGCTTGCTGGAAATTTTTATTCAACAAAAAAACTGAAGCAAAATTATGTAAATGCTGCTTATGTGATGTATTTGCTTGCTGGAAGTTTCTATACAGCAAAAAAAAACTGAAGCGAAATATTGTCAATGGTGCTTATTTGATGTATTTTCTTGCTGAAAATTTTTATATAGCCAAAAGCCTAAAGCGAACTAGATTAAATGGTGCTTATTTGGTGTATTGGATTGCTGAAACTTTATATATAGCCAAAAAACTAAAGCGAAATAGATTAATGGTGCTTATTTGGTGCATTTGATTGCTGGAACTTTTTGTACCTCAACAAAACTGAAACAAAATAGACTAAACGTTGCTCATTTAGTGTATTTCATTGCTGAAACTTTCTGTATAACAAAGATTGCAAAACTAGAGTAAATGATGGTTCTTTTGTTTGTGTGGTGGACATGGCAGTTTACAATGGGACAAGCGACGACAAAGAAGGTCGAGGGAGATGAAATGATGGAGTGATGATCCTTTTGTGGTTGAACAACATTTTAAGACTTCTCTTTCGATTAAGCTACATCTCATGGTTTATTTGTTGAACTATGTGCATGTGTTTGTGATGTATTGGACTTCAACTTGTGATGTATGCAACTGTTATGGTTATTGGTACTTTATGAAACTTGTTGGACTATGTTATGGATCTATTCATACCCTATTCTTGATTATAATTGTGAAGTGTTACATTTTAATAAAGGTCATGGCAATTTTTTCCTTGCACTGAGCATTCGAGCCGGCTTGCGAGTTTCACCTAGACGGCTTGTCGAGATTTCAAGCTTGGCCGGAAGGCTTAGTCTTGGCTTGTCCTACCTCCGAGCTGAGCCCGAGCCAAGTCTTGTCGAGAAAGAGCCAAGCGGCGGTTACCGAGCTTTGTGTCCACCCCTAGAGTCAAGTACGATGTTTAGACCCCCCACAAAAAAAGTACGATGCTTAGACGAGGAATCTTGCCCCGCCAAGATGAGCAATTATGACCTAGCGTGCATGGTGCAGATCTCAAGTTGTAACTTGGTGGACTTACATAGTAGAACATAAATAAATTATGACATAGCATGCAGGGTCAAGTACATTTGCGCAGATCTAAATAAGTAGCATCGCTCTGCTCCTTTCTATGCACACCACGAGCAGGGTCAAGTACGATGTTCAGACGAGGAATCTTCCCCGCTCAAGATGACTAACGTGCATGGCGCAGATCAAGATGAGAGCAATTATGAATAACGTGCATGGAGGAGATCTCAAGGTGAGCACCTAAATAAATAATCCACGTACATGGAGAAGTTTAATTAGCCTATAGTGCTATAAGTAGCACCGCTCTGCTCCTTCCTATGAACACCGATTAAGTCAGATTCTTCTCTAAAAATATGGCTTCAGGTTCAGCCACTCTCGCTCTCAAGGCGGCAGCCGTCGCTGCCATCCTCGCCATGCTGGTCCTGCCCTCCTTGGCGCGCTGTGGGTCGCAGGGCCCAAAACCATCACCACCTCTCGCGCCGGCGCCGGCGCCGGCGCCCGCCTCGTCCCCGGCGATGAAGTGCAGCGACTGTGACTCGTACTGCGACTCGAAGTGTGACGTCGAGGTTCCCGCAAGTTGCACCAAGTCAGGAGCCTGCGGCCCTTCCAGCTGTGGTGACTGCAAGTCCACCGCGATCAAGGATTGCAGGGCCAGCTGCACCGGCATCTATTGCGACGCCTGCGATTACGACGCAAGCATGGATTGCCGCGGCATCTGCTCCGGATCTATATGCTCGGTCTGCCTAGAGGAAGGCGCTAAGGGCTGCCGTGTCACCTGCAGAGGCCGCTGCGCCGACACCTGCGCGTGAAGAGAAACAAGAATGAAACTTGGCTGGGTCTGGCCGGGCTATGTGTGCATCTGTTGCATGGTCCAATCGTGTGTGTTCGCTTGTACGTATGTATATACGTATGCTGTGACACGTAATAATGTTGGAGTACCTCATCTTTATCTTCTACTCATTGTCATAAAATACTTAGCAAAGTGCCAGCTACTCGATGTTTTCATTTGGAGTAAACTTCACTTTTTACGGTAATGCATCGATCAGGTTTAGCTTTCCGCATCATAGCTAGGTTCTACTACCTCCGTTCCTAACGTTTTATAGTTTGCCAAAACCTTTTATAGATTGAACAGAGGTAGAGATTTAGACTTAAGAGTTGAGAGCTGATCTGTATTTAACATCCTAACCATACAACTCACAGTGAGGCTAGGTCACTGTGTCACCGTGTGGTGTTACGGTTGTCGATGTTATCTTTTTTTAGAACTTACAATATGACATGATGTGTTACAGTCAGTATTAGATTATGACTCCTAGACCTACTTTGTACTCCAAGTCTATCTCCCTTCTTATACCTCTTTATATACCCCATGAGGGTCACCGTAATACAACAACAAAGATTAAGGTTCTACAACTTTTCACATGGTATCAGAGCGGTTAGTCTCACACGTCGATCTTAGGATTCTAAACACCTCCGCATTGCGCCGCCCCCGAGGAGATCAATCTCCTCTACTCGGGGGCGCGGCACCCGGTTTCGATCAAAGATCGGATCGGTTCTTAGATTCAAATTCAAGTTCATAGTTTAGACTAAATTTTCGAAATTCCCAATTCCATAGATTAGATCCAATTCAGCAAGTAAATTCCTAAATCCTACGACCCTCAGTTCGGTCGGTGAAGACGATGGAAGATTCGCGGGCTACTTCGACCATGGATGCGGCCGAGGCGCGTCGTCCAGGGCGCCATGAAAGATCGTCCCGCACCTACCGCTTCAACAAGTCCATCCCGGCGGAGAACGCACACAGCCACATCTCAAGCGAACCCGGCGGGCATCGCGGTCCAATCTGCATCTGGACGTAACGCTGCCGGCTGGATCGATGCACATGATCACAGGCGGCAGCCCAAGCGCGAGCGACACTGGAGCGCATACACGGGACACGCGCGCCCTGGAGACGCGGCCACTGCAGGTCGTCACTGGAGACGTCAAGAACGAGCGAAGAAACTCACCATGAAAGAAAAGGACAGCTCCACACGTGATCATCCAGGTTACGTTCTATATAATATTACAGATGCTTAATAATCACTGAACTCCATAATTGCAAATAAATTAGTAGATAACTGTGAATGATAAGTTGAAACTTGAAATAATCAATGACGGTGAATAAACGAAAGCCTAACTTGTCACATAAGAAGTTGAAAATATCCGGCAAAGATCAAGGTGTTGGATAATGCAATTTTGTTACCAAGTTCAGGTCTGATCTAGCTAGCAGTGTAGCTGTAGAAATATACTCTAATTTGAAGCTTTGCTGACTGGAGCATCCTTTTTGTTCTCCAAGGAGATCGTGAAGCATACAACTTAAAAGTAATATTTTGTTTTCTGCTATCAGAGTCAACAATTTGATATCAAAATTATAACGATAAAGAAATAACCAAAGGTCATGTGATGAAGAAACAAAAGTAGAGCAACAATAGTAATTTGGCACCAGCAACAACACAATAAATAATAGGTAAATGCCCCGGCCACTCTATAGAGAAGAAAGAAAAAGATAATCTAACCGATAGTAGCCTCACCTGTAGTAAATCGAACCACCGTCATTCCCTGTACCGCCACACTATCCATTACATATGCACCCAACCTGCAAAATAATAAGTTTTTATGAATGCTACGGACCAATTGTGGAAAACTAAGCATCAAGCAGAAAGGCAGAGATATTCAGTCTGCACTAAGTTACCCATGAAACAATGTGATGATCAATTGCACCATAGTGGAACTACATCTTGATCTCCTTAAATACATGGATAGGAAAATTGCGAATAGCTAGACTGACAACTTGACCTTTTTCAGATTGACTGGCTAAATTTCAGAAAAAGAAAATTACCTCAATATCAGAGACTAATCCTCTCATGTGAATCTCGTTGGATAATATAAGCAAATACAATAGCACGCAGACATAGGCCCATAATTTGCACGGTGAAGGACCTACCACCACCATAAACCACAATCTAGGCGCAATCAGGCACAAACACATCTAATGCAATCATCAATACCTTTTTAATTCCAATAAAAGAGGAAAATATTACATTAAAGAAAGACAGTCAGAGAGTGTCTCCCGAATGTGGAAGGGTAAGCACACTAATGTTATTAGTATACTCATGGCCTCAAGGGCACCTGAACATTGTAATATAACACTAACACTCACTCGCTAATGTATAACTACAGGGCTTAATATTCGTTTCTAGTTTTTTACTAAAAAACAAAATCAATATGAAATGAAGACTCTGAATACATTAACCTTCTTTTCACTGCCCGCGCCATCTTATAACGTAGGCAAAGTAAACAATATACACAACAAAACTGGAGGCAGTGTACTGTTGATCTAAAGTATAGTCAGTCAATTAGATTACAGATACACAAGTACTAACCGAAGGCTTACAGGTATATGTAAATTTGACCTGATTCATGTTTGTTGAAAATAAAATTGGCTCAAGTTTACATGAAAGAAGCGACGTAAGCTGCACAAATGTTCAGGGGAAGAAAATGGGAAACACACTATATATTCATTTGAAGGAACAAATAATGATAGAAGGCATTCCCGATTTGCACAATAAACACAGTCAGTTCATCTATGCAATCTAGGATCATAATCTAGATCCAATGTGTATAACTAACCAATGAATAGAGAGCAAATGGGGATTTACACCAGGGCATATGCGGTAAGCATGTTGCATATGCAAAATATACTCCAGAATTTTATATTAGCGAGACCTATTGAGTATAAGACATATTCCCGAATATGCCAAAGAGAATAAGAACATTAATCAACAGTAATAGCTAACTAAATATAAGCTCCTTTCACAATGTCTGGTGTACTGAGTACAAAACCATGTAAACACATATTAAATATTAACTATCAAGCAAATTGGATGCTTGCATACTGAATAATGAATAATATCTTTTGCAAGTGTTTCATGAAAGCCAATAAACTAAATGGATGGGCGTCCCAACAATATGAAAAACAGCAAAATAAAAGCAAGCACCTGGACAAATTCAGAGAACAATTGGCCAAGACATCTTCTAGAATGTAAGTAAATTGTTTAATTTCAATATATACCAAGGGAACAAAATATTCTCTCGAAGCATATCCATCAAATAAATACAGCCAAAAGTCCCAACAACAATAGCACACCTGCAGTAGAGCCGACGAACTTTCAATAATTTTTATCGTTGTCGATTGGGTTTATTGAGAAGACGGCGGAGTAAAAAAGAAATTTGTTTGCTGCAATGCCCTATTAATTCCTTTCGAATTAACGTAACACATTTTAGTAAAATAGAACCGTATAATATGATGTTCAATTGTAACATATTCAGTTCGATAATTCATAATTTAGCAATATATGTTTATATTACTTGTATCAATATGCAGTCTATGGCCTAAAGGAGCTCGTTATCTTTCTTTGCACTAATGCATTTTGTTTGCACAACTAAATTTACTGACAGCTAAACATTCTCCATGGATTAATTTTAATCTGATTGAAGACCCGTGAGCAGTGGACTGACAGATAAATAAGCAATTTGTTTGATGAATAATCTAAACAAAAGCATTGCAAACTGGAACTGAATCCAGCGCAAACAACTGCACCTAAGCCTGCAGTTTGGGAGAGAGGAGATGGGGGAGATGCTGACCATTGTGACGGTGCCGAGGACGTCGAGCTTGATGCCGCGGAAGCAGCTCCCCCCCCCCCCCCAGCGCAGAGCTCAATGAGGAGGTGCACAGCGACGGCGTCCCCATGGGCGCCCCGGATGGATCTCCCGGCGGACGTCCTCCACATCGTCGTCGGTCAGCACCTTCCGCTTGAGGATGGACTTGCAGGCGTACTCCTTGCCCATGGTGCACTACACGCACAGGCGGCGCCCGAGGCTGTACTTCTCGTTGATGCTCTCCGTCGTGCGCTTGAGCACGGAACCCACGAGGAGGCCCACGCTGGAGACGTGCTTCATGGACGGACTCGAGGCCTCCTTCTACGTCGTCAAGCTGCCTCGCAGCCTGATGCATGTAAAATGCATACATGAACTTTGCACTTTAATTGCTTATATTCCAATCATATTTGCATCATATAAGGGTTATATCAATGTTTTATAATGATTTTGGGAATATTCATTTATTTCCTATTTTTATGGAATTAACCCTGCACAGGCAGAAAACCCCGTTTTCTTATTTTAATGTTTCAGGGACCCAAACGTCAACGAAATCACCTGGAAATTTACGGGCGTCAATATTTGGAAGGAAGAAGACCTGTGGGCGAAGGAAGCGAACAAACGGAGGCCCGAGGCCAAACGGGGGTGGCCCACGCGGCCAGGTACTGTGGCCGCGTGGGCCCACCCGTTTGGCCCTCGTGGCTCCGTTGCCGTCGATCTTCGCTCCACCGACATCGTCTTGACCTAAAAACGCCTATAAAAAAGGTCCCCCGACGTTCTCTGGAAGGAGCGCCGCACAAACACAGAAACACCGAAACGGAGATCAGGAGCTGCAGATTGGAGGGGGAAAACTCCGGCGGGGCGCTGCCGGCGTGGTCTCCATCTTCTCCATCGACTTCTCCACCGTCTCCATGATGAAGAGGGAGTAGTCCACCTCTGGACTATGGGTTTGTGGAAGTAACTTATGTATCTCTCCTCTCTTGAGCTTCACTAATTAGCACCGTATGAGCTGCTGAACATGATTACGGTCACCGTTGTAATACCTTTGTGGTGGATCTTTATGAGTTAATATATGTTTGAGATTGCAATGTTTGTTTCAGTTATGAGTATAGATGCATATTATGTACCCCGTTCTTGTCTACTTGTTTTGATCAAGCATGTTTATGAGAGCGTGTGTGGGGGAACGTGTGCATTAGTTGGAGTAACGGGGGGTGGCTAGTGCAGTGAACGTGAGAGAAAGTTCTGCGATCCACTTTGGTATCTTTACCTTACTTTGTTACCTCACTAGGGATAAACTAAAATACCATGCTACCGGGGATGTGGGCGTGACCATTGCCACTACTCCATGACTAGATCTAGCATGTTCTTATTTTCACTTCATGTCATGATACTTAATGCTATACTCTGAGTTATCTTAATTACTGAGGTGTTATGATTTAGTTCGCATCTTGGTGGAGTATAAGAGAGGTTAATAACCAAAAGATCTCTATGTTAGGACGTGATGCCCATATATCTAAGTAACTTGTTATCAAACCCTGTGTTGCAATCTCATATGTTAACTGTGTGTGTTCCATTGTCTACCACTTTATAAAGAGAGAGTGCATTTGTGAAACCATGAACCCCAGTCCATTTTTAATCATAAGAAACACCTTTCCAACACCATATACCACTTTTCTATTTTCAGCCATCATTAAATCCGAAAATACAAAAATACTTTTCATCTTGCATACATCATTCAAAAACCCAAAAATATCATTTATCATTGCATCCACCATCATTGCATATTTATTTCTTGTTTGCATTGCATAACTATCCTGATATCATTCTTACACCTTGTGCTTGACAACCACAGGTGAGGTTGAGGACCAAAACATCTAACCTTGTTTTGTAGGTAACCAAAAGAAGGATAAGAAGATAAATCTACCACTTCAGATTCCCCGAGAGTTCGATATTAAACCCTCGAGTCACCCCTCGTGGGGAAAACTGTCTTCCACTTACTATACACTCTGCACTTGGAGTCTCAACCTAATCCCGTTTATTTTGCAGGCATCAAGACTTGCTCTTCGGGATCATCAAGACGTTTTCTGGCGCCGTTGCCGGGGAATCGTAGCTGAGAGATTTATCCAAGGGTGTGCATCATCGCATTCATCTCACAACAAAGTCAACGTCACCAACTTGTGCTAACACCTAAGCTTGGGGAGGTTGCACCTACGTGAGCACCATCTTATCCATCTTTACTTACAAAGCAATTTATTTGTTTTGTTAGTGTCATTGCATATCATATCATATTTATTTCAGTTTTGCATAAAAAATTAAAAATACCAAAAAAACTTGCTAAAATGGGAGAAAGAACTAAGCTGTGTGACTACACAAACACTCCTAATGATCAATTTATCACGAGAGCTATTGCCACACCTAAGATAAATGCTGAGAGTTATGAAGTAAGTCCTAGTTTGTTGAACTTGATAACTAGGGAACAATTTGGTGGTAGTGCTATGGAGGATGCCTCTATGCATCTTCATGACTTTGTTGAAATATGTGACATGCAAAAGTTTAAAAATGTGGAAAGTGATATCCTAAAACTGAAGTTATTTCCTTTTTCACTTAGAGGAAAAGCTAAAGAGTGGTTGCATTCCTTGCCATCTGGTAGTATTAATTCTTGGGATGATCTAAAAGAAGCTTTCATTAAGAAATATTATCCCCCTGTTAAAATTTTGCAAAATAGAAACAACATCCTTTCTTTTAGGCAAAATGAAAATGAACATGTTGCTATGGCTTGGGATAGGATAAAACTTATGCTTAGAACTTGTCCCTCACATGGAGTTAATGAATGGACCATATTACACTCTTTCTACAATGGTTTAAACTACATGTCTAGAAACATACTTGATTCTGCTGCTGGAGGTGCTTTTATGAGTAAGACTATAGTAGAAGCTAAAAATATATTGGAAAGCATTTTACAAAACTATAGTCAATGGCATACTGATAGGGCACCTAATCCTTCTAAGAAAGTGAACTCTATTGAAGAAACTAATGATTTGTCATCTAAAATGGATACTATTCTTGCTTTGCTTAATAAACCTAGTGTTGAAAATGTTCCTTTGCAAGAACTAGTTGGAAACAATTCTGAAAATATTGATGTCAACTTCATTAGGAACTATGGTAATAATGGGTATGGTAACAACAATTATAACTCTTATAATAAACCCCCATATGTGCCAAATAAATATGCTTCTAGTGGTAATGTTTCTAGTGACTTGGAAAACACCATTAGATCTTTTATATCTACCCAAAAAGAGCTTAATAAGGAATTTATCTCTAAGTTTGAAAAACAAGATGCTTTGTTTGAAAGGGTAGATCAGCTTACTAAGGAAGTCTCATCATTAAAGAGCATCATTACAGCCCAAAAACATGAGGAAACAATAAAATATTGCCAAGAGGTTATCAATAAGTCTTGGGAACACATTCATGAGCAAGAGAGAGTTGCTAAAGAATCTATTGGGGTAATGAAAGAGGTTGAAGTTGAGGAAGTTAAAATGCTTAATGAAGTCAAGGATCCTTTGCTTGACTTAGAAAATTGTAGCTTGCATGAATTAATATCTATCTTACAAAAATTTGCAAGTGATCCTTCCATCAACACTAACCAAGCAGGTTTTGGTTCTTATATTGCTAATCATGTCTTGAAAGAAAAGATTGCTAGGTACAACCAAGAGGCTATGATACCACCTAAGCTTGGGGATATGTGGATACCTAAGGTACTAGTAACTATTGGAAAAGAGACACACCATGCCATACTTGATCTAGGATCTAGTGTCTCTGTTTTATCTAAAGAACTATATGAAGTGCTTGAATTGAAAAATCTTGAAAAATGCTCTATTGAACTAGCACTTGCTGATGACTCTATTAAACATGCTTTGGGAAAAGTAAGTGATGTTATGGTAGAGTTACATATGACTTTTGTGCCTGTGGATTTTCTAATCATGGATATGGGGAATAAAACCTCTAGTCCTATTATTCTTGGAAGACCTTTTCTTCGTACCACAGGTGCTATCATTGATTCAAAGGAAGGGAATGTAAAGTTTCAGTTTCCACACAAGAAGTGCATGGAACACTTTCCAAGGAAGAGGGAACCACCAAAGTTCAAGCTCCCTCATGAGCTTCGTCCACAATAAAACAACAAGTAAGAAGCCTAGCTATATGGCTATAAAGAAAGCGCTTTGCGGGAGGCAACCCGGTTATTTTTTGTGTGATTTTTCTTTGTGTCCTCTTGCTGTAACAAGAGATTTTGTGTCTAGTTAGGTTCTGGAGTTTTTAATAAAGTGCCAAGTTTTACCCTTTTTGGTTTGAAAAAGTTGCTTATAGCGTTCGGAGATTTTATTCCTGCACGAGTCAGTGCACGGTATGATTTTTAATTCTTATTCTGTAACTCCGAATGAGCTCATATTTGAACTGTAGTTGCAACTTTTCATCCTCTGTATGCATGAATTTTTCGGAATTTTTCGAGAAAGTTTGGTAGGGTAGAAAAATACGTTTTGCTGCTGCTGTTTTTCTGGACAGATTCTGTCCCATTTTGTTTGATGCATGCTTTGAGCTTTTAAGTTGAATCTTTTTGATCCAATTGAGTTTATGAGTAGGCATACAACATTATACACTTTCTGGACATGTCATATGAATTTTTGTTCAAGGATTATATGCAGCAAGGAACCTATTTGTTTATCACTATTAATGCACCCCACAGAAAAGAGATGGGAGAAACGGTGTTTTGAAGTTTTTTCACAGGGATTGGAGGAGATGCACCAAGAGCTATCCAAGGATGGTGAAGACCATAAGCTTGGGGATGTGAAGACAACCCCGCTGGACCTACACACTCTCGGTTTGCACACGTCCAACTTCTGTTTTTCGATCGAAACACTTTATCGCATAAACTTGGAGCGTCGTTTTTGTTTTTGTTTGAGTCTTGAGAGACCACCACACTATCAATTATATATGAGAGAGCTACTGGAAATATGGGTTGAAATATGTTGGATGCTTTTATAAGATTGGGAAAAGGGATGTTTGACTTGATTTTTAATGATACATATAGTTGCATGATTCATGAGCTTGTTTATGAGTAATAGTTTGCAAATTCTTTTTGTAGAGCTATCACTTATTCATGTTTTGGTGCTGATTGTTATTTCACTTGGTTTAACATGGATTAGTTAGTTCTATGGACACTCATGCATGCATCTAGATGGTCAACTTTCTCCCTTTTGCTAGCCCAAAAACTCCAACAAGCAAAAACTTGTTTCCAACACCTTCAACCAAAGTTATTCCAGTGAGTCCACCATATCTACCTATTGGCTTTATGCTATTCCGAGTATGTTTAACATGTTGTTTGTGTTATCTTACCTCTGAATGAAAATGTTTATGTTATTGATTGCAATGGAAAAAATTGGTTATATAGCTCTCACGAACTTGATGCACAATGTTCTTTTATTTGCATAATAAAACTTGACCCATTGTGATTAAGATTATGATGTTTGTGGCTTGATGAATGTTTTGGGTTGGAAGTTAGCCCATATGTGCTGTCACATGGCAAGCTTTCAACACGCTCTTCATCTCATTTAGTTGATATCATGTGCTTTTGTCTATGGATGCTTATCATGTTGAAATAAATGTGGAAATAGAGTGAGTTTAAATGAGTTTGTGTAAATGGTTAGAGAGACGCCTGGGCCGCTAATCTAAGCCATGCATCATTCATGGTGGAAATTTACTTACATACTATGGTGAACCTTCTGTGATACACCTTGCAATAAAAAACTATTCCAAATGGTAAATAAAAAGGGTGTTGAGATTGTTCATTTTGTTTGTTTGTCTTGTCATTTTGATATGGGCTTGTTCCATATCTTGGGACAAGAGGTACCCCAGTTGACGCTCTTGATGATACTATTATGCTTACAATGATATTTAATTGAACTTGCTTTGTTTCCCAAGTTGAGTAACACATGGTGTAAGTACTTGTATTCAAGGGGCATGAGACATTCAACCCATTCTTTATCAAGCACACTACTCATATTTGCTTTCACTTTAACCTTAATCATTCAAGATGCTATGATAGGGGCAATGAGAGCTTGACACCAATGAATACCTTATTGCAATCATTAACTTAAGTAGAAGAGTTTGGAAGTTGGATGAAACTTATGCATGCTTTACCTCTACTCACATATACATCTTTCCAAAGTGTACACCTATCATATTCAGATTTTCATCTACACTCTATGACCATTGTAGGATGTTCTACTTATCATTATGCATACATGTGTTCCATATTACTTGCTACCATGTTACACTTTGTGAACTATCAATGAACATCCTTGTCTTGAATACTTGATATCACTTCATAAACTATTTGCATATTGCTACTCCTTTGAAGAATGAATCATTTGACTATATGTAGCAATAGTAATCATCTTTGATATCATTGTTAAGTATTAAATTGCAAAGTCCATGTTAGTTTTATCATCTTCATACTCGAGGACGAGCATGGATTAAGCTTGGGGATGTTGATGCATGTAAAATGCATACATGAACTTTGCACTTTAATTGCTTATATTCCAATCATATTTGCATCATATAAGGGTTATATCAATGTTTTATAATGATTTTGGGAATATTCATTTATTTCCTATTTTTATGGAATTAACCCTGCACAGGCAGAAAACCCCGTTTTCTTATTTTAATGTTTCAGGGACCCAAACGTCAACGAAATCACCTGGAAATTTACGGGCGTCAATATTTGGAAGGAAGAAGACCTGTGGGCGAAGGAAGCGAACAAGCGGAGGCCGAGGCCAAACGGGGTGGCCCACGCGGCCAGGTACTGTGGCCGCGTGGGACCCACCCGTTTGGCCTCGTGGCTCCGTTGCCGTCGATCTTCGCTCCACCGACATCGTCTTGACCTAAAAACGCCTATAAAAAAGGTCCCCCGACGTTCTCTGGAAGGAGCGCCGCACAAACACAGAAACACCGAAACGGAGATCAGGAGCTGCAGATTGGAGGGGGAAAACTCCGGCGGGGCGCTGCCGGCGTGGTCTCCATCTTCTCCATCGACTTCTCCACCGTCTCCATGATGAAGAGGGAGTAGTCCACCTCTGGACTATGGGTTTGTGGAAGTAACTTATGTATCTCTCCTCTCTTGAGCTTCACTAATTAGCACCGTATGAGCTGCTGAACATGATTACGGTCACCGTTGTAATACCTTTGTGGTGGATCTTTATGAGTTAATATATGTTTGAGATTGCAATGTTTGTTTCAGTTATGAGTATAGATGCATATTATGTACCCCGTTCTTGTCTACTTGTTTTGATCAAGCATGTTTATGAGAGCGTGTGTGGGGGAACGTGTGCATTAGTTGGAGTAACGGGGGGTGGCTAGTGCAGTGAACGTGAGAGAAAGTTCTGCGATCCACTTTGGTATCTTTACCTTACTTTGTTACCTCACTAGGGATAAACTAAAATACCATGCTACCGGGGATGTGGGCGTGACCATTGCCACTACTCCATGACTAGATCTAGCATGTTCTTATTTTCACTTCATGTCATGATACTTAATGCTATACTCTGAGTTATCTTAATTACTGAGGTGTTATGATTTAGTTCGCATCTTGGTGGAGTATAAGAGAGGTTAATAACCAAAAGATCTCTATGTTAGGACGTGATGCCCATATATCTAAGTAACTTGTTATCAAACCCTGTGTTGCAATCTCATATGTTAACTGTGTGTGTTCCATTGTCTACCACTTTATAAAGAGAGAGTGCATTTGTGAAACCATGAACCCCAGTCCATTTTTAATCATAAGAAACACCTTTCCAACACCATATACCACTTTTCTATTTTCAGCCATCATTAAATCCGAAAATACAAAAATACTTTTCATCTTGCATACATCATTCAAAAACCCAAAAATATCATTTATCATTGCATCCACCATCATTGCATATTTATTTCTTGTTTGCATTGCATAACTATCCTGATATCATTCTTACACCTTGTGCTTGACAACCACAGGTGAGGTTGAGGACCAAAACATCTAACCTTGTTTTGTAGGTAACCAAAAGAAGGATAAGAAGATAAATCTACCACTTCAGATTCCCCGAGAGTTCGATATTAAACCCTCGAGTCACCCCTCGTGGGGAAAACTGTCTTCCACTTACTATACACTCTGCACTTGGAGTCTCAACCTAATCCCGTTTATTTGTGCAGGCATCAAGACTTGCTCTTCGGGATCATCACAGCCGCAGCGACTTGATCCAGCGCGTCCGGCCTCGCCGACGCCGGATCCGCCGATTCATCGTCGCTTGGACCAAAAAGATCCAATCTTTGGATGTGAGTGCGGCGAGCCGTTGTGAGGGAGCGCGGCGAGCCGTTGCGAGGGGAGCACGGTGAGGGAAGGTGGATGTAGCGAGGCGAGGGAAGATGGATGGGAGCGACGCGAGAGAGAAAGCTCGGAGGCGAGGCTACCGGAGCGCGGCGGCCAAGCGAGTGGAGCTCGGCGGCGAGCGGAGCAGAGGAGAGTCTAGGGTGGCTCACCGTGGCTTCCCCGACGGTACCGGTCGTCGGAGGTGCTCAAGTGCGGCCAGGACGGAGATGGCCGGAGGCCCCCGCCGCGCGTGCGGCGTCCCAGCAGCTGATCCTCGGCGAGGAGGGAGAGGAGGCGACGCCGGAGCTCGCCATGGGCGTCGATCTGAGTGGGGAGGAGCGGAGCGGCCGCGGCGCGCGTCGGCGTCGCCGGCGGGCTCGGCACCGTGCGGGAGAGAGAGAAGAGGGAGGGGAATTGTGGCATTTTTGCAAGAAAGTCCTTCGGTTTTCTGTAAATTACAAATAGGTCCCCCCGCGCGGTACTGTTCAACAATGTAGTACTGTTCCTTAGAACAGTAGGCCGAGCGCGGAGAGAGCGAGAAATCGCTCGTCTTTCATATAGGTAGCAATGTTGCGTGGTCTTGTCGTCGTCTCTCCTTGTGGCTTGTGCACGCATCTACGTACTTGCTGTGTAACCCTGCGAGGCATATAAAGTGCGGAGTACCTTTGCTGTACTCATTGTCAACAAAATGTACTACTCGGCATTTGATTTGCAGTAAACTTCACTTTTTAATGCAATGCATCCTTCACGTTTTACCAGATTTTATTTTCCGCATCACAGGGCCAGCTGAATCTAAATTGAAGAACTCAAAACAGATTTGTAATCCACAGTCCACGTGATAAAGTATGGAGTACCTATTCTTTACTCATTTTCATGCATCTACCTCGTGACTATTATATTGATTTAGATGTACTCGTTTTAGCATATACTCCCTTCGTATCAAAATATAAAATGTTTTATCATTTTTGTACCCACATGATTCAATCTTGCATGTCTAGATACATGTGGGTCTAAAAATGCTAAAAAATCTTATATTTGATACGGAGGAAGTAGGTACAAAAGCTAGACTGTGACCGGCCCTGGTGAGATGGTGAAGCGCTTATTCAATGCCACACATTCTCGCCGCAACTTCGTCATCGTCATGAAGCTCGACTCCATGTTACGTTCCTTCTTTATGTTCTTAAAACCTAAAGAACCTTTAGCTGGTATCCCCATTATAATAAGTTAAAGCCGGTAACGTGGTACCTTACGTCTAAACAATGACCATGTTAATATGATGCATAATATTTTTAGGGAAACATGATGCAAGAGTTGATGATAGAAAAATGAGTTTTTAATAATATGATATCTTTCTTATGTAATTATTAAGGAGTAGATAGTATGGGCGTGCTTTCCCTAAATTAAAATTTGAAAAATTGGGTGGGCTGGTATTCGCTTGTACTCTAGCTAGTAACTTACATAAAAATTTATATCCCATAAAAAATATACTAAGTGTTATTTCCTCGAGTGGGAGCGTAAAGATTTAGATCACTGGTAAGAATTGTCATTTTCTTTCCTCTGAGACCCCATGAGATTTAGGCCGCACATTCATTCTGGATATGTTCCTTGTCATCGACGACACATTATCTCTAAACTCAGGGAACCTTCGTCTCCGTTTCGAAAGAAAATGCCTAATGATGGTTATCCAACCATACCATCTCGCTCACTCAATTTGGCGGCAGGGAACTTTGCATCTATTTGGTTAGACCCGGCTATAAATTGGATGGCACAAGGTGTCTTTGAGTAGGAGAAGTTGATTTGGTCTAAAGACTTTTTCGGTCACCACGTACAATTATGATGACTCCAACATCGCCTTAAATAATTATGATCATCAATAGATGCAAGGGACTGGTGCAAGATAGCTTAGCAAAGATGCGATGGGATGGCTTTACCAAATGTGTTTTTTGTGATTCACAGGAATGTACTTAGAATTTGTTTATTTATTGTTGTTTAGCACGTTTTGTTTAGAGAATTGTTCATTTTACTTTTAATATTTCTCCACTCGTCAATGTACCAATATGTTTTTTTTTTTTGCGAAAATGTACCAATATGTTTAGTAATTGGCTTAATGGAGTGGACAACAAGGTAAACACGTGAATACGTGTTGGCATTTGCACTTTACTATGGGCAATTTCAAATGGTCGTACTGATGTTGTCTATAAAAAATCTTTGGATGCAACTTCTTGCAGTTTGTGTACAGAGATGCCTACGGGATCGGGATCGGGATCCATATGTTGTTCTTCCTTATTCCTGTTGATCAACTGGGTTTTATGGATACATGATGCACTCTGTGTCTCAGCTGATGGCGGTTCTTCGGGCTATATTCAACCAGGGTGGTTGGCGGCACCCTAATAGACTACATGATGCACATGCACTTTATTTACGAAAACCTAAAATGGAGCCCGGGCTACATGGTGCCCATTTTTTCAAAAATTTGAAATCAACATTTCTAAGTTTCCAAAAATCGAAAAAAATGCCGGATGTAGATATTGTCGAGATCTACAATTGTGCAAATTTTCAGTTTTAAATTGGTTGTATTTTGGGCTGCACAAAAAAGAAAAATGAATGGATCTGGGTGGTGAACAATACACAGTTTCAAACTTTGAAATTTCTCCAGATTTTTCTTTTTTGTACAGCCCAAACTACAACAAATTTGAAGATAAAATTATGCACGCTTGTAGATCTCGACACTGTCTACATATGTCAATTTTTCGCGATTTGTGGAAACTCAAAATGTCATTTTCGATATTTTCAAAAGACGGGCTCCATGTAGCCCGGGGTTCCAAAATCCACTCTTCTTTATTTAATTTTTCTTCCGCTGGTAGATTCACGCTACAACTTTTGTGCGACCCTTGGGATGTAATCTTGCTACTTGAAAACTATGCAACAAAGAAGGTTGTGTGCATCGTTACGACGCAGAGATCGCGTTGCTCCCCTTTTCATAAAAAAAATTGGTGCAAGATTTGTACCCACATAAATTCATGAAAATGACAAAAATAGATAAATATATTATGTTTGTGTTCTTAATTTTTAATATTAACTTATTTGATGAATAAAAGCTGAAACATTAGATATACTATATTTAAATGATTATAAAGGTGGATGGACGGGTGGATAAGCACTGGTTGGTAATTTAATTCCTCTAAATTTAGCATGCTTATCTTAGCTCCTACAAAAAAATGACTGTAAGCTGCTGCAATTTGGAGACGTGGAGGCTAATAATATTGTATTGTTTTGATGGAGTTCTCTGCTACAATGTGGGGACGTGGATGCTAATAATCAGGGAATTATAGGCATTAATGAGTATCGAATTTTAAACTTGCCCTTATTCAGAAGACTGGATCATTATGCACCTTACCATCTATCACATAATTAATGCACTTAATATTCTTAATTTGGCCCAACTTGTCGATTTTATTACTCTAATGGAGTTCCCCAATTGAAGTTGCGAGAATTGATGTCTAGCTCTATAAAAAAGCTTACCAACATTTCTCATTCGTGTTCATCTTCACAACTCACAGTTCTGAGATAGACATCAGCAATTTACAGCAACGGCGCCACATTTAGCTAACATGAGGACTACATTGGTGCTATTCTTGACCCTCGCCTTTCTCGTGCTAGGAACAACAGGTACCACCTTTTATTTTAGTATATTCCTATCAACTCGCCCCAGAACTTAATGGCTGTGATGTATGATCTTTTCTTCATGTCTGGGATGACTTTTGTAGATGCAATATGTACGCCACCTGCTATCCTGCCAATAGGTAAGGCGTGCACATCTGAAAATGCAATGATGGATGCCAAAGGCTAACTGCTCGTTGTGGTACAGCGTGTACTTGGAATGCCATATGCGGTGATATACTTCATGCGAATGCATAATATGCACTTCAGATACTCAAGTAAAGAAGTAAGAAGTGGTTACTAGACAGAATATTGGATATCAATGAATGCCTATCGAAATAATAATATGTTGCAATTGTGTTGCGGCAGTTGGCCCACTGGTACTCAATCTATAATATGGATATGATATTCCCATTTGAGTTGCTTTACATTATCCAGTGAGCAGCGTATGGCGCATTTGCAAGTAGTTCTTGCGAGCTTATTTCCATGGGAGGGATAATAAAAAAAATGCTCATTTACCTGTACACATTACCACCTCCCCCTTCCTCCTCCTCCTCCTCGAGGACTGGAGATTATGAAAATCGGTTGATGACACGGTTTGATGAACATTGATAAGTAAGCTAGATAAGGCAATGTGTCGGAACAAACACCGTTGGAACATAACCAAATAGAAACACATAACAAAATATAAGCTGCAAGAGTACTTCATAAAGGAACAAAATCATCTGACAAAATCATACTACTAAAAGTGGGAAGTATACATATAGCTTGACGTCCCTGAGACATACATGGTACGTCACATAATGGTCTCAAACCACTTGAAAACGCATCACTGAAAGCATCCTCGAATTCAGGGAGTTGTACCTCCGCGTTTTCTACCTCCGTCGTCGAGTCCATGTCCTATGCTCCAAATTAATTGATGCAGATTTAAAAAATGTATTGAATCTGTGTCAATTAATTCGGAACATACCTCGATCGTATCTGATTTTTTTTAGTTAATTTCCCGCTCTTTATTAATTAATAACAAAGTTCATGAGAATACAAAAGCCTTGAGGTGGTTGCCGGAACCACAACCTCGTATCTAGTTTATTTTTTCTTTTCTTTTTTTACTTTTCCCTTTTCTTTCTTATTCTGTTTTCTAAAGTTCATTGTGGGAAAAATTGTTTATGGTCTAAAAAAATTTAAAAATGCTCACGAGGTTCTGTAAAAATTCAAATGGAGTTCAAAAAAATGATCACTAAGCTCAAAATCTATACTCACGCAATTCACAAATAATTTTTAACTATTTCGAAAATATTCATGGGTTCAAAATATGTTTACTAGTTTGAAAACAAAATATTTTTACATACCAAAAAAAAATGTCGACGTGTTCGAAAAAATGTTCACGGGAGTTCAAAAACAAGTACATTCATAAATTCAAAAAATATTTTCAAGGGTTCAAAAAATATTTACTGATGTTCAAAAATATGTTCATGGAAAAGTATTCATGAGATTTTGAAAAATCGTCAAGATTCGAGTAAATGTTCACGGATTCAAAAAAATCACGTCTTGACATATTTGATTTTTTTGCAATGCATACATATATTAATTCATCTACAAATTCATTTTCTTTGAGACCTATATGTCCTTTTGTTATGTTTTTCCTAGATTTCAAAATTCGATGGAAAACAGGAGCTCTAGATGTACAACAACAACAACAACAACAACAACAATAAAAACTTTCCGAATAGCATTGAAAACAAGGAAAGACGAACCAAACCGAACGAAAGGGAAAACGATGACGAAGTCTTTGATTCTGCTAGGCTTGACATCATTGTCCATCTGGGCTATGAGCTGCTGGGCAAGCATCAAATCGCCCACCAGCACATTGCCTCCCACATCATGATCTTCGATGGCGTTCTGCTGACCCAGAAAGTTTGAGTAGCTATGTTGTGCTTCTTCCAATGTTTTGAACCCTTCATAGCTGTTGTTGGAGAAGCCGGCGACTTGATCCTGGCAGGTTCTCCGGGAGTTGTACACTCCTGGACGCCTCCCTCTGAGACGACATACCAGTGCATCTATGAACAGAGTACAAACATAAGAGGTTAATGAATACACAGGAATTCACCATTAGTTGAAAGCAAGTCATAAAAGTATACAAGCATGCATGATCATTACAAAAGGGGATCATAAGTTCATCCTATCACTATGGTGTTAACCTACCACCACATCAAATAGCGGGTGTCATCCTACCACCAGCATCATCAGGAGAGGGGTTAGTATATACCACCTCACCAAAATATACAGGCCATAAGAGAAGTTTTTAAGCCCTAGCTAAGCCAAAATATACATCATCGACATCATCATCTTCTTCTTCTTCTTCATACTGCTGCCGGCACCACCACTCGCAACACGCCTAATCGGCGTTGTGCTTGGCGAGGAAGGTCCTCAGCCAGAGGGTCCTGTGCTGCAAATGCATGCCCACAAAGCTCACCCCCTGTTCCTTGTTGTCCACAAGGTGGCTGAGAGCTACGATGAGTTCCTCCTCCGAGAAGCCCACGGCGTCCATGACAGCCTTGTAGAGGTCAGGGTGCATGTCAGTTGGCTTGCTCTCTCGAATGGCCTGGGCGACCTCCTTCACAGCTTCGGTCATGCTGGCGAACGCCTGGATCTCGTCATCGCCGAGGGCTCCCCTCTTCCTCTTCCCTCCAGCAGCAGCCACCGCCGCAGCTCTGGGATCACCATTGCCATCAGCAGGCTTGTCTGGACCATCGAGCACGATGGTCTCGGACTCCTGGGTCTCGCTGAAGTCAGGCTGCACTCCCAGAGGATCCCCTAATCCCCTAGCAAACTTGCCAGTGGCCAAACCATAGGAGAAGATGATCTGCATCTGCGTGTAGTTCAAAATGGGCTTGTTGAGGAACTCGGCGTCCTTGGGGTGATCCTAACATATAAAGGACAACGTTGTTAGGTGAGACTCAAGTTGATGCTTAAGGTTTGCAAGAAAGTGATGATGTGCTAACCATGACGTGCCCCTCGTAGTGGTCATTCTCAAGGATGATGGTGAAAGTATCCTCACACCATTGTGCCCCGCTCAAGTCACGGAGTTTGCTCACCTGGAGCCACCCGAGCCTCCACTTCCTCAGGTGGTTGTACAACTGAGTAGAAGTGACCTCAGCGCCACAGTGAACAAATAAAGCTTTGGCCACAGTAGTCAGATGGACCTCTTTGAAGCCCTTGTCGGTCCTAACCCTAGTCTTGATGAGAGCACACATCTGGTTTAGCACAAAGGTGGACATGAATGGAAGCCATTTCATGGTCCCCTTGACCCTTGCCTTAGCCTTGGCTACCTTGGCTTTCACGGTCACACCCAGAGAGGCAAGATAATTATGCAGAGCCACGGTACTGGCCGGATCAACTGGAGGTACCGGCATCTCGAGCTATGAGTCGTCAACCCATGAAGGGATCTGAGAGGCCCCAATGGGGATGAGGGCCTGACTAAAGTCTTCGACGGATTCCTACATCGATGACGCATAGAACAACAGGCAATCTTTGAGAAACAGGAGTACACGACCTAAACATCGATGACAGAAGCAACAACAACAAAAGGAACAACAAAAAGTGGAGATCTAACAGATTGTACCATATAACAAAAGTAGATACGCATCAGCATCTAGTACAACATCATATGCATCAGCAGCTTGTACAAAAGGTACTACAGATCTAACATATTGTACACTACACATGAAGGTCACGAACAGAGCAGCTTCTACAATTCCTTTAGGCATGCTCAAAGATCTAACAGATTCTACAAATTACTACACACGCTCACAGATGTATAAGCTGGTACACATGCTCAAAGATCTACGATGCTACACATGCTCAACGATCTACAAGATGCTCAAAGGAGGTGGAGATCTAGGTCAGAAAAGGAGGTGGAGATCTACAAGATGCTCAACGATCTACAAGATTTCTACTTACAACCATCGGTGCAGCTGAGGACGAAGAAGGAGACGTCTAGGAAGAAGACCAACTCCCACCGTCGTAGCCGCCGCAACCGCGCTCGGTAGGAGGGGAGAAATGGTGGGTTGAGTTTGGGCGGTGACCGGAGAGGGTGTAAATAGGGTAGAGTTTTCGGCGGGAGGTGACCGAATTTCTCCCGCCCCCTTTTTCGCTGCAGCGTGCGGGCTCCCGCCATCTCCATGGTCGCACGAGCTCCTGCAGGCGGGGGAGGGGGGGGGGGATTTGCAGCCGCGGGGGAGAGAACGAGCCTGACTCCAGGGGCACGCTCGATCTGAGCGTGCCTCCCGGGCCTGGCCCGACGATGTTTTGATGAGCGTGCGGGCCTGACCCGGGAGGTCACGCAGGCAACCAAACGTCGGGCCTTTGCAGCTGGCGGGCCTGGCCTGCCTATCTATCTGCAGGCTACCAAACGCGCCCATTATGTTTTGTTTGGGTCTCTCGTAACCGGCGGAGCCTTTTTTTTTTTTTACATGGCGGAGCCCATATTCAGAGGTGGGGTACGTGTACGAAACAATCGATGCTTCTGAAGGCGGTAAATAGGAGGTCAGTGCGGAAGGTGTGCAATTCCTCGGAGGGCTTCTTTCCCTCGGAGTCGGATGACGCCAAATTCTTGTATTTTCACATCCACTGGTTTGCCTATAATGTCCGTACGTTTCCAGAATCCTATGAACTGAAGAGGCCCTAGATCAAGATATATAGAAGATGGAGTTGGCCGGATGGCTTCGTGTCACTGCTTGCTTTGGGCTTTGGCTGTGATGGTTCCAGAAGATCAGAGAACAGAGCCAATTCGACCATATCGCGAGAGGAGACTCAGTTCTCCTCTTCCTTCCAAACATCAAAACAATCAGACAGATGCGACAAGGGCACTGAATTACACCAATGTGTTACATTGAAGAAACCATTCGGTAACATAAATAGTTTAAGTTACAGATAATCAGTCAGTGAATAATAATCAGGTTGCCTAACTCAAGAACCAAGAATTACATCTCACATACATATACTCCCTCCGTCCTAAAATAAGTGTCTCAAATTTGTACAAAAGTGAATGTACCTACACATGTTTCATGTCTACATACATCCACTTTTTGACAAATCTAAGATAGTTATTATTGGACGGAGGGAGTAGTATAATGGTTACTAAATGTAAAGACTACATGGACAACACAGCCTACAACAGCTGAGCTTCTCTTCCTTCTTTGTATACACAGATGGCATGGCACGGCGGAAAGAAGCAGCAACGAAGAAAGCAGCTCCTGCCCTTGTTTAAAGAACATAGTTTCTTCATGGGCTGGCCGGCTGTTACTAGACTAGTTCGCCGAGCCGCCTAGTTCGCCGAGAGGAAATGCACTCGGGCGAGCGGATACTCCTTCCCGGAGACCCAGACGCCAGTCTGCGACCACTGCACGTCCTCCCATTCCAGATTGTCCTGCAGCACCTGCATTGCACCCCATGGAACAGACAGCACAGTTGAATGATCATGTCTATGCCCACAGGAAAGAAACGACTTTGCCGGTGTAGTAACACGGGAAAAATACCTCAACTTGTTCAGCTGGCAGTGGGATACCAATAGATCGCATGGCGATCTCGGGCATGGCTTTCTTACACCGGGACCATCGGAACACGTCCCGGAGTTCATGTTCTGCAGTGACCCTGTCTCCATTTTGTGAATGGTGGTGGCTAATGTTCTGGTGTTTCTCCGGTTCTAAATCGGATGCGTTGGAGCTTGATCCGACAGAACGAGGTTTTTCTCCACTAAAGCACAGCTCATACCTGTGAGAACTTAGGCCAACAAGACCAGCAATGAAAGATGCAAGTCAGAGTTCAATTCCCAAAAATTGCCAGCAAACATAAAACATAGAGTCAAGGCAACAAGTCAGTCACTTGTACCTATTGAAATGTGTTTCCAAGTATATGACTTCGCCCTTTTTCAGCCTCGCAGAAGTATAAAGTGATTTTTTCAATCCCTTGTCCGCCACAATGCTTATACTATATTTCAACCTGAAGGAAAAAAACAAAAAACAGCTTTACTAGGAGCAATCTTGGCTCAAAACAGAACAAGACAATAGCTTCTACAAGCAAAACTACACAAGACACGAGCGCTCACAAACACACAAGCTAGTATGAGAAATGGCAAGATAGGTACTTTATGAACTGAACATGAGGGGCTACAGAAGGCAAGTCGGAACAGTACCATGGCTCATTGCAGAGGTTATACTGTATTGTGACTTCCCGCACAAATCTTTGTTGACGTAATGCGTTCTGCATGAAACATATTGATAAAACCTTAGTACAGAACAAAAAGTTAGGTCACTGGCTAAAACAAGAAAATTAAATAGATACTGCAAAGTAAAACTTCTACCCACTTAGCTGTCAAAAACAGGAAAGAACAAAGATTATCAGAAAATTACGGAAGCTGCTGCTCTTGTTGTCATTGAACGCTCCACTGCAACTGGAGCAAGTGTAGGCTCCACAGCTGATGTATGGCTAAGGCGAGGCTCGAGATCAATGGTACCACCACCTTTCTGCAAAGCATAAAGCATGCTAAGCAAACAACCTTGGAACAGTGATCAATAAGAGGATTTCACAAGGTTGTAGCACCAACTTTCTAACAAAAAAGCTTGCAGCGTGAACAGAATAAAATAAAAATAAAACGTTGTAAATTGTGCACAGTTTTAGTCTTACTACCTTAACAATGCAGCAGCGTTCTATGCGAAAGCTACAACCAATGCCAGCTCCCCAAGCACGTGAACGCACATTGTTCCTCAGAGTTGAAGTATAGCCTGGAGATATAGCATGCACTGTAAGATTAGACATTCAACCATTTGATCTGTTAACCAAGTGTAACTGAATTGACATGGAATTAGTTAACACTGACTGTCTTGTGGTGGTAGAACACGAACTGTTGCACGTAGTTCTTGGATGGCAGATGGTGGAGGTGATGATGTAGGGGAGCAGTAACCGGTATGCATTAGCACTAAAAGAAACGCTAGTTAGATCATCAGCTTTCTGAGCTACTTTAGAAGATTGGAGAAGTAATGAAGAACCTACCAGCCACAAGGTCTGAATCGTTTGTATAAACATCTGTTCCCCAAAGCTGAGCTCCTTTTACCTACAAAACGGCGATTTTAACAAGTGAATAAAGTAGCTAAGGGAAGAAGTTTGCTACAATTGTCAAAGAACACTTGCTGACTACATCAAGAGTGTAATCTTTGGCCTATATGATTTCGAGACAGCAATGCACTTCCAACTGATTTCATCATTAACTGCTTTACTTATTCTATTTGTGAAGAAAAGGATAAATAAATCCAGCAACACAGGCTTGGCGATTGATGAAGTGACTAGGAGTCTAACACAGAAATCACCTGCGAAATCAGTAAACTTACTTGCCGATTAGTGGAAGTAACGAACTCCGCAGGTATTCGAATTTCAAGAGTAGGAACATTTTGTTGATTCTCGGCATTTTTAGCATCTGGGGTTGCTTCAAACTCTTTCCATGATTTCAGAAGCTCTTGCATGCATTCACCAACTTTATATACAATAGCAGATACCTCAGACTTACCTGCACCGATGAGAATACTAAGATACCAAATACAAAGCTGGCAAGCTTATGGACCATGGCAAAGAAATCATTTTATGTAGCTTTATACTGGATCCTCATCCATCATTTCTATATATAAAAGAGTTCAAAACGCTGGATCATCGTAATTAATCCTTTTTTGCTCCAACTGAATTAGCCAAAAGTTAGAAAAAAACAAAAACATGCAGGTGCAAATATAAAATGGATCATCCTAAATGCAAAGGGGTTTCAAATACTGAAGTGGATTGTTCAGAGCACTAAAATCTCTGTGAGAATATGCGATAAATCTCAATGTGCACTAAAACTTTATGAGAAGGAAATGTAAAATCATCTAGGTGCTAAGCTTTTGATGACTTCAGTTTCAAAAGAAGCACCAGTATGAATGGAGATAATTGACTGACCTTGAGACCTGCAAGAAGAAATAAACAATGAGCATTAGATTTTTCATCGGTTATCACTTACAGATGAAGTTATGATCTATTAAAAATTTAAAATTAGACTTTATAGCTACGCTTACTCCCGCTATTATGATATTTGAATCAAGCAGGAGAAACATAGAAAGATGCAATGCTAAGCTTACCCTTCACCGTCACGCATTTTGGACCGAAGACGAGGTTCCCGTTGAGAAGCTTGACTACCTCCCTTTGAACGTGCCATCCTCCTGCGCTGAATACTTCCAAAATTATCCTTATCTTTGTCAGTATCTCCTTCAGGACCAGTATCGTCAGATTCCTTGTCATTATATTTACTCCTTTGGTCAAGCCTGTCTCCTGTATCTACATCCTTCTCTCTTTTCTTGTCCTTAAGTTCCCTGTCATGAGATTTCCATGTGTCATCTTTAAGTGTCTTCATTTCAGCAGCTGTATTCTCATGTTCGGCGGTTTAACAGTTCCATCAGATGCTGTTTTTTCCAGTGTTGCATTCTCCTTGTCAACTGCTATGAATGAATCCTTCTTGGCAGAATCCTTCTCACGATCATTGCTTTCCTTGTCCTTCTGGGGGTCTTTTCTTTCCCTGTCCCATTTTTCAGCATCCCGGTCGTCCCTTTGAATTTCTCTTCGTTCAACATTACCACCTGTAAGCTGAATACCAATTCTGCGGTCATTTCTATCGGTGTCTCTTGCACTGAAATCCCTATGTTTTTCATCCTTCTTTCTCCTGTCCTTGTCTCTGAACTTATCTTCACCTTTAGGTTCTATTTTATTCTCACCAGTAGATTCATGTGCATCCTTGGAGTTGCGCTCTTCCACAGGAGTTGGAACCTTGGGAGTTTCATCTGTGCCTTGCAAACCAGGACGGGGAACACGCCAAGCTGCGTCATCTGGCTGTTCAAGATACCTTTTACCCCTATGGTCTTTATTATCTTTCCAGGCTAAGTTTGAAGTTCCAGTAGGGTGGCTATCCTTATCCGATTTGACATCGCCCAAGAAGTCAGCATGCACCCTTCGGTCAGCTCTTAATTCATTGGCATCTGCTCTGTTGTTTGTCTTTACATCAGTCTCAACTTTGTTGCCTTGAAATTCAATCCTGGTATCACTATGGACATCCCGAGCATCAGCTTTTGCCTCCCGGTCATCAGCCTTGGTGTCACGTGCATCTTTGTTTTGTTTTGCTTCTAATCTGCTGTCAGATGAGGTTGGGTGGTCTACAAAGTTGGAGGAGCCAACAGGCACCCGATGTGTCAGAGATGGTCTACTATCATCACGAGACTCAACGCGTTGTACTTTGGCAAATCTTCCATCAGAACCATGGAAATCACTGCTGCCTGGTTGAATGAGTTTCCCGGACGGGCTCGAATACACGCTGCTTTCATCCAAAGGACGTTTCGCGGGTGTAGAGTGGCTACCCTCCTCATGCAACCTTTTTGGAGCACCGCTCATTTTTCCTCGAAAATGTCAAGTGAGCCTTCAATGTGAGCCAAGTATAACACAAATACAAAAGGAAAGAGCTCAAAGTCTTCGACACCAGACACTGCCAAAAAATATTAGATTTGGTCAGAACATGGTAGTTACTTTCTTCTTTGTCTTAAAAACTAGAAAATAAAATAAAATATACAGCCCAATCGTTTCTAGAAACGTGGCAGGACAAGGAGATGGTGCGTGGCTTATTTCTACGACGACACGTAGCTTTCTGGAAAATGCGGCCCATTTACAATCCGGTCCGGCCGGCCTGTGTTGTATGGTTCACAATGAGGTCGTGGTGCAGCAAGTTATTTAATGTAATGAAGGTGTCCTTTTATGATATGTCTGGACCATATTATTTCTGTCTAAACAAATCCTACCATCTCAAGAGACCAAAAAGAGAAACTCTTCCCTACATGCAAACACTTAGTATACTATCTCCACCAACAAAATCCTGAGAATCAAATTAATAGTTGCAGAATAAAGAGCATGTTCTAGAAAACAAGTGATCAAAATTTCAAGGAATTGTATCAATCTAGGAGCTGTATTGGTAGCATGGGATCATATATGCAGGAATATATATTCAGCTGAAGTGGCGATCATCCAGTTTGGTCATTGTAAAACTGGGATAGAACATTCCAGTATTTTCCATTCTGGGGTACTCAAAATATGTATTTACACAAAGCACTGACTGTTCTGTTAAGGAAAAGACCCTATTATGGTGTATAAGATCTTTTACATACAACATTAGCTGTTTCAGCCATTACCCCAACCAAGGCTCAAAACATGCTCTGATTTCTATGTTCTGACTTCCTACTTCCTCAAGATGACCCATAGCTAACCCTATGCAAGGTTCTATTAAGTGCTAGACGCTGTCTGAGCTTCTGAGTCCGCTTTCTTTTCTAAAGGATTAAAGCGCTAAGCGCACATCTAACCGCAGTTGAGTGCGCTAGGCGTTTTGCCTCCACTCAGCGCCTAAGCGAGCTTAAGCGGGCGCTTAGGTGCGCTTTTTATAACCTTGACCCTATGCCAAGCTCCCAGCATTAATTCCAATAGGATACCACGTTGCCACCATCGCATACACCTCCCGGAGCTAAAATGGTTAGGAGCAGGGCGGAATCAGCGTCCGAGCTGGACGCAGCATCTTCTTTCAATTTCTCTTCCGGCCAGAATGGAATGGAATGGAATTCATACGTGTGATCTAAAGCGAGATGATGAGGTGCTGAATCCCTCAAATCAACTATTTCAACCTAGGGCAGGGGCGAATGCCCGTAATGTCCTTTTCCTTTGGGGTGAACCCCCAATTTCATCATCTATATTCTGGAAAATAATCAGCAACTAGTCCTCCCTCACGCAGCAAAATGAATCGAACTGGGTGGACTGGCGTATCAGATTGCTCACAGCAGAGCAGAAAACAAATAAAAAGCCAGATTGCCTATGATTTGGACACCAACAATCCAGCAAGGGGCGGATCTAGGTGGCCCGAAATTCCTGCAGAGTTAGTCTGGGTCACTAGATGGAATGGCTAGATCAGCTCGTACATGGAAGGGAACGGCGAGGAGGGAGGACTATGAACCGTGGGCTAGATTTTTCGTCTCCAGCATCCGGTGCCTCTGACCTCACCCAAGATCACCTCGCTACCCGACCCAACGCGGCTCTAGAATCACTGTGTGGTCTGACCACTGTGTGTGTGCGTGCGTGCCCTAGATCCAAGGTGGGGAGGAGCGAAGCTAAACTGCGAGGAAAAAGAGGAGTAGAGGAAGGAAAGGAGGAGCTTGTCGGCCACTTACCGTCGGAAGAAGATGAAGGCGGGGCAGGGGAGGTTGGAGGCGGCGCCGGCGAGGTTGGAGGCGGCGTCGGAAGAAGATGAAGCTCGTTCGTTTGATTCCAGAAGAATGACGCCGGAGGTTGTTATGGTGTGTTTGGTTCACTGGCTCTGGCTATCCACATCTTTTCGCTGAAATTCGGGATTGCCATGTATGACGTTGGCGCAACCTGGTAGAAAAATAGAGTGAAATTCACTTTGCTACCAGGTGCATATATATGTAACCGGTATTTAGAAAACTTATTTTGAAATGTTAAAAATAAAATCTGAAATAAAATTTCGTAGATATATCTTCGTATTCTCTCTGTTCACAAAATATTTGTTGCAACATGTACGAAATATATCTTCGTATTCTATCTGTTCACAAAATATTTGTTGCAACATGTGTCGAATATGTGTATGAGTCGTATATGGAAAGGAGCGCCCATTAAGCATGCCTCGCGGATGTAGGCGTTGATTGCTGAACTGCGTTAATGATTCTCGGTGTCGTTGCTGTGATTGCTTGTCCTCGTAGATCGATTATGCGCCTCCGATTTAACACTATCAAGACTACCGAAGTCAACCTAGATCGTCACCTCCCACTCGAATAATATTCACCTTAAACGAGATACACATAAATTTAAACCAATCGTTTGATATGTACTATCTCAGTTGAACTGGCAAAACGGTTTTTATTTGGGAATGGAGAGAGTAGTTATTTGGAGCTACAAATAATATTTGGCCTTATTGAGCCACACATGCCAATTAACATGCATATCTTCCTTTTATTTTTTAGAATCTATTTCTAGTAAAATGTAAAAGGGGTAACCTCTCCCCAAAGGGTACGTGGGTGCGGACTTCAGGATCGACACTTGAGCCTATATTGCTCGACGCGTGGTTCCGAAGGGTTGGAGTGGGCCTTTTACTGCAGGAAGTGTGGTTTCATGAGAAGATATTGTGTTGTTTTTTGTTTTCAAAAAAATTCAAACAGAAAATAGCTAAGCATCAAAATTATGCACCATCTTAACCATTGGGTTTAAAAAAAGGCATTATAAATTCAGTTAAAAGTCATTGTATAGTAAGTTTGACTAATTATATTGAACATATATAAATATTTAGAATGCCAAATTAATATCAATAGACACCAAAGAATACACCTTATTTTAAAAAATCACCATTAAATTTTGTAGATATTCATTTTGTCCATAAGATTCATCAAATTTGAATTACGTTAACTTTTGACTAAAAATATACACACTTAATAGAATGAGGCGTTTTGGCTCCCGAGCACACATGCACCTACCGATTAAAAAATTGAAAAAAAGTAAAACATTTTGAAAAAATCTGAATTTTTTTGACGATGAACATATACAAGTTTTCTGCCAACATGCCAAGTTTCATGGTGAAATTACACTCGATGTGCTCGGTGCAAAAAAAACAGTGCGAAATACAAATCACTGACAAAACTGAGACTTACAAATATAGTTTTTCAGAGCACTGATTCTTTTTTTTTTTTTTGCACCGAGCACCACGAGTGTCATTTCATAACAAAACTCGGCATGTTTGTAAAAAAACTTGTATATGTTCATCACCAAAAAAATTCAGATCTTTCCAAAATGTTTTACTATTTTTTTTGAATTTTTTAAACAGGCATGAGCATGTGAGATCGGGAGCCAAAGTGAATTTCTGCACTTTTTAACCCTTTATCGAAAACAAAATCAATATATAGATCACATATAATCCTTTTCTTCAGATCTGTGGTACAAAGTACTGTTTTGCTTTATTTTCAAGGCACCATCTAAGCTGAGCTCCGCGTTGACTTTATAGAGAAAAGGCTTTGCAGCCGTCCTTCTTTAAAGAAAACAAATATAGTACTAGTTCACTTGGATTACCGGTATTGCAAATTATATATCAGATAACATCTACAGACAAAAGAAAGAAACATCCAAATTCATCTAGCTTACAACCAAATCAGCTGAGCGCACACATGATCAGATAACATCTACCGACAAAACACAAAGCAACATCTAGATTAGCCTATTCCTTGGCCGCGATCGAACCACCAATTGTAGCTTGAGAATCATCAGCTTCAGCCTTTCCAGATCGTTGGCCGACTTGCCCTCGTGCTTTGCGGATAACGTGCACTTTCACTGCGTGAGAAAACAATCATTTTGAACATATTCTTAAGAGGGGAAGGGCTGACTTCATTATTGAAAGAGAACCAGACCTAGTTTTATTCCAAGAAATTTCATTGAAAGTTTCGAAGCTCTCCACACCACACCAAGCCAAAGTTGACAGTGGGTAATCAAAGATAAAATGGTTAGCTGTTTCAAGCACTCCACAGATACCTGGATAAGACCTCGAAAACATATCCAAACTTCTTCTTAAACTTTCAGCGGCTTATTGGCCTTCCAAAGGTCAAGCATCCCCGTCTTGACTTTCAAGAGATGTAGGGTCTAGACGTCTAGTTCTCGCCTCTAGCTCTGCCCATCTCCTCCTTCCCCTGGGCCAGCTTGATACAAGTAGGAACTACCACCTGTTACAAAATGTAAGATATTTTAGTTTTTTTCTTAATTCGGATGTATCTAGACATATTTTAGTGTGTAGATTCACTTATTTTAATATGTATTTAGTTAATATTGAAAGAGTAAAACACACGTGGAGTCTACCAAGTTGCGCAGTTGGAGCGTTTTAGTCACCTACTGGGAAAATGCAAACTTTTGGTCATTAACTTGTGCAAATGTTGCACGTTAGTCATTTCGTCAGTCCCACCGTTAAAATGTTGACGTGGACGATATTTTTTTACAAAAAAGACCTTAACCTTCCGGAAATTCACATTCACACCCGAGCTCATATGCTACAGTGATTTTCGGGAAAATAAAAAAATAGTAAAACTTTTCAAAAAATTCCGAAAAAAATCACAGGCAAACATGAGTATTCTCATATGCTACAGTGATTTTCGGGAAAATAAAAAAAATAGTAAAACTTTTCAAAAAATTCCGAAAAAAATCATAGGCAAACATGAGTATTTTTTTCGTACCATACTCATGTTTGCCTGTGATTTTTTTCGGAATTTTTTGAAAAGTTTTACTATTTTTTTTATTTTCCCGAAAATCACTGTAGCATATGAGCTCGGGTGCGAATGTGAATTTCCGGAAGGTTAAGGTCTTTTTTGTAAAAAAATATCGTCCACGTCAGCATTTTAACGGTGGGACTGACGGAATGACTAATGTGCAACATTTGCACAAGTTAGTGACCAAAAGTTTGCATTTTCCCAGTAGGTGACTAAAACGCTCCAACTGCGCAACTTGGTAGACTCCACGTGTGTTTTACTCATATTGAAATATCTAAGACATTTTATAATTTGAAACGGAGTGAGTAATTAATTTTTTGACTATGACTACGGCGGGCTCATAGAGTCAGCCTGAACTTCATTACTAAAAAATGTTGCCTATGAGGCTTTGCAATCTCTACAAGATAGGTTCAAATGAACCAGAGTTTACAGGGGGATACATAGAAGAGAAATAAAAGAAAAGAACGCACACCGACAACAACACACAAGAGAGGGTCAGTCCAAGAGAAAACTCGGAGACAGTTGATTGATGAGAAGCTCATCACGACCCAAGCACTGCGATCACAAAGGAGGATCCATTGGACGAGACCCAGCCACGACACTGCACCATCGACGTAATCGAACACGAACGCGCATCCGAGGCCACACAGCGCGCCGACACCACCTGTGTCGGGGGGCATGGCCGAAAGGTCGAGCGCGGCAAGACGACGCCACGACGCCTGTGTGTCGCCGGTTGAAGTTGAAGGGCATCAGAGATACCCTCACCGCACGTGGGGGTCGCCGCCGTAGTCGCAGGGCGTAGCACCACCGAGTGCAACCCCAACCCCATCTGTGTTCGATTACCCGAAGGGTGGGCTAGCCTAGAGCACACACGAAGACCACCCACGCCAGATACGCCACGGGATTTCGACAAGGATCCGACGCGAGGGCCAAGCAACCGGCAAGGAGAAGCTACCACCACCACTGCCACGTCTCACCTCGCATCGGAAAGAAGACGCACATAGCCAGCGGGAGCAGCAGAGCCTCTCGTGGCCGGCGTCGAAACAGGGCCGTGGCGACCCGCCAAGCCCATCGGGGCCCAGACGGGCCCTGGAGGCGCGCTGCCGCCGCAGCCGCGCCAGGGAAGCACGGAATCCCAGCACCGCGCCCTCGCCGCCGGGAGCAGAGCCGAGGGCCGCCGCGGGCGGGCGCGAGGGCCCGAGATCGGGGGAGCGCGGGGGAGAGGCGACGCACCCACGTGCAGCGGCCTCCTCAAGCTGCAGCGGGGCACAGGGAACGGCAGATCCCCGCCGCCATCTTCACCGGCGTCGCGCGGATTTCCGGAGGCAGCCTCAGGGGACGGCGAGGGAGGGGGTCGGGGAAGAGGTGGGTGGCGGCGGGGGGCCTAGGGTTCGCCCCTCCTGTCGCCCAGAGAGGAGGCGACGCGAGGGGTACGTTTCGCTCAACCTTGTTTTGGGGGAGTAATTAATCAGCGAGATATTTATATAAGCTGTTGTGTTCAGAACTTGAGATTCGTACTGACTTGGTTAGTTAGTTATACAAAAAATGTGAAGTCCTGACCAATAAGTTCTAAAAATGTGAGGTCATGACGAATAAGTTCAATGTGAGGGCAAGGCGTGCTTTCGGCGGTGGTTCCGGCAAGCCGGATTCGTGTTCAGTGCAGGGCTGGTTGGAAGAGGGGTGGTTGCGGGGTGGAGGCGCCATGGCAGTGCGCGTTCATTGAGCTTCGGTTCCGTCGCTTGCGACGGGTGGCTTCTGCGGTCTTCTACATGAGTGGGGTGCTCCCTTTCCCGAGGATGGCGGCGGCCTGGTGTCCTCCTCTCCGGCGATATTCGGCGATGGAGATCGACGTCAGGCGTTGCGGCGGTTCAGCGGTCGGCCTCCCAGGTTCTTCAGGTGCTGCTGTTGTGCTGGATTTCGCCGGCTTGTTCTTCTGCATTCTTCTGTTTTTCCTTTGTATTCTTTGTTGAAGACGCTGGATCCTTTCAAAAAAAAGTTTAATGTGAGGTCATCACAAATAAGTAATGGAAACATATAAGAAAACAAACTGGCAACCTCCCCAGACCCCGGTGCCACTCCTCTTTAAAGTCCCTTACGACAACCAGCAGCACATGCTCACCAAGCACGATACAGGAGCCGGAGAAATGGCGATCACCGTCCCCTCGCAGCACCTCACGCAGCTGGCCCAGCTTCCCCAACAATGGCAGATCCTCCTTAGCCTCCTGCTGCCAGCCCTGATCTTCTTGGTTCTGGTAGCGAGGAGCGGCAGAAAAGGGCTCAAGCTTCCGCCCTGCCCCCCGCGGCTGCCGGTGCTCGGCAACCTGCACCAGGTGGGCTCGCTGCCGCACCGGAACCTGCGGGAGCTCGCCCGGCGCCACGGCCCCGTTATGATGCTCCGTCTCGGCACGACGCGCATGCTGGTGGTATCGTCAGCGTCCGCGACGCGCGAGGTGCTCAAGGTGCACGACCACGACGTCGACTGCTGCAGCCGGCCGGCGAGCCCCGGGCCGGGGCGGCTGTCGTACGGGTTCAAGAACATGTGTCCTTCGCGCCCTACGGCGAGCGCTGGCGCGACATGCGCAAGATCTTCATGGCCGAGCAGCTCGGCATGCCCCGCGTCAAGGCCGCGTGGGCCGCGCGCCAGGAGCAGGTGGACAAGATCATGGCCGCCCTTGCCAACTGCGGTAGCAAGCCGGTGGCGATCGGCGAGCACGTGTTCAAGCTCACCGACGGCATCATCGGCACGGTGGCCCTCGGGAGCATCTACGGCGCGGACGTGCTGGCGCGTGATAAGCAGAAATTCCAGCACGTGCTCGACGAGGCCATGGACATGCTGGCCACCTTCTCCGCCGAGGACTTCTTCCCCGGCGTTGCCGGCCGTCTCGTCGACCGCCTCACCGGCCTCATCGCCCGCCGCGAACGGCTCTTTTCCGACCTTGACGCATTCTTCGAGACGATCATCGAGCAGCACCTGGACCCGGCGCGGCCCAACAAGCCGGAGGACGGCCGCGGCGACGACCTCGTCGACGTCCTCATCGACCTCTGGAAGCAGGAGCGCCATGGCTTCACCAGAGACCACGTCAAGGCCATCATCATGGTAAGTTTATCAACGCGATTTTCCCACAACTAATAGGATCTCCACATACTATCATGATTGTTGATTATGTATCCAACGAACCATATTATTTCTACTATTTTATGTGTTAAAAAAACTAAAAAATATGTTAACGCGTGGTTTTAATTTTTTTTTCAATGCATGCACAGCAAATTCATGTTGCTAAAATTCATGTTACATAAATCCATCAATTATTGATAATGCGTTGACATTTAAAGATTCGTTGATAAATTTGTTACACGAATATTGATGAAATGAAGGATGTGGATAGTATGTAGATATCATGTTAGTTGTGGTGTTGCATTTTCCTAAGTTTATCCTCCTGTCGACTGTCGTGACTTGTGATGTGAGTCCTGATTATAGAATGGAAAAATACAGTTGACACTGATAGTCGGCCACCGGCCGCATTTATAGTTGCTCTAATTATATAAGCTCAACAGGACACGTTCCTTGGCGGCATCGACACGACCGCTGTGACGATCGTGTGGGCCATGTCGGAGCTGATCCGGAACCCGCGGGTGCTGAAGAAGGTGCAGCAGGAGATCAGGGCGGTGGCCGCCGGCAACGGCAACGGCAACGTGCAGCAGGACGACATGCCCAAGCTGAGCTACCTCAAGATGGTCGTTAAGGAGACCCTGAGGCTGTATCCGCCGGCGACATTGCTGCTGCCGCGGGAGACGATGCGACATGTCAAGATCGGCGGCTACGACGTGCCGGCGGGGACGAGGGTGGTCGTGAACGCGTGGGCCCTCGGGAGGGACCCGGCGAGCTGGGGCGAGCGCGCGGAGGAGTTCGACCCGGACAGGTTCGAGGCCGGAGCGAGCCACGGCGAGGTGGACCTGCACGGCGCCCACTTCGAGCTGGTGCCGTTCGGCGCCGGGAGGCGGATCTGCCCCGGCATGGCGATGGCGCTGATGAACGTGGAGTTCACGCTGGCAAACTTGCTCTGCGGTTTCGATTGGGCGCTGCCGGAGGGGACCAGGGCGGAGGACTTGTCCATGGAGGAGGCCGGCGGGCTCACCTTCCACCGCAAGACGCCGCTCGTGCTCGTGCCCACCCCATACGGTGCCGCCCGGCCGCGCGCGTAGTTAATTGATTGATTATTACGCGTTTCTTACAGCTGCATGTGTGCCCCGGATGTACCGGCCAATTTGTTTGTACTGGCTACGTTGACTTGTAGGTCAAATAATCCAAAGAGTGATCTGTTTCATTCAGCATGTACATGCAAGTAGTATTTTGTGTGTTTGTGCCTGGTTAATTGGGGCTAATGTACGTATTTGATCGAAGGATAAATCACATTTGGGAATTGGGAGTCGTAGAGCAACTTTTATATTTGTAACTAACCATTGGCGGTGTCTATACGACGCAAGATTTTGGTTACCGGTCAAGAAATCCTCTTACTGGATATCCCGAGCACCCCCGGTAAATGGTCACACCGGACAAAAAAAAGATAGTTTTTTTAAAAACAATGTTAACGAGAACACTCAGTAACAGGTAATCCTAACCCCTTCGGGGAAATTTTAGTATCGGGAACCAAAACTTTGGTACGACGTAATCTATCCCTATTGCTATATTGGCGGAGTGAAGTCGTCGTAGCTAGCTTTTTCAGGCCAGTGTTGGAATATTAGAAACAAGCTCACGATACAATACATAGGTTCAACAGGTGTTTCTTGATTGCAACAAATGAGGGCTATTAGGCTATAACGCTTCCTAGACGCGACCTATAACTTTTGAACACTCAAACACCAACTTGATCCCATTTTTTACATTCTTGTGTATTGAAGAAATAAGAAAGAGGGTCTGTATAAACTCCACCCCTCCTCCTTTTTTGGTCGGCAAGGCTTCATTTTCGTGTATAAGGTGCATTTGGTGACAATAGGTCTGTGGTATGTCGCCCCGCATATCCCCTAAGAGCAAGTACAATAGCATAGCCGGCTGTTAGCTATAAGACGGTGCCATGTCATCTATAGCCAACCTAATAGCCAACAAGTACAATAGTTGGCCATAAATATGGACTACTTTATTTATAGTTGGCCCACCTTCCACTCTCACAAAGTGCCTAGGAGCACGTGTTGCAGCTGGCTCTTGCATGAGAGCCCCCTTCCACTCTCTCTCTCATACTCTCTCTCCTCCATGTAAGCATACATATAATATTTAAAACCTTACAGCCTGCTGACTGGACCTTATTGTACTTGCTCTAAACTCAACTTTATTTCATTCGATAAACTCACTTTTTTGTTCGTTCTCCTTTTGAGGACCTTTGTTGTTCATTCTTTCTTCCGCTTCTTTGGTCATATTTAATCTGTTTTGTTTATCATGCGCTCATAAATACCAACGTAGTCCAATGATCAACTACCAAAACTCTTCCTCTGAGTTTTCTTTGCACATGTCGCCAAACATCAACGATGAACAGAGGATGTCGTCCTCTAAAAGGACTCAAGGATGCGAAGACGAAAGGACTTCTGCAGCGTCGGTCCGCGCCACCTGTAACATTACTAACCATATGTTTGTTAGCCGGTTCAATAACACTACCCTACTCGTGTCGTAGGTTACGCCAGATCGACCGTTCGACCAGTTCATGACTCCTGATTTCTAACCAGCGATACGGAACCCGTTTCACATCTCCGTCTCATCATGATACAACTTTTGAGAATAGTCCCTCCATTCCAAAATAATTGAAGCTTTAGGTTTGTTCTAATGCAAACTTGTCGGAATTTGACCAGATTTATAGAAAACGGTGTCAATACTATAAAGTCAAATCAAATCCATATTATATGAAAATATGTTGTATGATGAATCTAATAGTACTACATCTTGAGATAGATTGCGCTCAATTAATCTCGATGCTCACATCTACGGCAGTGGATCGCTCCTCTCAAGTTAATTTAGTTTCGGACATTAAGTACTTGTTTTCTGGTATTAGAGAGTGTTCTTTTGTAAAGGTGGAACGTAGTCAGGTTAGGGTTAGCCACCACCTAGCAAATCTTGGTAGAGTGGAACGTTGTTCTGAAGTTTGGATCGGTTCAGGACCTGAAGAATTTATTCGGTTGCTTTAACTAGATCGTCGTGTAACCCTATCTGATTAATAAAGTTACTGCTTTACCCGCAAAAAAACAAATCTGTGCCATAGATTTTGCTATAAACTTGGTCAAGATTAATATAGTTTGACTTATTTTGAAACCGAAGGCAAAAGCTTTGCCTTATCCCGACCACCACCGGCAGCGGTTCACACCCCACGCCGAACTGCGCCCAGCAGCGAGCAATCATCAACGTCCAACAAGCCCACCATCAGTCGAGCCATCTCCAAGCACCATGGCCACAGGAGCACCGCACCTCCAAACTCCGGTCGCCGCCCCGCCCCAAGGCAGCCACGCCGACTGCCGCACGCCCTCACGCCCGACCCACATGCCCACGCCACGCCCTGCGCGCGCGGCAACTCCTCTTGGCCGCCGAACCGTCCCAAAAACGATGGGCCCGCCAGAACCCAGATGCGGCCCGAGCAAGCCCATCGCGCCCGCGCAGGGCAACCGCGCCGCCGACCTGCCGCCCTCGAGGCCAGGCCGTCGCGCCCCGCCAGCTCGGAGCCGCCGCTCCGGCGTGCCATGCGCCGGCGGCCCGCCAGCGCCATCCCAGGCGGCCCGACGCCCGCCCGCCGCAATGGAAGGAAAACACCCCGCCAGCCATTTGTTTGACTTAGGATAAACATAAAACTTCAAGTACTTCTGGAACGGAGAGTGCTATGCTTTTTGTACACGACACGTAGTAATAAACTTGGTAGCACGTTCTGCCGGGGTGCATTTTTGAATCGATGTTGTTGACCTGACCATAAAGTTTTACCGCGCCATCGTGGAGAAAAAGAAAGCGAACAGGCACGCAGCATTCCATCTTTCCACGTTGATTCTGTTAGGGAGCCGCACCCGCTTGCGCATACTACGAGAAAGTGGATTAACAGAACCGATTCAGATAATCCAAACGAGCGGTTCAAAATAATTTCAAATCGCATAACCATTTCGTGCAAAAGAGAAAAAGAAAACGTAACGAAAACCATATTTGTTTGCATATTACCCCTTTATCCCAAAATACAAGGCGCCCTTTAATTTCTTTGGTCAACGATATCTAACTTTATCCCAAAATACAAGGCGCCCTTTAATTATTATAAAATATATGAAATGAAAGAATTGTGTAAGACGAATTCAATGGTACCATTTATATATTCTAGATCCACATAATTTATTATATATTAATGGTCAAAGTTGAACACTGAAGACCAGCACAAAAATAGCGCGCCTTATATTTTGAAACGGAGGGAGTAGCTAGTGCACTCACACAATATGGCCATTAATTAGTAGAGACACGATTATTGAAAAGGACGGTAATTGCACTAGAGAAAAGGCCTCAAATTGCACGCCGATTCCTGTAGCTAATCTCTCATCTTTCAAAACTCCACTAATAACCGCGCAGAAGAAAAAGTAGACGTTAAACACAAATATGCATGCATGCGCTTACACCTTCTCCACCTCACGGTAGCCCGCGCGCTGCGGTCTCCGGCCGTTTGCAACGGCGGAGGATACGGCAAAGGCGCCACTGCATATCTTCACGGCGTGCTTCCCCAGATGTAGCCGCGTCCGGCCGCCCGACAGCTTCTTGGTCGCAGGTGCCGGCGGCGGCGCGGGGTTTGCGTTCTTGTCGGTGCTCCGGCGGCGGCGGCGGAGGCCGAGTATCTCCGCGGAGGCGTCGAGGCTTCCGCTGGCTGCCGTGCAGTTCTCGCCGGCTTTCTGGTTGAGGAGAAGACTCTGGAGCTCACGCCTGATGCACTGCACCTCGTACGCGTCGAGGAGCGTCGACGTCGGCTTAGCGGCGGTAAGCTGCTGCTTTTTGGGCGAGTTCATGACGGCGTACGGAGGGATCAGGAGGTCGGCGATCTGATAGAGGGGAGGTGTTTGCGGTTGTAAGTTTCGGTCGCGGAGGGATTGTAAGTTTGTAACTCGTGGGCATGGCCAAGCCGGGTGCGTACTAGCTCGGCGGCTCCAGTATAAGAAGGGAAGGTGGTGACGCTTCTGACACCATGGGCCCACATATTCGTTCACGTTATTTCCCCCCGCAAAAAACTAAAATAAAGGAAGCCTCTAGCTAGCGCGTGGGCGTTCGTTGGTCGACTGGAGCGCTCACCCTCGCGGTCGCGAAACAGCACACTTTTCCGCATGCGCACCATCCGGCCATCCCCTACCTCCTCATTCCCGTGCTCCTCGCCCTGCTGTCACCTCGGAGTCCCCACGTCCATCACCGCAAGCTCCGGCGCCGCGCAGGGCACCCTCCGCCACCCCCAATCACACCCCATCCCCTCTGCCTCCCGACACCCCCGGCCTCGTCCCCTTCGCCGGGATCCGAGCGCGACCACGCCCGCATAGGCTCCCAACCCAACGCTCCGAGAGTCCCGCAGCGCAAGCTCTTGGAGTATCCACCAAACCTGACGTGCTAAGAGAGCTAGATTGAAGGATTAAAGGATTGAAGAGCTCAATGTCTCGAAAACCTATAATAGAGCCCGAGCTACATGGAGCTCGTTATTTTAAAAAATCGAAAATGACATTTTTGAATCACGAAAAAAATCAAAGATGTAGATCTACAAGCGTGCAAAATTTTACCTTAAATTTCGTTGTCTTTTAGGCTGTAAAAAGATAAAATGAGTGGATCTGGGTGATGAACAACACAAAAATAAGTGGATTTGAGAGCTATGCAATTAGAGATGAGGTAGAGTTGCAGAGGAGAGAGCTAGCTACGGTGGAAGTGGAACGTCAAAGATGTGGCTTTCATGGATTAGGGGCGTGTTTGGTTGGTAATGAAGTGCCCAACCAGGCTCTCGAGAGCTCAAAAAGGCCTTTTTCAGCCTATTTGGTTGCCCACCATTTTTCGCGTTCGTGCATGTCACGGTGTTTAAAGCACACTCGAGTCAGGCCCGATAAAAACGCTCGATTTGAGCCTTTCCATTGAGCCACCCTCTGAAAGCCCTGACATGGGCTGGCTCGTGGTAGGTGAACTCTGTTTCTCCTCACCTCCCTTAATCTTAATCTCCTCCACTGTGCCTCTATAATCTACTCAAATATTGTTCGATTCAAAATAAAGTGTACATGAAAAATATGCGCACCGACGAGTAGGTTTCATTCTGATGCTCGGTTTCAAGTTTCGTCGATTGTAGCTTCTTAAATTTGCACCGATGTTTGCGTCTTTTTTGGACGAATTTTGTCAAATTCGTCATACTCGGTCGACCGTTCGAGATATCCTTTGACGTGTAGCTTCATCTCAACATCCCGCACAACTTTCATGTTGCAAGATTTCTGATTCGGCGATCGTATACGAGCAGATCTTGAGCTGTATGTATGCACGTATATAGACTGCACGTGGTACAGCATGTTCTTCAACCTCCGCCACCGCCGCTGCCGTGAACTCCGCCGTCGCCGCTGCTGCTACTAAGGTGTGCTTGGTGTAGGTGTTCTTCAACCTCTCCCCCTCCCTCGTCGCCACAGCCGTGAACAATGTCGCCGCACCGTTGTTCTTCTCGCCGTCCCCGCTGTTGCTACTTGACTGTACTTGGTGTAGGTGTTCTTCAACCTCAGCCGTCGCCCTGCCACCGCGCCGTGCCGTCGCTCTGCCACCGCGCCGTTGCTCCGCCACCGTGTCGTGCCGTTGTTCTTCAACTTCAGCGTGATGATGTGAGGTAAGCTCACCATGTAGGAAAGAGGTAAGAGCACAGGAAACACAGATACAAACTAAACACCGTGCTCAAAAAACTTGCACCCAGCCGAACGGGTCTGGCTAGAACATTGTTGGCAACCAAACTACATGCACAACATGGTTCGAGTCACGTTTTTCCTGGGCCTGGCCCTGGGGAGCCTAGTTCTATAACTCATGCAACTTTGCCCAATTTTGATGCGAGCAACCAAACACGCCCTAGATGTCTAGATCCTCTCCTCCTCCTGGCTCTCAAATCATATTTGCCACGTGATATGCTGAATGCATGCATATTAGTTCTACTTCTACGTACCAGTCTGCCAAGATCACGCTCTTTTGACCCTTTCCCTTGCTCTAAATTCTGTCACGCCTTTTCCCCATTAGAACACACCTCCTATAAATGGCTGGATCCAACCTACGCTTTGAGTTCCCCCTATCACTGTAAACACAATTTCCTTCACGCATCAATTTCACAATTTCTATTGTCTTCCATGAAGAAAAAATCATTTTCTAGACAATGAATAAATTAGGAGCTCTAACTAGCTCTGCATCGAAGGATGCACATAGCTATAGGCGACAAATTCAGTTATATTGCTGCTTAAGCGATGGTGAGAAATTGGGGAAAACCAAGTGCCTGAATCAGCTTATTTCCGAGAGTACAAGCTGGAGAAAAGCTATCTCTCACGAAGCATGGCCCGTATAGCTACTGTGTCGCCGTTGATGAAGCATACTAAAACAACAAATCGGGGGATGCTTGTCGTCGAAGTCAAGCTTCTCCAAATCGACGTGGGTCGAACATAGAGTAGCCCATCATCGGTGTTAGCATGCACCCGGAGAGTCCTCCGCCGCCGTGTGCTTGGCGATCGAGCACGATGTCGAGTGCTCTACGCCTTCCATTGATGAGCGCCTCATGCTTCAGGACCGGAGTCATAGTAAGTTCTTTTGTAAAGACTAAAGAGGAAATAGGAAAGATATAAGTAGGAGCCATCTTTCGCATAGCGATGATAACATTACCAGCAACAACCAATGTCCAATGTTACCTTCTATTGTCAAATTCTCACGGTGGATGATGTTGATCGCGCCCTGCCTGCTGAAGTATAGGAGCTGCTGTATTTATTTTTCAGCAAAAGACAGACGCCCTGCTCATTTCGTTGTGAAAGAAAAGCAGGCCGGTGCCATCAGGGGCCAACACAAACACAGACATCCAGCCCACCTGTCAACTTCCATAAACCCAAAAACGGCCTCTAACCTAACCTAGCTAGTTTCCCATTTCCTGCAGTACTACATTAGCCTCAAATCGAAAGCCGTAGCCGCACTGGCGCGAGACATTACGGACGAACTCCTGTCGGATAAAGCAGCCGCAAAATAAGCTGGAGAAACATCCTTATCGTGTGCTGGAACACACTAAATTGGGTGCTGGATCCTTTTCGTGTCCTTGATGGATTCGTTCAGCTAATGCATGTTCTTGAAATGGAGACATGAATTCAAGTCGACTGCGCCACGACGCGACTTCCTAGCAATCTTTCACATACCATGAATTATTTCGTAGGAAAGAAGCTAGGTAGTGGGGTGAAAAGGGCCAAGTCTAGTTGTTCAACTATTAATCCAAGTTTGGACTTTTTCCAGAAAGTAAGACATAAATTGCGTCCGAAGTTAATACTTACAAAGTTAGACCAAATATATTAAAAAGCACTAAAATCGACAATATATAACAAAAACACTATGAAAATATATTTTATAGTAGATTTACTAATATTGATTTGGTGCCATTTACATAAATATGTTTTTGTCCATGAAATTGGTCAATTTAGATGGCATTGTCTTTTACTAAATTTGCGCCTTATTTTGTGGAACGGAGAGATGTTGGTTGTCTTTTACTCACACGTGATCATTCCCTAACAAAAAACTGGGAAAATATCCGGTGCAAACCAACTTTCAGAACAGGTGGAAACCACGAAAACACCATTTTTAAAAGTTCTACAAAAATAATCAACAAAAAGGAATTACGCTGAGAAGGTAGAATTCTATAGACATACAAATTTTCAAGTTAAAATTCAAAATTATTTAGGAGCTACAAAGAGTTGTTACTTATTGTTGAATTTGTCATTTTCAAAACTCCGAAACGATTATGATTTTCAACTTGCAAATTTGCATATCTATAGAATTTTACCTTCCCAACGTAATGCATTTTTGTTAAGATTTTTTAGAAATTTTTATATATGATTTTTTCCTGGTTTTCACTGGTGTCCACCGGATACTTTCTCACAAACAACCTGAATATATCTAGTGCACTATACTTGTGGTGAAACCACTGCACCGTGGTTGAAAATATATAAGCCCTACAAGTTACAAAAAAACTTGAAAATGAGTTACACAATAGACCAAATTGTATTTACCATGTGACAAAAGTTCAAGCCCTAATTTAAACACAGCTTGTAGATTTATTGACAATTTTTTGGTGTATTTTTAATATAAGGTGCTCCTGTTGCACCTAAACGGTGGTACACCATACCTCTTGAAGTTAAATATTGAAGACACCCCGTGGATAAAAGCTACTGTTATGGAGTGTATTATTAATATGAGGCGCCCGAGTTGCAGCAAAACAGTCGTACATCTAGTGGCGGATCTAGGACGTGCAAAAATCAGTTGTGATTATAAGCATCAAAGTTACAATGCAAATATTCTAACATGGCCTTAAATCATCATAATTATAACCAAAAAAATTGTCTCCCACCCCCTCGTGTTATTGAAGGGTATATGTGAACTCGTAAGAAACGTTGACGCGACATGGATTACTGGAGATGGTTTTAACTGTCTCATGATGTTAAGTATTGAAGAAAAAACCGTGAATTAAACTAATGATTTGACCAGGTTATAGTTCACTGCCTTGTGTTCCTAGCTTCTAGGTAATTAGTATCACTTTCTTGTTGTTTGGTTAAAGTGAATACCACTTGGCACATCAAATGTACCTATGCTAGTTCTAACAGTGACTTATAAACCATAGTCCTTGGTCTGCAACTAAAAGGAAAAAATGCACTGCATGAAAATTAACGCACTGTCTGTTCTATGACAGAAACCTAGGTCTATCACTAAATGTACTACAGAGACAGTGTCTGATTAGGGATTCTAGGATTTATCTAACTTTGCAGCAGGTAGGGTACATGCTTTTGACAACCACTGTTCCACTATCTTCCACAAGAAAATGATAAGGAAAGCCAATCATAAGAAGATGTTCTAATGGCTCTTTTTCTGGTAGATTAATAATCTTCGAACTACAGTGCTCTGGCATGTTTTCGTTTTCCAGCAATACCAAAATTGATGGACGATAAGATGATTTGATTTGTCGCCTCCATGGTCGGAAGACAATTACCAGCAAAGTGCTGTAGTTCACTGTCGAAAATTGAAACCTATGACGTTAGCTTGGTGTGTAGCTGATTCGCCATATCCACTGACGTAGCTGCTTGTAAGGATGTCTCCAACGGGGCGACCCATCGAGTCCGCGCGGCTCCGCGCGAGACAAAAACACGGCCCAACGGGGCGACCCATCCGGACCGCGGTCCGTTTTTTGGTCCGCCGCGACCCATTCCTGGCCCAAATTTGGGCCACCGATGCGTCGGCGCGGACGCGCTGCGGACTGACCGCGTGCTCACGCGTGGCGTCCTCCCCAGGCCCACATGGCAGTGACACGGGGACGGTCAGCCTCCCCTGGCCCAGTCCTTTTTAATGCCAGGGGATAGGGACGGCCAGCCCCCACCCACCCCCACTCCACTGCCCCACTACCGTTCCCTCTCCGGCGACCAAACCCTAGCCGCAATGCCGCTCCGATGGCCGGGGTTCGGCAAGGCCAAGAACGACGGCGAGGCCGGGTCGTCATCTGGCCGCCGCCGCCGCTACCGCGCTCCCTCCCTGACGCCATCGTCTTCCCCGGAGCCGGAGCCGGAGCCGCTACCCGCCGTCTTCGAGCTCGCGCCGCCGGGCGCCGAGATTGCGCGGCGCGACCGCGTCTACGTGCGCAAGGAGGACTGCCAGTGGTACTGGGACCACACAGTTCCGTTGCCATGGCCAGATGTCAAGCTCCCCGAGCATTGGCACCTGAACCCGCAGCGCATCCCGGTGTCCCCGATGCCGACGAGCAAGCGGGCTCGGGATCTGGAGGTTGAGCGCCGCCGCTCGCGCCTCCCGGCCTCCCTCCTCAACGACCCCGCCTATGCGGCTAGGTCCCCGAACTGGGATGCCTGGTTCAGCGGCGAGCACAGCCTGCGGCGGCAGGCCCTGTACACGCGGCCACCGAAGCCGCCAGCTGGCCGTTGGTCACCGCCGCCGCACACGCGGCGGAGGGACGCCCCACCAGTGCCAAGAGGCACACGCGGCGGAGGAGCGCTGCGGATTGGTTCGCCGTCGCCGCCGCCACAACGCGTGAAGACGGAGGTCGACATGGACGACGACGAGGCGCTCGAGGCCGCGAAGGAGGCCTCGCGCAAGCAGATGGCCGAGGACGAGGTCAAGCGCTGGGCCATTGTCCTCGCCGACGTCGCCCGGGAGCAGGAGGCGGCCCTGCAGGCGCAGCAGGCGGCGGTCCTGGAGGAACCACAGCCATGGTGGCAGGCCATGGACGTGGACCTGCCACCGGCGCCTCCGCTACCAGAAGGCCTGCTAGGGCAGCGCTGGGTCTTCAATGGCGGCGACTGGGAGGTCCCAGAGCAGGTGCAGGAGCAGGTGCAGGAGCAGCCGCCCACGCCGCTGACCGTCGCCCCACCGCGAGGCGGACCACCGGCGCACCTCTGGAAGCAGCCGGACTATGTCATCCTCGATGGGGATGACGAAGAGGAGTAGAAGCCCGCGAAGGGCAAATTTTCTAGTTTTTATATATTTTTGTTTTTAAAAATATTATGTAAAAAGGCCGTTTGTGGCCCACCCCCTATATATGACTACAAAAGGCCCATATATGGCCTGTTTAGCTAAAAAAAATCCCGGGCGGACTCAATGCGTCGGGCCGTTGGGCGCACTGCCACCAACGGCGGACAGGGGCGGACTGGCCCTGTCCGTTTGCCGACGCAAACGGACCAAACGCGCGTCCGTTTGCGTCGGCCCGTTGGAGTCATCCTAACAACGCTGTTAGATTGCCGGTCATGTCCAAATTATTTGATGATTTTCAGTACGACCACATGACCGACCAGTTGAAAATGGAAGTTAATCTCACTTATGGGGTGAAGACTAGCAGGATTCACTGTCCAATTGCGCAGATAAATAACCTTCGCCTAAGATCACAACTACTTATCATGCGCGGATAAATATACTTTTTTATTTAGAAATGCTAGCTGTTTTATTTGGTACACTCTATGTTCCACAAAGTAAGCCCTATTAGCAAGCTAAACATCTTATATTATGGAATAGATCGAGGGATATACACGCCGCACACGCATTTCGGGATATAATTGACAATCAATTTGATTAACAAAATGTTATTTATATTAGAAAAATTCTATATATCATCAGATTCATTATTCAAAATAAATCCAAGTTTTTTTCTTCAAAACTTCTATTGAAAACAGCGACAGCCATTGTTGGTGGAATCCATGCGGTCCACTCCAAAGACGTGTACCTGCACCATAAGTAGCTAGGTTGCAGACGCCAGATGACGATTGATGCTTTGATTGAACGGGTTTTAATATGAGAGGGCCGTTTTGGCTCCCGGGCTCATATGCTCCCGTTATCTGCAAAAAAATTTCAAAATTTGAAAACTCATCAAAAAAATCTGAAAAGAATCATGCACGTACCTGACCATGGTATGCACCACCGTATTTTTTTTCGCGCCGAAATGACATCGTACGCGCCCTGTACAAAAATGACAAATTTCCTGTCAGAAAATGAGATTCAAATTTTGAATTTCTGACAGGAAATTTGTCATTTTTGTACAGAGCGCGTACAATGTCATTTCGGCGCGAAAAAAAATACGGTGGTGCGTACCATGGTCAGGTACGTGCATGATTTTTTTCAGATTTTTTTTATGAGTTTTCAAATTTTGAATTTTTTTTGCAGATAACGGGAGCATATGAGCCCGAGCTCCAAAGCGAATTTCCGTTTTTAATATGATGTAGTTTGTTGATCGGACCCATGAGGCCTTGTTTAATCCAAGGTTTTCTAAGAGATGGGAGGAGTGGGGATAGGAGGTGATTTAGTGAACACCTAATCACACAAATATTTTTTTCCTACAAAACACTACCATGTTTGTTAAAAGAAAATATACTAGCATGAAATATAGATTTTATTTCGGAATTTCTATGTTTAGAACGGTCGGCAATTAACGTTTCGCGGCGGACCAATCACGTCGCTTCGCTTCCACCACACACGCGCACGCAACGCACGTGGAAGACACCCGACTCGATCCCCTTTCTTCTTCTCCCTCCGTCGACCACAGCCGGCGGCGGCTCCCCATGCCCCCCCTCCCTCGAGCTCTTCTCTCCCTGCTCCCCTCCTTCTGGATCCCGCCGCCAGGGGAGAACGACCATCCCTCGAGCCTCCACCCGCGCCGTCGCCCGAGCTCGCGCCTCCCTCTGCGATGAGCCCGCATCTGCCCTCACGCCCGGCCGCCTCCGCTGCTCCTCCTGCTCGAGCGTGCCGGGCAGCGAGCTGAGCTCCCCCACCAGGCTGACTTGCGTGTTCCTCAACCTGGAGCTACCGCGGAGGGAAGGGAGGCGACCGAATGGGGTGTAGGGCCGTAGGGGAGACACGAGAATCATGCACTTGAGTTGTTTGATCTTGTCGTTGGTACTGGTACGGATCATTTTCTTGTGAATTAGCTAGATTGTGTATGTCTCCTGTGTAGTACGCCAATACTGAATCAACTATGTGTACTACTTGTTGAATACCATGGAGAACATCATCAGGTCGAAAAATAGTTTATGGTGTAGCACGAAATGCAGCAGCGCTGTGTTGCAATAACATCGACTAGTCAAATCTACTTGCTCTATGCTCACTCATTTGTTTAGTTTTCTTATGAGTTAGTGTACTAGCATCAAGATGGAAGGGGGTGGTGCACAACGTCGGCGATGTATTTGGTCCGTGAAAGTGCGGTGATCACTGGGGTGCGGCAGCTGGTGGAGGCACGATGGACCGATGATGCCGGTGGCGGGCACGTCACGAGCTGAGCACCTATATGTTCATGATTAGTTATACCGATGAAATCAGTATAGTTACCCTACTATATAGGTAGTATTTACCCATCCAGGACTGATAGATTTACCCATCTGATTATGATATAGTTATCGTCATGAAATTGTTGCAGTTAACCTACTATTTAGGTAGTAATTACCCACGTGATATTGATTGAATTACCCACGTGTTCATGATATAATTATCCCCACGAAATCGATATAGTTATCCTACTCCTTAAATAATACTTATTCAGCTAGTACTGTTCTAAGTACTGTTCTAGGTACCCTACTCTATGTAATAGTTAACCATCCAGTACAGATTGAGTTACTCATGTATTCATGATATAATTATCACCACGAAATCGACATAGTTACCCTACTCATTAGGTTAGAGTTATCCACCTAGTACTGATGTAGTTACCTACTCTCTATGTAATAGTTACTCACCCAGTATTGATTGAGTTACCCATGTGTTCATGATTAGTTATCACCATGAAATCAGTATAGTTACCCTAATCTCTAGGTAGTAGTTACCCATATAGTACTAATGAAGTTATCCATATGCTCATGATATAGTTATCACCACAAATTTGATGTAGTTATCCTACTATCTCGTGAATAGTTACCCATACATTACTGATAGAATTAACGAATATGGTTATCACCACGAAATTGATTTAGTTACCCTACTAGTTAGGTAGTTATCCATGTACTAATGATGTAGTTACCCATGGGACGAAGGGAGTACTACAGGCTGGATAACTCACGTGTTACCGTGGATAACTTTTGATTCCGAAGAAAATGTCGTCAGAACATATCAATATGCCATATAGTTTACAAAATCTCGCCGCTTATCCAACGGTGAAAACGGATCGTAAATCCAATAAACCATTTGAGTTACAACTAGTTTTGATTTTTTTTTGTATTTCGAATTTAATATGGATAACATAAACAGTTTTGTATTTTTCTACATTCATGCAAAAGAGTCTCCACACATACCAATTTTATGGTGGGTAACTTACATACGAAAGGCTGGATAACTCACGTGTAATAGGTGGATAACTTTTGGGTCCGAGAAAAAAGTCGTCAAAATATATTAAGATGTGATCTAATTTCGAAGATCTCGTCGCGACTAGTCTAACGGTGAAAACGGAACGTAAATCAGATAAACGATTTGAGCTACAAATCATTTTGAATTTAAGATTTTCGCATTTAATGCGGATGACATGAGCGGTTTTGTTTGTTTGTTGTAGCATGCATGCGGGTGTGAACAAGCCACGCGTGCGTGCGGGGTGTGTGTGTGATTTTCTTCTAATGTTCTATGGTTAATCTATGGTTAAGCTTAACCATAGAACGTTTTAAACGTAGTTGCGTCCTTTTATTTTAGACAAAAATGAGATGGTTGGTGGAGGATATCTAAGAATTATCCCCTCTAATCCACTAAAATATACTCCTACTAGAAGTAAACAGACTAGTGAGAATTTTTCAGGATCTGGAATAATCCCCTCCACAATCACCTACAGTAAGATACACTAGAAATAAACACTGACTGAGAGAAGCTAGTTTAGCTAGAACGAGGATGATCCACCAGCACCTCGTGTGCCTCACAGAAGCTCGTTTAGCTAGAACGAGGATGATCCACCAGCACCTCGTGTGCCTCACACGAGCCATACAAACATATCCAAAAGCATCAACACGATCAGGCAGCTGGTAGCTACTCTAGCTAGCTATTCGAAGTTGAGAGGACCAGCGCTAGCTGTACTGATTGATGTACATCGATCGGGGCCAGCAGATCATGGGCGATATTCTCTGCTGCCACGGACGGTCGATCGGCCGATGTTCCCGTTGCGCGTAACGGCAGACCGTTTTGTGTTCTCGTTGGAGGCAGTGCGTGGTCCTCGCCCGTGAGCTGATTGTCCAACGTTTTTGTTTGGTACACTTTTTGTTGTTGTTGATAGAGGGGTCGCGGATCTTTGGCACATGGAGACACGTGAGGAGCGAATCCAACGGATGCTGGTAGCTTCGCGATTAATAAACAAAGTAGCGTTTTCGGGTGGCCGATCGTATAAATACGGAGCGTTGACGTCATAGGGACAACATAGAACGGCATCTAGCTGGGTGCTTTTAATAAGTGGCTTTTAATACTTTTAATACGGTGAACTTGATTAGGCAACTTAAATGTCGTGACATTAATTTAATTGTGATGAAATTGATTATTAGATTCAAAAATAATTCAATAACTAAAAAAAGTTCAAAAAATTCCGAACTTTGAGTCGGGCAAATATTGTCAAATACTGCACCCGTACAAAAAATCTATTTTTTTCAACTATTGGAAAATAAAATATGAACATTTTTTTAAATAATTGAAATATCTTTAAAAATTAAATATTTAATACGCATGTTTAACTAGTATTTCGAAAACATTTTAAAAAAATAATTGGAAAATATTTGAAAATATTTATGACATATTGTACAATTAAATATTTTCTAAATATCTGAAATTTTGGAAAAAAATAAATATATAATATGAATAATTAACTAGTACTTGGGAAACATTAAAATAAAATTGGAAAATATTTGAAAAAATATGACATAATGCAAAACTAAATATTTTCTGAATATGCGAAATATCTGAAAAAAATAAATATTTATATTAATTTAAATTAAAACCTTTTCAAATATGAATATTTAACTAGTATTTAGAAAATGTTTAGTTGGAAAAATTAGATTTTTTTATTACATATTGCAAAATTAAAATATTTTCTAAACATTTTACATTTTACTAGTTTAAATTGTTTAAATTAAATAATCAATTTTTGGAACATTTATTTATTACGAAAACTAAACTTTCAATTTTATGAAATATTTATTTATTTTCCTAAAAATTCATTGAAAATATATTTAAAAAGAAAGTGCACATGAAAATGTTTTACATGTGCGAAACTTTTATGAAATATTTGTGATGACACGTATAGTAACAATGAAAATATGCATGAAATATTTATGGTTTCAACACCTTTTTTTGCGAGGAAAAGACTCCATCGCCGGGATTGGTTTCAACACCATTTTCAAAAGTCAAATTTTAAAATATGCATGAAAAATATCCGATATTGATCTTGTTTCGAAGATTTGCTCAACAGGATCTCAAATATAAAAAAATATAAAAAATCGGACATTCAGTTCAAAAGATATAACCATTGAAAATAAGACTGAAAAATGATTGGTGGGTAAATAGAATAACATATAATTAATCTCTTGATTAAGTTAATGTGAGGCTGTATGCATGTCATTTATTGCTCACGTGGGTAACTTCCGCACGTCATTTATTGAAGGATGACGTCACCACGTGGTTGTCCGGTCGGGTGGAGCGTATTATACGGTGTGCATACGCGCGGGATACTGCATCAGGTGCGTTGGTTTGGTGTGAAGGCAATGGTGAGATATGGGGTGGGGGAGTCGCCGTGTTCTCCAACGCATTTTCGTTGATAGAGGGCGTTTTACTAACCAAATATAGCTTTATCAGTCAAATATAGTACTATCACAAGGATACATACAAGTCATAAGACTTAACACCCGGTCCCTGCATAGTTAAAATGCACACAGACGCAGAAACAGAAATAAAAGTTCACATAGGGGCAATATAAGGATATTGAAGCTTGTGGAATGCCTACGTGGCTGTAGGCCCAATCCTCATATCACGCTGCCATAAATGTGGGATAACAATATCTCTCACTATATTCTTCAACTTTGTAGACATTTTCACTCTTTGCAAAAACGACCACAAACGGAATAAATGTGTACACCGGTAGATGAACTGCATAAGAGAAAAAATCTTACCATTAAAAACCCTATCATTTTTACATAGCCATAGAGACCACATAACAACAGGCGCTTTCACCCTAACAATAATTATAAACTTGTGATATATCTAAAAGTGTAGTGGAGCCTGAGCTCCATGTAGCTCCATTTTCCAAAATTCAAGAATCGACACTTTTTGGTTTTCAAAGATTGAGAAAACAATCCCAGATGTGGACAGTCTCGGGATCTATAAGAGTGCAAAATTTCAACTCAAAATTTGTTGTATTCTGGGCAACACAAAAAAGACAAATCGGGCAAATTTTTAATATTTCAATAATGTTTATTGTTCACCACCCAGATCCAGCCATTTGTCTAGCCCACAATACAATGAATTTCAAGTTGAAAGTTTGCATACTTGTAGATCTTATCACTATCTACATCTCGGATTTTTTTCCCGATTTTTTGAAACGTAAATTTTATGGAAATTTATTTTGAGTCTGGAAAGTTGCTCGGACACTGATAAAATTAATTTCAATTTCTTAAATTTTCTATATCATGATCCATAAAAAGAATCGTGTCATTGGCATATCGGAGGATTGATAGGCCCCCATCCACAAGATGCGGAACTACACACCTCAATTTGGCTATCGAGTTTCACACGCTCAATTGTGATAGCTAACATATCATCCACTATATTAAATATTACTGGCGATATACGGTCACCTTGTCTCAATCCATTTTTGTTTGGAAATAATGGCCAACACCGTCATTAACTTTAATGGCCACATTGCCTCTCGTGAAAAATTATGGATCAAAGCCCACCACTTATATGAGAATTCTTTCATCCCCACTGTTCCGCTGAAAAGAAGACAATTTTTTTTCTTTTCTTATGCGTTTCAAAATCAGTTTTTAATATCACCGCACTTTAAAAATTTCGCTGAAGCTCGAACCGTTTCATGTTGGATTACGAACCCATCGAGAATGTTTCTTTCTTGCATAAATGGTGTTTGTGTGGGACGAAGAACATGGCCGGCTACCAAATTTAGCCTAATGGTTACAGTTTTGTGAATATTTGAAACTAACATTAAGATGATAGATCGGTATTTATTGCTGGATCGCCTCTGCGTCCTTAATCTTAGGCAGCAAAATTATCTGACCGAAGTTTAGGCGAAACAAGTCTAGTTGTGTGGCATGAAGGAAACAATCTAGGAGGTCCATTTTAATGACATCCCAAAAGTTTTAGTATAACTTAGCGGGGAAGCCGTCCATATCCAGGGTCTTGTTGTGTTCCATTCGGAAAAACACTTTTCTCACATCTTTGAACAGTGCAATAAGAAAAACATTTTACTCATTTAAAATTTGGGTGATATCATATGTTCGGAACTTATTAAGAGAGAAATTACTCTCCTAGGGAGCCCAAAATTGGTTTTTGTAATATCTTGCAACATATGATTTTAGTTGCACATGTCCCTCAACCGTCCCCTCATCTTGTTGGAGAGAATGAACCAAGTTCTTTCTATGTCGGCCATTTTCCACGTTATGAAAGTATGTTGTATCCGAATACTTCAAGAATTAATTGAGCTTTTGATCTTTGGTACCATCTGAGCTCCTCCTCTTGTAGAAGACATGCAATATGTGCATTTGATTGACTTTTCAGTTCAATTTCTTGCAAGGCAAAGGGCGTCCTTCCGCGATAGCTTCAACCTCATCGATAACTGCTGAAAGCCGGAGTTTTGTTTTTTCAACTTACTTGCTATTTGATGTACCCACCTTCCAAGATATTTACGCGTTGCGCGGATATTATTATTCCACCTTTGCATTTGTGTCCTTTCCATCAATGGGTTTCCCACACTTTTTTTATCATATCATAAAATCCATCACGTTGCAACCATCCAAGTTCAATACCATTCGTCCTTAACAAACCAGTGGTTAAAAGAATAGGGACATGGTCGGACAGTCTCAGTACGTTCTAAAGCATGCACGGTTATCATAATATTTAGACTCCCATTCGGTATCCATGAGTACGCTATCTAGTTTCTTGTATGTTGGCTTTTAAAGGGCTGTTCTTCCATGTGATTTGTCTTCCAACCATTGAAACCTCTCACAAATCCGGTCCGTCAATCACAACAGTAAAAGCCAATAATCATCAAACCAACATGTATTTTTGCTTGTTGAAATCTGAGCATACTAAAATCCCGTCATATGAGAATAGGATACAAATTATCCTAAGCCAGATTAGCCAATTCATGAAGAATGTCAGACTTATATTCTTTTGAGCAGCACCGTACACAACAACCAAGATCCATTTAAAATTACCGGTCTTATTACGGATAATAGTGATACCGAGAAAATTGAGAGTCGGGCAATCGGCGGCATACAAGAATGAGCCAATTCGATGGCAGACACACTGTAGTATAGTATACAATACAATGTCGCTGACTCCACGTCCCTAGCTAACGAGGTTTATAAACCAGTTACCAAATGTTTTGAGATTATGCTAGATTTTTTCCAAATATGGGAGAATTTCCATAGCCTCTGAATGATGCACCCTACCCACATTTATTGTATAGTTCAAAATATAATAGTTTACAACTCAATAATCACATAAAGTGGCAACATGAACGAGCCACCAAATTTGAGAAAATAAAGAAAGACTATGCATCCGCTCAGCATGCCGTCATCCACCCGGCTGAAAATAGGTAGAGCAAATGACCGCTCTCGACTGAGTGCACCCAAATATGAGATTTAGTATTTTTATCAACCCATTTTACCAAATTATGCAGTTATCAAACATATTGGTAACACCGGTGGGTGCAGAAATACTAAAAGTAAAATGATGCAATCACCAAACCTTATGACAAGAGATAAACAAATAGTCAAATAACTTCTCTATATCATAACAAACACATTTTTTACATCATGTCCAACGTCTTTTAGCAAGGTTACCTTTAGTTAGTAAAACCTTTTCTATATAGGAACTACATGAAAATAATAATTTTTAGTGATATCTTAAGTTTTCAGTAAAAAATTGTGTTGGGAGAACGGCTAGGAGACTCGACTTGAAGGTTCCTTGTTGCTCTCCTCAGTGCTCGTTGCTTTCGAATACTCATATGCACGGGCGCAAAATTTGCCGGTAACTCCAAAATGGCGTTTTTCTCGGGACTGACCAAGTCTTGCCATCCACTTGACACCCCTTTTTAGTCGTCCAAGGTGGATTGTGCGTCGACGAGGGGCTTTCTGTTAGAACTGTTGATCTTTGGAGGAGACCAACGCCGGTCGAGGCGCGCCGATGTTGCTCAGTTAGGACAGACTTTTTTACGTTGTACTTGTAATGTCGGTGGTGGCAGTCATTAGATTAGACCTAATAAATAGTACATTGTTATATGATACCACACATATGTTACTACCCATTATGGAAATATCATATAGACTAGTATCATATATATATAGACTAGTATCATATGCATGATAGTTTATGGTACTCACCATTTAATATGGAGTCATGCTCGTTGTTACCGGCGAGCTGCAATGTTTTGTAGGAGTATTATACTCTAGAGAAAAAATCACTAATCCCTCTTGTACCTGAAGAGCTGCTCCCCACACTGTATTCCTTTAAACGCGTCACTTAAGACCGAGACAGCCGCAACTACTACAAACACGCGCAACACACTGACGGCAGGGGAGGAGGAGCAAGGCCGGAGCTGAGCTGAGCTGAGCTGAACTAGGGTTTCCCCGATCCGGCGCGCGGCAGAGACGGGCCCCCGAGCTCGCCGCGCGCGTCTCGCCAGGCGCGGGCGAGCCTTCCCCTGACCGACGCCGCAGTGCGCGCCGGGGCTCAGATCTGAGATGGCCGACGGCGGCGACGAGGGGAATGCGGCGCCGCCCAGGCGGCGCAGGGGCCCGATGCGGGCCAGCCTCGACGCCGACGAGATCATGGCGCTCATGCACGGCTCGGATCCAGTCAGGGTCGAGCTCACCCGCCTCGAGAACGAGCTCAGGGGTGAGCCCCCTGCGATTCGCTCTACTGTTTCGATAGGTTTTTTTGTTGTTGTTGCTGTCGCTGCTGGAATGTTTGACTTTGTTGCTGCGCCGTGCTTGTGCCAGACAAGGAGAGGGAGCTCGGGGACGCGTACACGGAGATACGCGCGCTGCGGCTGTCGGAGAGGGCGCGCGAGAAGGCCGTCGAGGAGGTAACTGCCAGTCGCTCTTGAGATTCTGTGGGTGCTTCCATTTTCTTACCAATGGCCATGTCTTCCGAATTTGGGCTCCAGGTGTTGTGTTAGTGTAGGGAAAGTGCCAAATTTAGCTAGCCTGTTAGAATGAGCACTTGAGCACGCTAGTATGCTGAGTTGAGGGTTGGTTAGGGTCATGGCCTGTGGCGCTGCCTTGTGCTCTCATTCAATTCGATCCATTTTTGGTCTACTGTATGTATGCCAGATTATCAAACTGAAATTTTAGTTTTGCAACGAGTAGATGGGTTTAGATGTTCTACAGCAATGATTCGTTCTGCCAAGTGGGCACTTCTGATGCCAACCATAGGATAGGAGGTGTCTTGCTTTTCTACATCCATTTTTTAATTTTGTACTTGACAATGGAAAATAGCTATTTCACATTCCAAAATTTCGAGCTGTTTTGTTCCTTGTCTTTTTCTGGGTGGTACTAGTGGTATTCAACTCTACCTTCTGGGTGGTACTAGTAGTATTCAACTCTACCATAATTGTACGCTCCACTCTACCGAACTTTCAGATTGCTTGCTCAACCAATGCCAGAAGCACTTGATCTTACCTCATTTTCTTGCTGTTTGTTGAGTCTATGGAGCTACAATATTACGTCATCAATTAAATTTAAGACATTCTTACATCATCAATTAAATTTAAGACATTCTTAGATTTCGCCTTTATATGTTTGTGAGTCTATGGAGCTACAATATTGCTATTATTCTCATAACATTTATCCTGCTTCGTGTGTTTGTTTTGTTGCATCGTCATGTTACTTTCTAGTGTTCTCAATGATATTAGATCCCCCTATATGTCTGCTGGGACATGTTACCTTTTTTGCTTGGTTTTAATTTGATCATCCTGCTTGGTATCATCAGTCCTGGTTACTCCTCACTGGAGCAACCTGGATCATTAAATTCTGTGTGCTTCAGAATTAGTTAGCTGGATTGAGCTGTATCTACAATGAATCAGGTTTTTATTTTTATTTCTTTGTAACATCAAGGCTCTTGTTTCTGTCAACACTTGGCATTGCCATGCCTGGTTACTAGATCCTTGTAGCTTGCATCTTCTGTTATTCTTAATCCACTGTTTTATGGTCTTGAGAGTTGATTGGTGAAAAATGGTGGCTTGGCTATTCCTTAATTAAGTCCTTGAGCTGCACTTGAATAATGCTATTTTCTGTAACTCCAGGGGCTCGATTCTTTCTGTCATCCGTAGCGATTGTGGACTTTATGTAATTGTGCGTTGGCATGCTATGTCCTGCTATCATGTCAAAGAACTTAGAAACACAGTATTTGTGCTCTGCTGCTGATTATTTATTAATTTATTTTTGATCGTTTGATGATCTTAGTGCACTAATATTACTTTTGTTTGAATCCTTATCTGTGATTGAATAATCTTTAGTGGAACGATTCTTCATTGTAATTTAGTGCACGAGAACTTACAATACTTGTGCAGGAGTATAGTAAAGTTTGCTTGTTTGTTTATCATAATATATTGAGACTTGGGCTTGAAATATGCTGATTAAAGAAATATGTATTGAAAAAACTTTTAAGTTGCTGCAGTTCATATTGTACTGAATTATCTTTCTGTTTCGTGATAGCTCGTTAGTTACTGTTGATTTACGATTGGTGTGTGCTGTTTTATTGTTAACTATAGTGTGACAATGGTTACTTATTTTTACTATTAACATGATTGTAATCTTGTGATGACAGCTTACAGATGAGTTGGAGAAGATGGACGAGAAGCTCAAGTTGACAGAATCTCACCTAGAAAACAAGGTACTGCCTTATGATTTATGTCCACCACATGCTGAGTGTCCGTGTTTTGATTGTGCTTTAATATAGAGAAATATACTGGCAGAATCTAGAAGTCAAGAAGATAAATGATGAGAAAAAATCCGCCATGGCTGCTCAGTTTGCGGCAGAAGCTACTTTGCGAAGAGTCCATGCAGCCCAAAAGGATGATGACATGCCACCAATTGAAGCCATTCTTGCTCCACTTGAAGCAGAGCTAAAGCTATCCCGGCAAGAGGTTATACTTCGTATTCATATCCTCTCTCCTATTTTTTGTGCTTATCCAGATGAATCTCTCTAGCAGCCCACAACTATCTTCATCCTCCAATGTTACTAAATACTTTATAATTTTAACTTTCCACTACTCATGTTATTTTCTATGAACAAAGCATATTCTTTTTTGCGGGTAATGAAGCAGATGGCAACTATGAAATTGACTTTGTTTATTCCAGATTGCAAAGCTCCAGGATGATAATAGAGCCTTGGATCGTCTAACAAAACAAAAAGAGGCAGCCCTATTGGAAGCAGAAAGGACTGTGGAAATCGCGATGGCAAAAGCTGCTATGGTTGATGACTTGCAAAACAAGAACCAAGATTTGATGAAGCAAATTGAGATTTGCCATGTATGTGGGTTCATGTTGTGTATTCTTGGTTATCAGGATTAAATAACTTCTAACATAGTAATCGAACTATGGAAGTGCTAAACTGTTTGCTTTATGCATTGCAGGAAGAAAATAAGATCTTGGACAAGTTGCATCGCCATAAGGTTGCAGAAGTTGAAAAGCTTAGTCAAACTGTGAGAGAGCTGGAAGAGGCTGTTCTTCAAGGTGGTGCAGCTGCTAATGCTGTTAGAGATTACCAGCGCAAAGTGCAAGAGATGAATGTAGCAAACTCCCCTTGGATTGTTGCCTTTCTTATCAAGTATTAAATTTCTCAATGCTTATTTATGTTCATGATTTTGTCAGGATGAAAGAAAAACACTTGACCGTGAACTTGCTCGTGCAAAAGTTACAGCAAATAGGGTCGCTGTTGTGGTTGCGAATGAGTGGAAAGATTCCAATGACAAAGTGATGCCAGTTAAACAGTGGCTTGAAGAGCGGAGGTTCTTGCAGGTGAGACCGCGTTAGGATTAAATTCTTTCTTTCCTTTATTGATGTACATTGGCTAGATGCAGGTATATACTCGTTCTTCATGAAGTTAAACGTTTTTACTGCTGGCTCTTTTAGCAAAATCATATTTGGCATCCTGCGATAACCTTTGTTTTTTGTTTCTGCAGGGTGAAATGAACCAACTCCGTGATAAGCTTGCTATTGCAGAGCGCGCAGCACGGTCTGAAGCTCAACTGAAGGTTCACTAACTTTTCCTTTGTAATTTGTGTGAGCTAAAACTTCTTTAGGGAAGTTGTTTTAGGCGTGCTAAACTTATTGATTCTTCATAAACACAGGAAAAATATCAGCTGCGACTGAAAGTTTTAGAAGATGGACTGCGAGGGCCACCAAGTGGCTCTAGTCGCCGCCTACAGAATTAAAGAGTTTTAGCAATGGTCCTTCCCGTCGGTTATCACTTGGTGGAGCCGATAATATGTCTAAATTGTCACCAAATGGCTTATTAACAAGGAGATCCCATCTTTCCATTCAAGATCCTCTCTTTCTTCTAGCAGCAGCTTGATCCTAAAACATGCTAAAGGAACTTCAAAGTCATTTGATGGCGGAACTAGGTCACTAGACAGGGGAAAAGTCCATGGGAATGGATCACATTTACTTAATAGATCTACAGATGCTGTTAAAGACCAGGAAACTAATGATGGTTGGAAAGGAACTGTGGATGAGAGAACTAATGAAAGTGCCAACAGCAATCCAGATGAGAGAAGTAATGAAACCACAAATAGCAACTCAATTGAAATGGTCTCTGGTTTCCTGTATAATATGTTGCAGAAGGAAGTTGTTTCTTTGAGGAAATCATGCCACGAGAAAGATCAAAGTCTAAAGGACAAAGATGATGCCATTGAGGTATGCCACCATCTCTTATTTATGCAGTCTGCGTGGGGCATGAATCTAGGCATTATAAATTATTAAAGTTATTCTGTCCTTTTGTCATGCAGATGTTAGCAAAGAAAGTTGATACCTTGACCAAAGCAATGGAAGTGGAGGCTAAAAAGATGAGGCGAGAGGTTGCTGCCATGGAGAAAGAAGTTGCAGCTATGCGAGTCGATAAGGACCAAGAGATCAAAGCCAGACGGCTTGGTAATTCAAGAGGGTCCGGGAGTTCTCAGCTGCTTCCTGGAAGGTAAATCTTCATAAATTCTAACAAGTTTTCTGGAACATATAATGATTGAAATAGTCCAAATGGCATGCCTGAGATAATGATTTGTGATAACTAATAAGTAGTAAAAAGCCAGATATCTAGTATTTGACCATTCATTATGTGACAGTAGTTGTAGTTCCTGTTTAATTTTCCAGTACTCATGAACTTCAATTTTTTGGTATCCAGATTGGCTCTTGGTGATTAGTTCTCATACATTGTCATGCCAATAAAGTATATTTTATGAACAAGACCCTCAACTTATATTTTATGAATCTGTGAGGTTTAAAGAACTACATTTACAACTAAATATTGGAATTGTTCTGCTACTTTGTAATTTTGGTACTGGAGCGCATGATCTCATGTACTAGATGATGAAATTGAAAAGAATAATGTTCGGTCGGAAACATGTACTGTCTTGTTTACTGCTGGGAGCATTTGCTGGCACAAAATCTCTACAATACTTCTCCAAGGAGACATTCTCTGACTACACTCTTGCTGAATACATCTTCATGTAGTTTCTCCCTCTAAATCACCTGAATTTTCTTCTTTGTGTGCAGAAGCGCACCGCGAAGTGGGTTGACACGCAACTTCCAATGACGGCAGCACTAACACTGAGGCGGCATTGTTCCATAGAGTCCATTTCACTCTGTATTTGTTTCGTTCGGTCCCATTAGTTTTGTGGTTGAGATAATAGCACAGATGACCCTGCGATACCGTACCGTTGGTCTGGAAAAGAGTAGGCTTGGATCTGACGTGATTGCTGCTCTGCCGTAGCGGAGGTGGCCCTGAGACGAGGTCTAACCCCCTACGGCTCGCCCTCTCGTTTTGTCGATGCACCTTGATGCTTTTGTATAGGCTGGGCGGTCTCTACGTCCTCTCCCATCCGTAATGTAGTTAGCGTGTTTGTTTGGTTGCCCAGGTTGTGAATATTGTTCTCACATGATTATTGCTATCTGCTCTGTCTGTTTGCCATATGTTTGGGTTGGAATTCCATTACAATACTTGTCTTACCTTTGCATATGTGCCTGACAAAAAAAAATTCAGGACTGATTTACTTTACGTCCAGACAATGAATGGTGATGCTGCCAGTCACATTTCTGTCTGTCTGGTTCTCTATAAAATGAACTGAACGAATCAATGATAAAGAGTAACTAATATTATGGCTGGTTTATGTGTATATATCCTAGAAGCTGAATCCTGTACAATTCTGGGAGCACCTTGTCAAGAAACTGGAGCCAGCAGTGAGAACTTGACATGCAGTGAGATCTTCCCCTTCTCAACATCAAGCCTTGCACCTGTGGCCAGCCAGTATCCAGGGCTGTCCTGCGGTCCCATGGTTACCTGAGATGTGTCAACATACTTGAGCAGCTTCTGGTCTCCAACTGGCACCGGCGGTCCTCCGGCGAACACGCCGGAATCGATGTTGACTCTTGCTGCCTCCTGCCAATCTTTCTTGGCAGTAGTGGCTGAAGATGCCGCGAACGACTTCGAGAGGAAGCTCGTCCCTTTACCTGAATGCTTCCCCGTGTTGTGTGCCCATTTGGACTGCAACACGGCGTACCCTAGCAGCTCGGTGTACAGGAGCCTGAGGTGCAGAACGCGTGTCGAGTCATGATCCGAGACGTGCAGCTGCGCGCCGGACACAATGTACACGGTCCCGTGCCAGTGGGGGTTGTACTTCACGGGCACGGTGCAGACATGGGCGAACATCCTCCGCTGCACCGGTTCGTGGTACCGTTCATCGGAGATCGTCTCTGACACTCGCCACAACGGTGCCTGGTTTGGCCGCGCGTTGATGAACGTTGGGGTGCTTGTCAGATGTTGCATGTGGAGGCCAAGCCTGACCATTACATGAAGATGTTAACATTCTAAAATGAGCGATGCATTCTGTCTAGCCAACATTTCAACATAACATATTGCAGACAGAGTGTTGCAGCAAACGGCAAATAACGCGGTCTAACCTGTTGTTTTTCTTGCCCTCTAGATGCAGTCTCATCCCAGTGATTGGCAAGTTTGGAACAATCACCTGCATTCACTTTATATAGCATTGTTGAGTGAGCATTTCTACTGGATTAATTGCAGATGGATTCATGCAAGGATCAATGACTTTTCTTGCCTGGTTTGAGTTGACATGGAGCTTTGATCCCACAAGGCTGAAGTGCAAGGCTTGCCTAGCGCCTTGCCGGTTCGAGCACAGGCCGAGAGGTAGGTCACTGAGCACAGGGGCCCACGATTTGTGGTGCTGGAAGTCAAGGAAGTACCTCAAGTCTGCTACTGGAGGTTTGTCTGTTAAAGAGCAGTGTCATAGTTAGTCACTTTTATGACATTACTAACCAAAATGTGTGTAGAGGTCTTACATCTCAGGTAGAGGTTTATGGCATGAGAGAGGAAGCCCAAGCCTGCTACTCCCTTCAGAAGGGATGTCAGGGGCACAAGCCGGAGGCGGATTGCATCCGGATTTGCCGGCAGCGTGAGCAGCCACTCGGCGTGGCTCCTCGCCCCGACATCCCCTCCCCTCTTGGAGTGTATCACCGTCACACCCTGCACTCATCAGTTGGAAGTTGGCAAAGATCTCTGAATGTCTTGCTCTCCATGATCATGTATAAGTTTGAACTTAGAAGAAGAGTAGTAGTACCTCTTTGCATGCGACTTGAGTAGTCATTCCTTCAAGCCTCTGCTGTGTCAATTGGGCATCGAATACATTGAAGGCCTCAGGGACCTGCTGCAGCAAGGATTTATCATGTAGTTCTTTTAAGTACATTTTCATGTCATCATCCTCACTGATCTGGTGAACATAATTTTGCTGACCTTGATCTTGTGGTCTCTGGACTTGCAGCGCGAAGGACGCATGGCGCATGTCCCGGTGAAGAGCTGGTCGCCGAGCTTCTCTAGGTGCTCCTTGATCTCGGACTCCAGTAGCGGCGACGACCTGTCCTGCTTCACGTACACCACATCCTGGCCGCCCATGCTCACCCCGACGACGACATGCGTCCCGTACTTCTCGATGAAACTACGCACCAGTTCACGGAGAGTGAGATCAATCTTCCAACATGATTTGAGCCCTACATTTTGAGTCCTGAGTGACAACAAATCACCTGATGCATCGTACATGACTAAGTGATGACGCTGACATTGACATGTTCAGGGTTCAGACTACTATTAAGCTGGTGAACATGTGCATTACTTCTAGACCTTGAACAAGTCAAGTCCTGCACCAGTTTTCCACCCATGCAAACGATTTTTCACACCATGTGGGCACATGGCAAAATTGTGGTGGACGGACGAGGTCACCGTCCACAGTTAATCACCTCAACAATTTATTCTATCGAACTAATGATGATTTGTTTAAACCTGACGGCCACGATGTGCTCATCATGTATTTTTTTTGTACACTTGTAATATGTACGTACCTTGCTATGGCTGAGGGGTCCCAGGTCGCCGGCACGTCCGCGACGACGTGGTCGGCGATGGCGAGGGGGCGGCAGTCGAGGCGGAGGTCGAGGAGGGAGATGAAGTAGCCGTCGAGCGCCAGGCACTTGGTGCTGGAGGCGTCCTGAGCCCAGGAGCCGCCGTCCAGGCCGAAGCACGCGTTGAAGAGCCCCGACGGGATCTTCCCCGGCACCGAGCTCCGGCTGTTGAACAGCTCCGTCATCTATTATACGTGCATGCACGCGGTCAAGATTCCAAAGTCTTGATTAATTTCTCTATGTCATAGTTCATCAATCGTGTAGCTTTCTGCTAGAATAGATACCGTTATATGGGTTGGCTTGTTCAAGGGTCAAGACAAGACTAGAAAGATTGGTTGTTGTGATCACAAGATTTTTACCAGGAGAGAGATGCAGAGTTGAGTGAGATTATGAGGAAGCTTGATTGGAAAGATGAATGCTTTTGGCCATTTAATTTTTCGTAAATCTAGCAGGTAAACATGGCTCACCGGGCCGGTTTGCAGCTTGAACCATTTGAGCTAGAATTCCTAGATCCCCCCAAACTCTTAAGGCCGGCATCAATAAAAAATCACAGAGGAAGGTACAAAATACCTGGTTGAACCCGAGCACGTCGGACCTGAGCCTGGTCCGGCCGCCCTTGCCGCACTTGACGTCGGCGGGGACGACGACCACCCCGATCCCGGGCACGGCGACCGCCGCCGCAGCGTCCCCGCCGCTCCTAGCGACGAGGCATCCTCCCGCAGCCTTGCAGTGCCTCAGCCTCAGGTCGCCGGCCATGTCGACCCCCGTGCCGAGGCACCTCACCGCGCTCTCCACCGCCGTCTCCCCACCACCGATCACCTCCCTGGCCCTTGCCATTGCTAATTCCACCATGAACTTATGAAGGAACTAGTGCGTATGCTAGGTGGGCAAGAAACTAGTGTGCATATATGCTAGGTGTTTGAAATGGACTAGATCGAGCAAGAAGAGATTCTCAGACACGTGTGATATACCTCTAGTTCTCTTCTAGCTCGTGCTAGCAGCGGGAGACGGTCTTAGATTGTGATGGTTTTGGAGGTAGCAGCTGCAGGTGCACATTTGACACTTTGGGTTCATATATATGTATGTAATATAATGTATAGAGAGAGCTGGCGGCATGGGCATGGGCTGCTGATCTTTTATTTTCTTTGTGTTTCAACTCGATCGTCTTGAATTGAATAACCTTTTTCTCACGTGGTTTCTTGGGGACCAACTTGTGCCCCTCCTTGTTGGGCACCGCCAAAGCGTGGAACTCCCCAGCCTGCGGTGATGTGGACGCCACATTTGAATTGATTTCCATGACCTCCTCGCAAGACCAGACTCGATCGTTGCTGCCACACCAAATTCCCTAGCTAGGATGACTATTTCTCTTTGTATTTAGAAAAGACTACTGAATACTCATCGGGTCAGAGGCCGCTTTTGAAAAAAAAAAAGAATACGCATAGGGGTTCATGATGACTACCAAGGCATTTCGGAGGCGTCAAATTTCGGATTCGGAAGTACAACAACCGTAAGAGGATACATGAGATCTAGAGATAGAATTCTTGATGATGCCGAAAAAGATAGCCAGCGAGAAATTTATCTTTTATTCGATTCCGCATGAGGATTACGACGCACACTCCTTGGTTCCACACTTACTTCACGACGGTGGCGGAGCAGGAATTTTTTGGAGGGTGTGCACACTCAAAAAAAAAAAAACTCGGCATCACATAACACACAACATTACCAAAAACAAAAATGTAAATAACAAAATCAAGTATTGCAATATTACGGCTCACCAAATATGTTTGAAGCTAGCAAAAATAGCAATAAAAATAGTTGGGAAGATTAAATAGTCTTATATGAAAGATAACATGAGCATAAGATTATAGCTCTACTCTATTCCTTTGCATTGCCATGAAAGCACCAACTATGGCATCCTCGCTTGAATGTCACCAAGCAATATTTCGATAGGTTATCATCCATGCTATTTCATTATTCACTAGGCTCACTGCATAAAAGACTCTTTCAACACGCGTTGTGTAAACGGGTAAGATCAATACCAACTTGAGAAGTGAATACGCCAAGTAATAAAGAACATGTTTTTGTGTTTCAACAAGCCTAGTTCTCCTTAGACACAATAACTTTATCAATTGAGGTGTTGTGTGTCACAAATAAATTGTACTTCTCTTTTGCTTGGTTGTGAATACTACTTACACAACTCACATGTTTGACCAATGCATCGGGGTTGTGAAATTTCTCCAACCACCATTGACAAAGATATCACCCCGGGTCCTCCCTTGGCCCTCTCTTTGAACAAATAGCATACAAAGCAAAACTCCGCATATTTTGAGATGCTATATTCTGGCCATTGGTAATTCTCAAACCAAACACAACTAAAGTGTCGAATTTACCATACATTTGAAAATTATATCCATATGGCTGGAATAGACCTCTTGCAATATATCTTATCTAGAAATCATCTAATCATTGACATCATATCTTTGCTGGTTCATCGAGTTTTTTGGTTGAGAATGGTCCTATGAAACCATTGGTTTGATTATAATGTTGGTGGTTTCATATTTTAGTTGTCTTTTCATCTGCTTGTCATGGATGTCCTCTTACAGGGGAAACTCTGCCGGATTTCTCCAGTGGGCATGTATTCTTCCGTTTGTGTTGTACTAGTTGTTGTATCATTACATCTTATTAGTAAGGTGGGGTGTTAAACGAATTATAGAAACCAGAACATGTTGAAGTAGAAAACAAATTATGAGGATCAAGATGTCTTCCCAACTGAATTTCGTACACTTTCCTTTTGCAAATTTTGCTGCACACATCGTTCGCATTTGTTCACGTACATTATCTATACCAAATCCCAAAACCAGAGACCTCCCAACATGATCCAGATTTTATACAGATCTCAAAACCAACACTGTCTACCAGCATATGCACAACATCTGTGTGTATTTGTCACTTCATTTGGGCTCTCCCCTCGTCAATGGCAGCCCACGCCCGCTGTGGTCGGACGAGCTTGAGCCGCCGTACGGGTGGCTCGGCGTCCGGCTGCTGTAGCTTACGGTGTCGGACGCAGACTCAGCCGCCGTGCCGACCATCTTAATGATCCGCTCGATCTCGCCCACCACATCAGTCATTGGCGGGCGGTCGAACCCGGCCTCCTCCACGCAGTGCAGCGCCAGGTCCACGTACTGCTCCAGCCCTACCAGCGACGGCGACGACGCGGCCAGCACCGGGTCCAGCAGCTCATTCAGCCCGTACAGGTCCTTGCCCCAGTCCACCGCCGCCCTCACCTCCCGAACGACATACCGCCCGCGCTCCATTGGCTTCCTTGCCGTGATCACCTCCAGCAGCAGCACGCCGAAGCCGTACACGTCGCTCTTCTCTGTCAGCTGCTGCGTCATGTAGTACTCAGGGTCCAAGTAACCCTGCACAACATATTAACAAGATAGGTACCGCAGGATCCAAGCTGTGCTCTGAACTGCAGTAGTAGTAGTAGTAGTGTTGCGAAGTACCATGGTGCCCTTCACTTGGGTGGTGATGTGTCCCCCGTGGTCGCCGGCGCCTAGAGGCTTGGAGAGACCAAAGTCAGAGACCTTGGCGTTCAGCCGCTCGCCGAGGAGAACATTGCTTGACTTTATGTCACGGTGGATGATGGGAGGGTCGGCGTGCTCATGCAGGTAGGCGACGCCCTTCGCGACGCCGAGGACGACTCCCAGCCTCCTCTTCCAGTCCAGCCGGATGCCCGACTTCCCTGAATTAGTGCATGAGCTAATGTTCTATCCTGACTGACTGATACGGTATCTTCGATTGCGAGATTTGCATTGGTTTTACCTGTGAGGCTCTCTTTTAGTGTGCCATTGGGGATGTACTCGTACACCAGCATCTGCTCACCCTGATCAAGGCAGAAACCGAGGATGGCGACGACGTTCTTGTGGTGAACCCTGGAGAGGAGCTCGATTTCGGTTCTGAACTCAAGGCTGCCCTGCAGGGAGTCTTGCTGGGCTCTCTTGATGGCAACCATTTGCCCACTGGGAAGTGTCCCTCTGTAGACCTTCAGTAACAGGCAAGACGCACAATTAATACCATCCTGATTCCTGAGAACTAATTACTACTACTCCGTACATGTTAATGCATGTTATGCAGGCTCTAGCTGATTCACCTTCCCGAAGCCACCATTCCCGATGACGTTCGCCTCCGAAAAGTTATCTGTGATGTTCTTCAGTTCTTTGAATGTGAACATCCGCGCGCTTCGTGGTTGTGGGGCGCGAGTGCTGGTGCTCTGGACGTCCCAAGAAACTGCAAAATGATTTCATGTGTGACCAAGAAAAAAAATCCAGATGGAATATGGTGAGATGGTTGATCGACGCTAACGTACCCAAAGTCTGGCTTCTCTCTTTACTCTGTTTTGGTTTTCTCTTCCTGATGATGATGGCAACAACAAGAACAAGCACCATTGCAACCACGCCACCAACTGAAATTCCCACGATAAGCGGCACCCTATTAGTCTTCTGCTTAGAAGCTCCCATCTCTGCATTGTTTTCATGGAAAATTGATACATCAGCGTACATCAGCATGCAATGCTGACCTAATACAACTATATGTGAAAACGAATGCTATTCCCTTCCTTTATCGAAAGAACAAACAACCTAAGTACAGCTTCTGAATCAACGATCTTACCACTGGCAAAAGAGTAGGGCTGGGCAATGAAAAAGTATGGACCAAAAGGTTTTGGTTGCTTATATTCATGATTATTCAGAATGAACCCGATCACAGAAATATCTTGCTCTCCGAATTGAGTCTTGCTGCTGGGGAATATCTCCAAGCTTATCTCCAAGTTGTTTTCGACATTCATGGAAGGTTCGTGAAGAGCAATTGAGCTCACTGGGATATTCCATTGCAAGAAGATGTCCTCCATGGTCTTCTCTAGATCAAGATAGTACGAATAATTGCTGAGGTCAGAAGATCTTAATGCTCTGAAGAATAGTATGCCACTGTATGGTGTAGCACAAAAGCAGCTTGGGCTCACAAGCTGGCTTGAGAGGCATGTTGGTGGCAGGCCAGGACAGTCCATCGCAGTAGTATACGACGGCGTTGTTGTTGTTGTTGTCGTCAGATTAGGTGTGCAGTATTTTGAATCAATCCCTTGGTTGCAACCTGGATTTCCCGATAGCCTGTGTATGTGAGCAGTGAATGTGTTAGGATCTGTTTTTTTTTTTATAGTGTGAGAGAACTGTAAGTTGTTGCACAAAGCAAAATGTACTGACATGAGTTCCTCAGTGTATTGGGATACCGCAGTAGTGGTATCGGTGATCTGGTTATCCCGTAAATCAATTAGTTGGAGGTGAGGACTGATGTTCGTTCCAATTTCTAGTGTCTCATTGAAGTGGTTGCCGCGAAACTTCCTGCAATCGTGTCAGTAATAACAGAATTTAACATGAGTTTGGTCATATTTATTTCGATTTGAGTCTTGCTTCAGTACACCGCCTTAGAAAAGTTTACTAATTCGATGCAAATTAATGATGGAGATTAAAACTATCACCTACAAATTGAAACTAGCACTATGTAGGCGACCTAGTAAGTAGAAAGCACTCACAGTGTCTGAATTTCAGGCAGGCTGAAAAGAGCTCTTGGGAGCTTCCCACCAATGCCTAGATTTTCAAGGGTTCTGCATTCAATGAAAATTAAGACAAATTCGCCCGATAAAGTAGCATAGAAGTCAGGCTTAAAACTTACAACGAAGTCAAACTCAAGAGAGTGGTGAACCAGGATGGAGCATCAGATGCACTGAATGTGTTGTTGCTCATATCCCTGTGGAGTTGCAAATGATTCAAAAGGTGGATGCAGTGATTTAATCACAATGGTATCCTTGTTTAGTTGAACTCGTCACTTACACAAACATGAGTGAACTCATTCCAGCCAGATCTGGCAAAGGGCCAGTGAGATGATTGTTTGCTAGTTGGCTAGTGCCATATGAAAAGGCAATAGTAGGTGAGTAAGTTCCTCGTGTAGTTTTCTCTAGATGTCCTCGTGTTGAAATGGTACTGAAAAAAAACATAGAAAATATGTCTATAGGAGACTCACAATTCCCAAAGCCTGTTGAGGTTGATAATGTTGGTGGGAACTAGCCCATTCAACTTATTGTTATCGAGGCGTCTGCATGGATAAAATAAATTTTATGATCAGAATCAACAATATTGTGCTCCGTGCAAAAAAACAATACTGTGCTAGTGATATAATTTATAGATAAATGCACTTACATAACTTCCAGCGTATTAAGAAGGCCCAAAGTAGGGGGAATGCTATCAGAGAAGTTGTTGTTGTCAAGGAGCCTGGTAAAGATGTCACATATGACAGAATCAGCTTCACCATAGAATTCAGGTAGATATGAGTTACAAATTTGCGTCTTACAAATGTATCAGCTTCATGTTTGAGTTGAAAATCTGGCTCGGTATGGTGCCAGAGAGCTGATTGATCCCGAAGTGGCTGCGAAAACAAGGCACATATATGAGAAGATGTAAATCTTCATATATCGAGAGTTAGGAGAATGTACTCTTACAAGTGTAAGGTGTTTGTCAGATTATCCAAACCAGGATTTGTCCCGTCAAATACAGGAAGTTCTCCAGTGAGCTTATTGTCAGCCAAATCAAGCCAGGATAGCTTTGAGAGTGAACCAATTGATGGCGGTATGGGACCTTCGAAATTGTTAGAGTTCAAATATCTGCAGGCATTGTGCAATAAAAAACCTAAGTATACTGAAACTTAGTGCAGAGATATTGCGCGAAGCAGTGACGTATGGAAGCAGCATAGATCAAGGAACTTGATCAAGGTAAATTTCAGCAGGCAGCATAATAAGTACAGAACAAAACTCATGTTAGTATAATATCTCCCAAATCTGGTAATTCATGCTACTATTGAGATAAAGTATTAAGAAAATTCAGTTCCAGAAATTTAGAAGTGCGGAACATGTTTGAGAAACAGAAGAAAAGAAGCAAAAATATCAAACTGATTCACATATTTTACCTTAAAATCCAAGTAGAACACTTCAACTATGTCAGTCATGATGCCCTGGTTATTTAAGCTACTAAAGGAGGATGGGGTATAGCAAGAATTGCTTTAAAACAAATGCCTACACATTCTTCTATCAACGCATCGAGATGCAAGCTTTCCGTTTTCTCGAGAAAAAAAGAACACTGACTCCCCCTTTTGGGAGGGTTGATGAGAGTAAACCCACTAGCTCTGTCTCCATGAACATCTACTTTCTTCCTTTTTATAGAGACATAACTTTGCAATAAATATGACTACGTGCATAAACCGATGCAAAGGCTTGGGATCACCACTTCATGAAAAAGAAAATAAACGAAAACGAATAAATCCTGTATATGACATCTGGAACGTCTCATGGTAGGCATATGGGCCAGATTTTGCTTTTCCGTTAGAGAAATGTTTACAAAATTAAAATATTCCTCACACTTGGAAAACTAACAAGAAAATTTCCAGAATGTCTGGTGTACGAATATAAACTTTTCTTTTTGCCACCGAGGAGAGAAATTCTACCATTCAGTTAGGAAAAAAGTTGTCTAGTTAATTCTGGGAAAACATGGCTTACAGCATTCCCAGTTCCGAGAGTTGGCCAATCTCTTTAGGAATTTCACCAGAAAAGCTACAGCCACTAAGAATCCTGCAGAGAAATAAGAGAGCAAGTCAAAAACTAATTCAACAACTGGAAACATGAAGTACTTGATTAAAACTACTAACAAGGATTTGAGTTTTCTTAAGGTTCCAATAGATGCAGGAAGTTGGCCAACCAAGTTCTTGTTCTGGGACAAGTCCCTGCAACAGAAAGAGATGACAATCTGTAATGCCGTTGGTGATCTTACCAAAGGTCACCATTTACAATAAGGAACAAACACACACAAGGTCTGAAAAATCTCAAAACTGAGCTTGGGCTGATGTGCACCCGGCACTACTAAAAAACTGCATATATGCTAGCTACATGGGAAATACTCGTGCACTTGCAGTTGGTATAAAATTAATTATGTTTTGAATGCTGTGAAAAGAAAATGCCATACAATTCCTGCAATTCTGTCAAAGACTGAATGCCTCCTGAAAGAGTTCCCAGTCCCTCTGAAAGCCCTACAAGAATACCGGACAGTCTTCTGAAAAGCAGCAATCGAAGGAGAACAACGTAACATGAGTGATTGTTGTTCATCATGTAAATGGAGCAAAATATTTAATTTATGATGCTGATACTAACATAGAAGTGACCCGACTCCCCTTGCAAACTATCCCAGTCCAGTGGTCTTGACATGGGTTATCGCCAACCCAGCTTGATGGTTTTTTTCTCCAGGAATCTGCAATCCCCTTGAGGCCAGCTGCTGCAAACGTAGAGAGCAACAAAATGAGAAAATTGGCAGCAAAGGCTGAAAGAAGAAGTGACACACCACATACTGTCTTGCAGATTGGTCAAAATAGCATAAGCCTGCACGTTAACAAAGAACAAGAGAATGAACAATGGAGAAAGCTCCATGTTTTCGTCGGTGTCCCTGAAATGCTTTCAGTTGCTCATTTCTTGAAGGTCTGAAGCTCTTCTTGCACTGCAGTTGCTATATAATGAGGGAAATGAGACATCAACTGAATATTCACCAAGAAGTTGGTCACAATATTGTTACATGAGAAGTAGCCAGCGTACCAACTCCCTGATGAAAAAATTGAGCAAAAAATAGAAGGGTAGCAGAACAGAATGAGTTGACGGGTGTCCAATTTGCATTAAAAAGAGATCATATCTATAATAATGCTTTCGTTCTCAACCCCCAAATTTCTTAGCGTTACAAGATAACCCCGGAGCAATGGTTGAAGATCATGTGCATATATACAAGTGTTTGACCCGAACCGAAGCAATGAATGATAAGACAGGAGGAAAAACTAGCTAGGTGCATCCAAGGGAGGGTTACCTGCATCGTAGCTGCTCTGACCTTTAGATGCTCTGATTTGGTCCTTGATGTAGAACATTTCGGTTGTTTTTTCACAGACATGAGGTCATTCTGCCATGTACCAACTCCCATACAAAGCCCATTGGCCAGAGGATGTATGCAGTACCTCCTAGTGGGTGCGGTGCTTACCTGGTTGATATGAACACATGTCTAAATTTGTACTAGATGGTTCCTTGACTTTCTCTCTTCATCGTACACAGACGGGCTAGTTATTTTCTGAATTCTTAAAGAATAAGGCTAGTTAAGAGAGTACAACCAATAGGAGCTTAATTCGACTGGGTGGCCAAAAAAAAAAATGAAAAAAGTACTCAATTGGGGTGATTTTTTTAGATAAAGGGCTTTTATTACTTAAAAGGTTTAAGCATTACACCCGGCCTCTGCATAGCTAAGATGCACACAGCCACCAGTTCACCAACACACAAGTCTGTAAGCAAAAGATAAAAGACGAATTACATATCAAAATGAGAAATTGTAGATCCGCCTAAGATGCTGGTAGGTCTATCCGGAGTCTATGTTGCCACCCATGCCGGGAAAATAACTCCCTGGCCGCAGCCTCCAGTCTCGACGCCACCTCCAGAATAAGTCTCGGTGCTCCACACGCTGCAGGGATGACCATGCTCGTAGCGTCGCTGTGCACCGGTAAATAACCTGCATAAGAGAAGCATTTTTATCATTAAAAACCTTGTCATTTCTACATAGCCATAGCGACCAAATAACAGCAATCGCTCCCACCCTACTGAATAGTTTGAACCTAGGATCCACTCCATTTAACCAGTTGCCAAAAATGTTAGCAACAGAACTAGGGGGATGTAAGGTAGAACCAATCTGGATGGCTGACCATATAGACCTAGCGAACTCGCACTGGAAGAATAAGTGCGTAATGGTCTCGTCGTGTTGACAGAAGACACACTTTTTACTTCCGTGCCAATTGCGTTTGGCAAGGTTATCTTTGGTGAGAATTACTCCTCGACGTAAATACCACGCAAACACTTTAGTTTTTAGTGGTATCTTCATCTTCCAAAGTTTGTTATTATTAAACTATCGACTGGAATTTCGGGTAGAATGAGCGCTCTATACATAGAATCAACCGAGAATTTGCCGTTCTTCGTGAGATTCCATTGAAACTTATCTGGACCTTCCGACAAATGGATTGAATCCAATCGGATGAGCAAAGCATTCCAAGATGCTTGTCGTGTTCCAAGTAAACTTCTTCTGAACGAAACATTTGGTGGGAAAGTATCCAACACCTTCGCGATCGTGTCGCTTTTGTTTCGAACAATAGAATATAGAGCCGGATATTGTTCTTTGAGGGTAGATTGGCCAAGCCAAATATCCTCCCAGAAACGAATTTCCGATCCATCCCTAATTGAGAAAGAGCCATGTGGGAAAAAGAACTTCTTTGTAGCCATGAGGCCTGCCCAGAAGTGTGAATCACCAGGTTTCCAAAGAACCTGGGAAACAGCTTGATCTCCGACATATTTTCTCCTAAGGAGGGTTTGCCAAACTCCATCTTCAGAAAGAAGTTTAAATAGCCATTTACCTAGCAGCGCTCTGTTCTTGACCTCAAGGTCATGAACTCCGAGCCCTCCTTGGTCTTTAGGGCAGCAAACCACACTCCATTTAGTCAGTCGATATTTTTTCTTCTCACAATCCCCTTGCCAAAAGAATCTAGATCGGAAATAATCCAATCGTTTTAAGACCCCTTTTGGCAGTTGGAAGAATGAAATCATATACAGTACCATGTTCGTAAGTACCGAGTTTATGAGAACCAATCTTCCACCCAGAGATAGGAGTTTGCCTTTCCAGCTATTTAAACGTAATTGAAGCCTTTCCTCCACCCTTTTCCATTCAGCATTTGTAAGTCTCCGATAATGAATCGGGATACCCAAATAGTTGATAGGAAATTGTCCTTGCTCACAGCCAAAAAGCTCGGCATACAAGGCGGCGTTCTCTTGGGCCTCGCCAAAGCAAAACAATTCACTTTTATGGAAATTTATCTTAAGACCCGAAAGTTGCTCGAAAGCTGACAAAATCAACTTAAGGTTACGAGCTTTTTCGATATCGTGTTCCATAAAAAGGATTGTATCGTCGGCATATTGAAGAATCGATAGTCCACCATCGACAAGATGTGGAATCACTCCTTCAATCTGACCCTCAGTTTTAGCGCGTTCGATCAGGATTGCCAGCATATCCGCCACTATGTTAAATAGTATTGGCGATAGCGGGTCACCCTGTCGGAGTCCTTTTTTCGTTTGGAAGTATCTGCCAGTGTCATCATTGACCTTAATGGCTACACTTCCTCCGGAAACAAAGCTATTAATTAAGCGCGCCACTCAGAGGAAAAGCCTTTCATCCTGAGAGTTTGCTGGATGAAAGACCACTTCACTTTATCATAGGCTTTCTCGAAATCAATTTTCAGGATTACCCCGTTCAACTTTTTCCTATGTAGTTCGTGGACTGTTTCATGTAGGACCGCGACTCCATCAAGGATGTTGCGACCTTGCATAAAAGCCGTCTGAGACGGGCGAACCACATGATCTGCCACAGTGTTCAGTCGAATCGTAGCCGCTTTGGTGAATATTTTAAAACTAACGTTAAGGAGGCATATAGGTCTAAACTGCTGGATCCTTTCTGCCTCGTTAACCTTAGGTAATAAAATTATCTCACCAAAATTGAGACGAAACAACTCTAGTTGTCCATTGTGAAGACAAGCGAACAACTGAAGCAGATCGGCCTTGATAACATCCCAAAAGTTCTGGTAGAACTCAGCAGGAAATCCATCAGGTCCAGGGGCTGAATTATGTTTCATTTGGAAAACTGCTTTTCTCACTTCCTCCTCTGAATAGGGTTTAGTAAGTAGGCTATTTTCCTCCTCTGAAACCTGGGGTATATCCTCTGTTCGGGACTCATCCAAGGTGAAATTCCCCTCCTCAGGGTCACCGAACAGGCCTTTATAGTAATTTGTAATATACGACTTTAGTTGTTCTGGCCCTCAATCGTTCCTTCATCCTGGACCAGAGAATGAATACGCTTTTTCCTGTGTCTGCCATTGGCAATACTATGGAAATAGCGAGTATTCGAGTCCCCTTCTAGAATGAATTGAGCTTTAGAACGTTGATACCATTTTAACTCCTCCTCGCGCAGTAGATTCGCTATCTGTGCATTTGATTGGCTCTTTAGCTCAATTTCTTGCGCGGATAGTAATCGAACTTCTGCTAATGCTTCTAGAGCATCGATTATCGAGGAAAGTCGTACTTTTTCTTTTTTAAGTAGACCAGTAGTATGACGAGCCCAACCAACGAGGTGAGTACGTAAAGCACGTATCTTATTGTTCCACCGCTGGATAGGCGTATCACCCGCTACCGGTAAATCCCAGATTCTTTTAACCATGTCATGGAAGCCCTCGCGGTGTAACCAACCAAGCTCAAACTTGAACCGTGGTTTACATTGCGGTCTAGGCACTCCAGTGGTCAATAGAATGGGAGCATGATCCGACAAACCCTCAATACGTTCTAGAGCCCGTACCGACACCAATGGGAATCTAGCTTCCCAATCGGAATCCATCAGTACACGGTCTAGTTTCTCGTAAGTGGGTTCAGGGAGGGAATTAGCCCAGGTGAACTGTCTTCCCACCATCGTAATCTCTCTTAAATTCAAGCTGTCAATGACTGCATTGAATAAAAGAGGCCAACGGTTGTCGAACCGACCCTTACTTTTCTCGAACGGAAACCGTAGCAGGTTGAAATCCCCACCAATGATAATAGGGTGTGGGTTATCTTTTGCTAGGTTTACCAATTCAACGAGAAAAGAAGTCTTAGACGCTTCCTGAGCCGGCCCATACACGGCGACAAGACTCCAAATGAAATTATCGGATTTATTACGGATGTGCATTTTGATATGAAAATTGCCTTCCGTAACCTCCAATACTTCCATGGTGTCAGTCCTGACGCCTAGTAAAATGCCACCGGAGCGTCCATGAGGAGGTCGCGAGTACCACTCAAACTCTATACCGCCCGATAGTCGGTTCAAAAGAGATTGTGGAAACTCACGTCTTCCCGTCTCAGAAATAGCTAAGAAATCCAAATTATGGTCCCGAATACAATCAGCGAAGTGCAAGTGTTTAGCCAAGTCACCAAGACCTCTGCTATTTTTGAACATGCCATTCATCGGGAAACCGTGGGAGATTTGGATAACTTGGTCCTTTTCCGGGACTTGTTGGCTGTAGATTTAGATTTCCGAGCGGATGCTTTTAGCTCATATAATGAACTCAAGCCGTCGTCATCCAAACCACCATCCAACACTTCACCAATTAGATGAGAAAGAAGCTGACCATCTGATGTGGCAATCGCTTCATCCTCATCATCATAGGTGGCAGTCAACCCAGTCGAGACTTTAGGAATAACCGTAAGACGGTCAAATTCCATATGTCTCAAGACCTTAGTTGAAACATGAACTTGAGACTGACTATTACCAAGATTAAACCTACACTACTCAGTTTTGAATGAATGGATTGCGGCGAAAAAGAAAGATAAGATTTCGAACCCATACCAGAAAAGTCCAAGTTACGCGTCGCCTTACGACGCATGGCCTTCGTCATGGAATCCTCATCCGTGACGGAAGCACCATCCTCATCCACCCCGAACCTATCGCTGCGGCGAGCCGGAGGGGTGGATGGCGCGACGGTGCCTCCATCCACACGCGTCGCCGTCGGAGTGGTAATGGCATGGGCCGGCCTGGACGAAGAAGCAGCCTTCCTAGCCATCACCTCAGCGTCGAGCGGAGTCGCGTGGGGCGAGTGAGCCTGTGTCGGAGTCGAGGCCTCACTCGACAAAGCAGCGACGGAAGTCAGTCCATCCACAGGGGGCTGAGCATGGAGGCGGGGATTGGAAAAGATCGGCGGGGTGGGCGGCCATTGTAGGGGAAGAAATCCCATGAGGGCGGCTCGGTCACCCCGATTGCGCACGGAGATCGACGGCGGCCACAGCACCGGAGCTCATGGCGGCCGCACGGGAGGCGGCGCGGCGCAGCTACGGCTGGAGCTGGAGGCCGTGCGCGTGGAAGAGGGGAGCAGGGGATGTGTAGCGGCGGCCGGAGGTGGATGGCGGGCATTGGCTCGACTTGTCGGCGCCGCTGGCCATTGGCGAGGGAAATTTCCCCTTATGGGCTAAAATGCAAAGTTTCCGAATTTGTTTCAAATAAACTCGCGTACAAATCCCGCCATGCCATGCTGTACTCCCAACTAGGAAAACAACACTAGAAAATGTGTGCAAAATTCCAAAATAGTGGTAGCATTTTTTTGATAAAGGGAATATAGTTTTTGAACCGAGCAATTTTTTTGCCAATTTGCTGAAAAGACTTGGCCAGTTTATAAAATAATTGACCGAAAACATATACAACATCAAAACACAACACGCCGGCCCCGAGGCCACGCTCAGCTTCCCCTCTTTTTTTAAGAACACCGAGGTGGGTTCTTCTCCTACCAGTATTGAATAGAACATGTTGAACAAGATCTCCTTTATGGAAACCTGCTCGATATAGATCGGGAAAATCATACATATTTTATAAAACCATGTACGATGGCACGAATCTGTAGTCAATCCTACTTTTAAGACGATCTATGACAATTGATACAAAATTTCCCATTATTTGACGAGTATATGACCAAATTGACCGAGCTATCAAAGTCGACACCTAGGTATCTCAACGCAAGAAAGAGGCAAAAATCCGAGTTGCCATACAAGCCGGTCGCAGGGCCGCGCATTGCCTAGACGAAACAAAAACACCACTAAAAAATGTGTGCAAAATTCCAAGATAGTGGTAGCATTTTTTGATAAAGGGAATATATTTGAACCGAGCAATTTTTTGTCAATTTGCTGAAAGACTTGACCACGCTCATGTTCCACTCTTCTTTCTTGTTTAAGAATACCGAGGCGAATTCTTCTCCTACAGTATTGAATTGAACATGTTGAACAAGATCTCCTTTATGGAAACCTGCTCAATATAGATCCAGAAAATCATAGAGATTTATATAACCATGTACCATGGCACAAATCCATAATCAATCCTACTTTCAATATGACAGGTTGACAATTGAATCCAATTTTTTCCATTATTTGACGAGTACATGGCCAAATTGGCCGAGCTATCAAAGTCGACACCTAGGCACCTCAACGCAAGAAAGAGGCAAAATCGGAGCCGCCATAAGCCGGTCCCAGGCCGCACATTGCCTAGATGAAGCAAAAAAACGCTATACGCTGAAACCCTTTTCCAGGGCCCCTTTGATTTTAAGGAATGGCATAGGATTTTTTAAGGACCAAATCCTATAGGAATTTTTCCTATAGAAGTTGTTTGATTCATATGATATATCCTATAGGAAATAACCTCATAAGAATTTTGTAGTGTAAATCCTATAGGAAAAAGCATGAGGTCTAACCTCATGAAAAATTCTTTATCACGATCTAAGAGAATCACTCTTTCCATACGATTCAATAAGACATATCATTCCAATCCTGTAGGTTTTCTTTTCCTACAATTTTCCTATCTTATAAATCACAAAGGAGGCTTCATGAGAAAATAAAGATCCCAAAAAAAGGTGCTCCAACTCGGGAAACTCACACCGGTCATCATGTTCTGCATAGCGAAAACTATTTGACGGAGAAGATCACCTTCGAAGTACCAGGTGAGGCGGTCTAGCAACATCATGTTCATGTCCGTCTCGAATTGTGCCTACCACAAGCTCAAGATGCCGAGGGCCAAGGGGATCATGGGTAACTTCAAAACCACCTACATGGTCGATCGGAAGCAGGCCGTCCTGCCAGCTCGCAGTGCGTGGCGGTCAAGCTCGAGACCGCCAAGGCGCCTCCAAGTAAGAGGTAGGAAGACCAGCTAGCAAGGTGATCAAAGTGGACCCCGAGTAGCTCCTGACTACCGCCCCAATGTTGGTTGCGTCTGTCTCTGCCCCAAAACCTCTGACGGGCACAAAAAGGTGAGCTGTGGGGTTTATGGGTCGGTCAGCTGAGAACGCATCCTATGAAACCGATGAATTGGTGCACCTGATGCACCCGATTTTGTTTAATCACTCAAAATGTTTTTAAAAAATACGAGAAAATGTTTGGACATTGATAATACTGATATCTAACATGTCACAAAATTTTAAATCAAAATTCATAACACATATCAAGAAACAAAATAGACAAATCTGACAATGAATAGTGCCGAAATGCAAGTTGAGCTTTAAATTTGGCCCATTGTCACTGTTGATAAATATTTGTCATTTTCATTGTCGATGTTCTGTTTCAAATATAGACTTAAATTTTCATGGAACCTGCTCGATATAGATTAGGAAAATCGTAATGATTTTATGAAACCATGTGTGATGGCTTGAATCCAAAGCCAATCCTACATTCAATATGACCGGTTGATAACTGAATCCAGTTTTCCCATTATTTGACGAGTACACGACCAAATTGATCGAGCTATCAAAGTCGACACCTACATATCTCAACTCAACAAGGCATGGGCAAAAATCGGAGCCGCCATCCAAGCCGGTCTCAGGACCGCGTACCGCCCAGACCGAACAAAAATCCTACACCGAAACACTTGACGTTGAGAAGATGAAGATCCTCTGCTCTGATCTCAAGCCGATCGTCACGCCCTTCCATGGGATAGCCCTCCCCCCCCCAAAAAAAGGCGCTCCAACTCGGGAAAATCGCTCATCACGTTGTGCATAGCGTAAAACTACTGGACGGAGATCACCTTCGAAGTGGTCGACTTCAGGGGCATATACTAGGTAACATCAAGTTCAGGTCCATCCCCAATTGTGCCTACCAAAAGCTCAAGACGCTGGGACCAAGGGGATCATCGGTAACTTGAAGACCACCTACATGTTCGATCGGGAGCAGGTCGTCCTGCCGACTCGCAGTGCGTGGCGGTCAAGTTCGAGACCGCCAAGTAAGAGACAGGAAGCCATTGCAAAAAAAAAAAAAAAGCTCGAGACTGCCAAGGCCAGGGTGGTTGAAAAGGTCACTCCAAGTAAGAGGCAGGAAGCCCAACCGGCAACCAAGGTGATCAACGTCGACCCTGAGCAGCTCCTGAGTCCTGACTGCCACCCCGATGTTGGCTAGGTCTGACTCTGCTCCAAAACCGGTCAGCCGTGGGGTTTAAGGGCCGGTCAGCCGTGTATTGTTCTGTACTAGCGAAAATGAACCGCAAAAGATTATAGTTGTTGTGTATACAGATGTCTTCACATTTGCAGATCTCTATTCACATTTCATTTCCAACTACATTCATTTCCATATCACTTATAATCTATACATCATCGAAAAGGGTTGGTATTCTTTTTTCTGTCTACATCGGTACAAACAACCAGCTTGCGAAAATAGCAAGAAAGCCATCCCTAGTTCGCTCTCGTGGCGCCCCTTCTACTCGCTCTGTTCTGTGACCTCGCATCTTACCAGATAGAGCTTCTGGCCGTCATGGACCATGTCGGCGTCCTCTACCCTAGCACCATCCTCGTTGAGCAAGCGCAGGCCTGAGCCGAACAAGGTCAGCTTCTCCTGCGCTGACCTGATGAGTCCATCGGTCGTGTGAGGAATCCACAACACCACCCCCTCTTTGCGCTCGGCGTCAGCGTCCCATGGATGGTTAGGGAACACGGAGCATCGTCGCGGGTGCACTGAATCTGTAAACATAATAATTTTTGTGGGGGTCAGAAACAAGCATCCATGGGACGCCGGTTGCGCCCCGTGTTCGACAGGCGGGTGCACTGAATCTGTAAACACCCAAGTAATTTGAGAGGGAGGTTTTGAGCGTCTGAACTCTGAACTTGCCTCTCACTTCTTCACCACGGGCAGGGTACTTGGATAGCTCGTCGGCTTTTGCTTGTTCCAGAATCATCATAAGCGGCCTACGACCATACTTGCGCCCTTCGTCTAGCGGAGTAGTGCCCCATCTGCATACATGGCAATGTCAAGCTCAAGCATATTTACAAAGTTACAAACTTGGAAGGATGAAACATTTTTCAATGGTACGTACCTATCAGTTGCGAACACACTTGCACCTGCGTCTACCAGCATTTTTGCCATTAGGTACAAGCCTTCCGCGGCGGCTATGTGGAGAGGAGTGCGGTGATCGTAGTCTTTCGAGTCTGGATTGGCGCCGTAAGCTAGAGCCCTGCGAACGAAATCAGAGTCCCCCTTCGATACTGCCGTGCAGAGATGGTTGCCGCTGTTTTTGAAGTTCAGCTTGGCTCCCGCGCTGAAGAGCAATGTGGCCACCCGGTCATGCCCCTCCTTCACTGCCTCCAGCAACGGCGTGTTCCCAAACTTATCTGGTTTTAGAATGAAAGGAAAGTGCATAAAACATCGATATATGCAAGAATCTAGAAATGGCAGCAGAGTTGCATTGAACTGAGTGAGCACACCTATAACATCGATATCGGCGCCTTCATGGATTAGGAACTGCGCAACATCATCATACCCTTTTGAAGCTGCGAGATGCTGTGAAGAAAAAAAATAATGGTTACATTATTTATCTGAAAGGTACAACGCTCTGGATTAGATTTGTTTTCTAAAAGGGGAAGACCCTGGCCACTGCATCGACTGACTCACACCACTTATGGATTAGATGGGAACTTTAAAACTATTCCTAGAGTTTCATACCAAAGGAGATCGTCCATCATAATCCGTGTTCTTTGGATCAGCTCCTGCTCGGACTAAACTCTTCAGCTGATGAAGGTCCCCGTAAAAGGCGGCGCTAATTACTCTTAATGTCAGTTCTGCCTCTTGTTTCCCTATATGGAATGTGATATCTGATTCTAGTTGTTTGACACGCCCACCGTATTCACTGTTCTGCGGTTAGTGAAAGCACGTCAAAAAATAAACAATATCCTCCAATTATGCAATTTGGCGAAGTAAGAAACCGTCATGAACTCATCATGATTGTATCTGTTGTCTTGTGTACCTCAGTGAGGTTGCTCAAAACTTTTCTTCCGTCAATGAAATAGATCTCCAATATGTTTTTGAAGGACTGCTTATCGAGGCGCAAGAGTCTGCAAAGCTCACAAACACGAACACTATAGGGCTGTGGAATATTGCAAATAATAGCGATTTCTCCAAAAGAACTCTCAGGCTCCAGCATCAAGATAGTCTCTTCTTGACCATCTTCGCCAATGCCTACACCTTCCTGGATAGTATAGAAAAATATCATAACTCAGTATCAAATAACTAGATATCATACCACTCATAAGGTACACAATACCAAACAAATACAAGAATCAATCAATTATCTCTAGGTTTGAACACACCAGTGCACCATGACAGACAAAGTATATCTGATCAACTGCGCTCCCTTGCTCCAAGATAACCTCTCCTGGTAAAAAGAATTCTTCTTGCAGACGGATCACCTGCCAAGGGCAAAAACATGAAGACAAATCTTGAACCATCTGTTGATATGCATAGAACAACATATATAATTTGACATCAGAAAAGAAGAGTATGTACAATCTGTTGAATGAATTCCGCTGAACATCCTTTGAGTAGTGGAGTGCTTTCAATGTACTGCTTGTACAGTGTTTGTGAAACCTGACAATATTGTGTAAGTACAGTTCACGAGTCAGGTACACAATTGATATGCAAATACACAAAACAATTAGTACTGCCAGCTGAAACTTATTGAAAAGGAAGTTCTTAAAACAGAATATGACAGAAGGGTACCAACATAGCCAAAATATAACGCATCACCTTTGCACGAATAGAAATTGGGATGTCCCGAAGTACAGAAGCTTCTGTGTAGCTGCTCTCATACTGCAACCTTAAATGCCCCTTGATCTGTTCTCTTATGTCCTTCCCAAGTTTATTCCTGTTCATATACCTGATAACTTCTTTCATTTCGTCCCTAAATCGCTCAGTTCTAGAGCCTTTGACAATAAGTGCAGTCATGTTACCGATGAGATAAGCTCCAAGAATCATATCAAGGGAAACATATATCATAACAAATATCATTTCTCTGACATTTACAGCATGAATGTCACCATATCCTGCAGAGGAAAAACGTCTCATTATTTTAGGATATGGGCACATTTTATGTTTCTAAGAAAACAGAGAGAAAGGAAAAAAGTTTGTGTTGAGCATGACATCACAACTTACCAACAGTTGCCATGGTGACGATAGCAAAGTAGAACGATGTCGTATAAAGCTTGACAAGATCAAGTTCCCTGAAATGATCATAGCTGTGATCTCCTAACTTCAAACTCCCTATCCATGTATATCCTTCCATTGATTCAGGTAGCGTTGTGGCCAGGTAATAGAAGATACAGGCTGCTACATGTGTACAGTAGAGCTCCACAACTATAAGCTTCACTATCCTCGTGAACAGATAATTCACACGGATGTCTTTTTCTAAATCCCGAAAGAATTCTACAATCTTCAGAGATCGTGTTAAGCGAATCCACAATAGGTATCTTACCCCCTCTTCACTGCCACATGCCTGTTTTGGAGATCACCATTATATAAAAAACAAGACGTAACAATCGAAATGTTAACCAGATTTAACTCCACACCATATGTTAACCAGTGAGATTAATATCGTTAGCAAAAGAACCTTGTAGATAACATCCCATGGGAAGCAAGCAAGGAGATCAAAAATGAAACTTGATTTGCAATATCTGGATTCAAGGGCAAACGGTCAGTGGTCGAAAATTCGCAGACCATATTTCAGAAAGTACAGTCGCCTAAACAGGAGCCCACTTATACGATTTCAAGGATAAATTTTAAATGTAAAACATGCAAATGCTCTTGTAGAAAAGCATTTTCTTTCATAAATCTGCAACAACATTTCTCAGTTTAGCAACATCAAAAAGATTGAGAGTTCCAACACATTACTCTTCAGATCCACCCGTTTTGACGACTTTGAGAGTTTATAGAGGATGGCGTGCAAACATAGAGGTACCAAGAAAGATGCAAATGTAGAGAAATGCAGGCCAAGTTCCCATTATTCTAGTTCACCTCTATTCATCAATCATAAGATGAGATTTTTTTTTACCTGAGGGCAATGGAGGTCGGATTGCATACGACACGATACGTGTCGAGGTCACGGTAGGCCACAAAAAAGTTGAGAACAATATCAACAAGGAAGGCAGTCTGCCCAACTATGTCCAAGACGAAGAGCCTCGGTGGGAGCCCCCTGAAGAAGCCAAATTCGAAGGGTGTGGCGAAGGAACTATACACTGCCCAAACCAGTATGAACTTGGTCCATAAAAGATAGAATCTGCAAGGAAACCATCAGAAAATATTAGTAGTCAAATAAGGAAATTAACACTGTTTATTATTCTTGCCATTTGTCTTCAAATATGGATGAGCAAAAGGTCGCAGAAAACCCTATCGGCTATAATTTAGCACATTTATTGTCTGAAAGTCAAACAGTTTGAGAGAGTATATATAGTACTAGTGAACTAATTGGGATGGAACCACTTGGAATGAAATTAATAGATTAAGGAGGTGTGTGTGTTTGGCTGCAAAAATGTAACCCAAACGCAAACGTAGATTCGATGAAACATACAAATCGAAACTGGTAGAGTAACATCAGGTTGGCTGCTCTGTCGCCGCCGACCATTCAAGGAGGCGTTGCCTGTTGCAGAGAATGGGGGCCTCATGGGGAAAATGTTGCGTCGACGCATGAGATCAAGACCCAGCTCGCCTGGCTCAGGTGCTCGTCACTCGCAAGCACGACGGGGGCTATGTGCCGGGGAAACAGCGGGGCGAGGCCATGGTCGCGGCCATGGAAGGCTTCGGCCGAGGAGCACCATGGAGGGCCGGGCCAGGGCTGGGCTGCAGAAGTCGGTCTGGTGGCGGAAGGAGCTGCTCCGGCGCGTGGCGGGGCCAGACGCGGACGAGGGCGGGGGCACGGTGCCGGCGAGGGGAGGCGCGGCTGGGATCGGGCGGACCAGGTGGGGAAGAAGAGAGGAAAAAAAAGAACAACAGACAGGGGGTTTCGAGAAAGGGAGCGACTGGAGATCAGTCGACTGAGAACTCGTGAGTTCTCAGTCGACCGGCCCTCACCGTCGTCTTCGTCTTCCTCTCCTCTGGCTGCCGTGTTCCTCTCCTCCGGCTGCGACGCCGCGCCTCGCTGCCGCTCGCCGCCGGCGTCCCCGCCTCCGGCGAGGGAGCTACCTAATCCGAGCGGCGGTCACCACGATATGGCCCCCCACCCGCACCTGTTAACCCTGCTTCCTCTCCTCCGGCTGCAACGCCGCGCCTCGCTGCCGCTCGCCGCCGGCGTCCCCGCCTCCGGCGAGGTCCTATCCGAGGCCTTGCCGGCGTCCCCGCGCCTCGCTGCCGCTCGCCACGGCGCCCCCGTCTGCACCCTCGGGCTTGATGCCGCCGTCGCTGTTGCCATCGACGCGAGGAGGAAGACGAAGTGCACAAATCGCGAGGCATTTTTGACGGTGAGGGCCGGTCGACTGAGAACTCACGAGTTCTCAGTCGACTGAGAACTGGCAATTCCGTTCGAGAAAATGACAGAAAACTACAACATTTGGGCGCCGACTTGTCACGGAACTACAATGACACATGACTACTATCTTAGGGGCATGGTCGGACATAAAACACTAATTTCTCGATTTGCTGGGCTTAACCCGTTTTCTGACATGTCTGGCCCACCGGTCGGTCCAACGTGGCACTGTATTGACATACTAACAGGTTTTCTGACATGCCTGACCCACTATCAGATCTACGTGGCAAAAATAGGATAAAAAATTAGAAAACAAATAAGATGAAAGTCAATCACCTCTCTTCACGAGGGTGAGGAACACCAGGAGCGTCGTCTCCATGGCGCACGGGGAGGCCGACTATCCGGGGGAGCGGAGCCGGGCATCGCCGATGCCGGTGCCGCCACGCCTTGCGAGCACCTTGGCGCTCCCCAGCCAGGAGTTTGCGGCGAGGTCGCCGGCCGTGTTCTCCAGCGCCTGCTTCGCGAGCTGGACGATGGCCCGCACGTCCCCGGCCTCGCTCGATCTTCGCCGCCTTGACCTCCCCGCTGCCGCCTCCCTCGCCCCCAGGTGCGCCGCTCCAGCGGCCGCGCCCGCCCTGACCTCACCGGCGCCCGTCCCGACTTCGCCGGCCGGACCCCGCCAGCAGGTGCAGGTATGCCTCTAGCTCGTGGCAGCACGCCAGCCTCGCGTCGACGCGGGGTTCCCGCGATCGCGAGCTCCTCGGTTGCGGCGACTTCGGCAAGGTGTACCGCGTCGTGCTCCCCGGCACACCACCCACCGTGGTCGCCGTGAAGCGCCTCTCCGACGACTCCCGGCAGGGGCTCCGTGAGTTCGTCCTCGGCTCTGGCCCCGGCGGTTTCGTGCCGTGGCATGTGGGGCATGGTCGGAGGCATGCGGGGCGAGGGCGACGGGGACGATGGCGACGCGTACTTGTTTCAAGCTCAAAGCTATATTTTGTCTTCGCTCTCTATTTTGGCCATACACATTATTATCATTTTAACCGGTCATGAATTGTCACTTTAAGGAATACGGAAAGCAAGTCATAGGTCGTAGACCGATCAAGATGATTTACCCTTTTGGTGATGGAGAGATATTTTTCTAGGTCCTCTCTAGTGTTGGGTTTTGAAAAACGCATGACCATGCTTATGATTTATGGTGTTAATCATATTTCACATGTACATAGAAAGAGAAAGGGGTGGAGCTGAAACAAGTACCATATCTCATCTTGAGGTCAAAACATAACGTGAGGCAAATGGACCGCATAGGACATGTACAAGCTTCCTTCGATATGATTTTCGTGTATATATGTACGGGAGTCGATATGACTAGTTAGAGTCCTCTATCGACTATTGATCGAGAAGGAATTGTCGGGTATACCGTAAATGTATAAATCTACAAGATCACACACTTAACAAAACATGAATTATATTCCAAAAGAGAGAAAGGGAGATGTTCTCGAGCAACCCTAGCGTAGACGCATGGGCACATGGTCCATTAACTTTTTTTTGAAACGAGGCAAAAACTTTACCTATTCTATTGATTAAGAAGAACAGAGTTGTCCGATTAATTAACGGAAAGCCAGCAAAAACCGATACAGTTGGGCCAAGCCCACATGAACACACCAGGGCCAAGCCCAAACACAACATCGACAGGACCAATCAACTTCCCACCAAAGCCGAAGCGAAGACGCCATGACTAGTATGAGAGTAGCAGACACGAGACACTCAACAAAGATGAAAGAAGTCAACCCACCGGGAGAGCTGCGTCATCGCGATGCCAACTTCACAATATCGAGGGCAACCCGTCACCCACGTGACACGAGGTCGATGCTCTCAACACTGCCAAACTTTTGGTACCGCCGCTCCAACATCCAACTGTTTCTCTATGCCGACCGGACTGCCAACACCAACTTCTAGGACCGCCATCCCGACGGTACCACTGCTCGCGCTTAAGCTGCAACACCGCCTGCCCAGTCCAAACTACATGGGGCAACCCGCACGTAGTTCAAACTGCAACAGCACAAGGCCTATTAGTGGGAAAAGGGCTAGCCGCACTATACCCTAGAAGGGGTGACCCCGTGAAACCTTGGAAGGGGGATGGCCATGGTTTTGGATATAGATATCCCCCTTGGGTGTGGTGAGGAGATGGTTGTTTCCCTAAGATTCATTTGGTGTCATCTGTTTGATCCCTCCATGTCGATCGTGTTCGAGTGGAGGTCCGGGAGTTAGCTTTCAAAAGACATGACCGGACTGGATGTTTGCTGCTGATTCCTAGTCTACGCCTCCATGACAGTGACGCCAACCGCTTCATCCAAGGAATTAATATTATCCCGGGAATCTCTGATTAACCCTTAATTTAGGCTGTCGATCAAAGCTATGAATCTAGCAGTCACTATCAACCTAGCAAAGTCAGCGAAGCAACGAAAGGGAATTTTGGGGAGCATGACGTTATCGAAACCTCACAAGTAGCCATACGTACGCGCACCTGGTTGGCCTGGAAGAGGAAGGCTGCTTATACAATTACGAGCTGCTTATCTGTCATATTTTGATAAGCAGAGACATCTGCACACTGTGATAAGACTATTGATTGGAAAGTCGGCAGTAACAGCTACTTGTGCATGTAGCCAGTTCAAAAATCTAAACCCCCCATCACGCATGTTTGACTTAAAATAGTAAAACGTACTTGATTCAGTTTTTTACGCAATGTATTAAACTTATGCATACCACAAGTTGAAGGCATTCAATTGTTTTGATGCTGCCTTTTAGAAGACAAAAAAAGTAGCAAAAGAAAAGGAGTGCTAGAAAGACGAGTCACGATAGAGCGAATTTTCATAACCTGAGTACCATGTATCTGAACGAATAAGTGATTTCGGTAAGATTACTAGATAAATTAAAAATATATGAAAATTTCATGCAAAATTTGAAACATAAACATGAAAGTGTGTAACTTGGGAAAAAATACGCGAGGGAGCAGTGCAAGCTCCTTCCATGTGGCATACAATCGTATTGTTCTCGAAACATTGCAGGAATAAGTTTCAATTCAATATATATGTGCATGCTTTATTTCAAAACTTTTGGAAGCTTTTTCTTTTGCATGTTCTGAAGCTTGGGATCAGGAGTACCCATGTGACCATGTCCATGCATGTGTTTCGCATTCAAGAAATAGTCCTTAGATTGTTTTCAGTACTCGATCATCCACGGGAAAAACAAAGCAGATAGTGAAAAGGATCCGATCTAATTATTATCCGAATGAGACTGGTAATATAATAATGACTGGGAGAGAAAAACAATACTGCTACCATCTCTTTGCGATCGATAATAATATGGTAATATTCCTTTGTTGTGCTAGCTGCATCTTGTTTAGTTACTTGAAGCTTCGATGGGGGAAGGGGGTGTCAGTCGGATCAGGTACCTATTATCGGGATGGATGATATGGTCGTGGAAGAAGCCTTCCTCTCCATCGACGGCGGCCCGGCGACGGCGGAAGCGGTCGAGGAGCGCGAGGCGGCTGTTGCTAGACGAGTCGAGCCGGTCGTGCACCACGTCCACCTCGTACTCTTCCACCTGCTCATCCTTCTCCACCCTCCTCTTCGACCCCAGCCTACCCATCGCCAGTGAAGGGCGGAAGTGGTCGTGGTGATGAAGCTTGGGTTTTGAAGCTGTTCTTGAACTGGCCGGGTGTGCGACGCGATAGGAGGGACCAAGGCGATGGGGTTATTTATACATGACAGCGCGCTTACGACAGTCCCGGCGATTCCATTCCTGTATGCCGGGTGAGGAACAAGCAGACCAGCTCCAGGAAATGGAAAAAAGGAGCACACGAAGATTCTCCTTCCGGATGTGCAAATTTTCTGTTCTGGAGTTCGTCTGATGTCAAACAACTCATGGAAACAACGGTGGAGATCGATCGTCTCGATCGGAAAGTGATGGCTGGACGTAGAATTATTGATTTTGATGATGCATTACATCGATCATACGTGACTGTGGCTGTTTCTATATCATTTTTTGGTTTGTTTCTAGCAGATATAAAAAAAACAGGAGGCTGTGACAGATTGACAGGACACCTTCGTTTTCTTTTTTCGTGAAACTGCTAGCAAGTTGTCCCAGTTGCGCGGGAAACACTATTAATTAATCCATGTTTTATTATTTTTGCATGAAATAAATATTACTTTGTTATTTACTACCTTCGTTTTCCTAAGGGGAAAAGCAAGCGCTCATGTGCCTCGAACATACGAGGGTTTGGCATGGTTTTGGTTACCGGTCGGGAAATCCGGATACCGGTCGGTAACCGGATATTCCGAGCACCCTCGGGAAATAGTCATACCGGACGAAAAATCCCGAAATTTTGAATTTTAACGAATACTTTCGGTAAATGGTTAAACTGGAAGCCAAAAAATTTGAATTTTTGAATTTCAGATTTCAAATTCGTCCGGTAACCGGTCGGGATTTTCCGGTAACCGCGGTAACCGGAAATCCCTACCACCCTCGGGATTTTTTTAATACCGGTAAACAAAACCTTGGGGTTTGGACGGGATGCAACTTCAGTGACTTAAAGAAGCTAAATCACCGAGCCACTTAGTCCCCTCATTTACCGTCCAGTTTAGATCCTACGTATAAGATTATCTTAAATTTGAAACTTAAAACTAAAACAGTTCAGAAAAATGAAAAAATTCCAATAATTGAAAAAAATCAATAAATCTAAATACTTTCGTTGTCTATTTTGGAAAAGTTTCAACTCATTTGGGCCAATGGATTGTGAATACATAGCTTTTTAAGTATAAAACGTAAAACCTATTTATTCACAAACCACTAATCGAAAAGGGATGAAATGTTCCCAGAATATACAAAGAACCTATTTTCCTCTAGTGGAATTTTTTCATTTTTTTGAACAGTTTAATTTTTGCCTTTAAAATTCAATGCGATAGTGTACGTTGGATCTAAAATGGACGGCAGATGATGAGGCTAAGCCGCTCGGTGACTTAGCTTCATGAAGTTCCAAATCCAAAGTTTATTACATTTCCTGGTCTGCCGAGGACAACACTAGATTGATTGCTTACCGACTTTCATTCAGATACCAACTCATCTTTTTATCAAAAGCATGGAAACTATCTAATCAATGTATGAATTCACGCCCATGAAAAGTAAGCAATTTCATTGGATGACCCGGCGGTTGGACACAACTCAAAAACTACATGCGGCAAGAGAGAGTTGACTTAATTTGTGGACATACAAGAAACCATTCGATTTCACCCTTGAGAAGCTTAATGGCCTCGGTACGCATGGAAGTGGCTACCGGCTAGAGGGCATTCTGTTGAGTATTTAAACAATTGTTCGATTAAATTAATCCAAGCATAAATCATGAACATGACGTGAGCAGTGCTAATGACATACTGAAACTTGATGATATAAGCATGTACTAGAGATATAGTAGAAGCATCTACGCAAATCACTAATACTGCAGACATGGAAATAAACAGGAGAGGGATAAACATGGTATACCCTCTAGTAGGCCAATTGGCCGTAGCAGCAGCGGAGGCAGCCGCAGCAGCGGCGTTGGCAGTCTCTTGAGCGGCGGCGGCAGCAGCAGCAGTGGTGTCGTCGGTGGTGCTCATGATGATGATGAAGACGACGCGGAAGTAGTTGATGCAGATGTAGTTGAAGTAGACGAACGGAGAGGCGAGCAGTCGCGTAGGAGACGCTCCCCAAAAACCTAATCGCCCCTCTCCCGTACAGGATGTGGAGAGGCGGGGTTTCGGAGGCCTGCTCTCCCGTCGGCCGTGTACGCGGTGGACGGGATGGGATCACCGGAGGCAGCAATAGAGAGAGGAACTATGGTGGCGGCGCGAGCAGATGAATCTGTTCTGTTGTGTATCCTGGAGAGGAGCGACCTCTCTTACATAGGCACGGGAGGAGGCGACCGGTCCAACAGAAACACACGTAATGAATCACAATGAATTCTGATAACGCCCATACTTAATACAGAGACGTTACAACTCGTATTAATTTTTTATTAAGGCAAAACGTTTCAGTTGACCGTTCATAATTTTCCTGCGTGACAAAAAGAATACATCGGCTCGGCGAGATTCCCGCAACCCGCGGCGCGTCGTGACGAGGCGAGGCGTGGTGTGGCGAGGAGGAGGAGCGCGCGTGTGGAACGCCTCCCTTCACTTCACACCCAACACCTCATACATGGTGGAGAAGAGCTCACCTTATAAGTTGGTGTACATCTCTCTAAACTAGCCATGTGGGACTAAACTCTCAACATTTGCCACAGCATAGGCCTTTAGGGATTTTTCTGGAAATGATAATGGGCCCTAAAGCCCACCCAATTTCAGCACATTCCAGTGGCATGTTGCTATGTTTCAAAGAAGAGACACTTAATTGAGGTGGGAGAATGGAAAAAAAAGGAGAGTTCTCTATTTCTGCGGCCTGTTGTACCATAGAGTCAGAAAATATAAATGATTGTTCCTCCTAGTGTAGGGCCTGTTTCACCGGGATGAATAAGCAGCGCAATCCAGTGCGCAACGTACTAGATAGTGTATTCATCTCTCCCTCGTGGGAGGTGATGTATCCACCATACTGGCTTGCGGCAGTCACGAGTATATGGTCCGACCACACACCTCTTCTCCTGTGTTCGGGAGAGGATCAGTCACTGCGTAAATACAGGTTCTTGTTTCAGACTTGGTAGCTGGGGGTCCTTGGCTTTGGGTAGCTGGTGAACGAAAGACTTAGTACACTCAACGGGCAAGAGAAACTTTTTCCTTTGCTGATTAGGGTTTTGACCTGTGTCCGGGTTGCTCTATACTAGTATGTCCCCAAGCACAATCAACATGCAGTTAGGTACTTCTACAAAACAGACAGTTGGCGAACGTTACTATTGGAAAAAGACCATTGTTGAGCTCAAGTTAGAAACGAACCAAATAGGTTACACAATGTTTTTGCACGTCAAATTACAATGTGTGTATGCTAGATCCACGGCGGTACATTACTCAGAAGGGGCAGGTAAGAAGGTCATGGGCACGACATAGAGCCTTGTGGCGATGCGGTGTGGTAAGGCCGAAAAAGTTGCTCATGTCGAGCTCCGCCGGCTTCATGGGGAGAATTGATTTTAACCCCCCAAACTCAGCAGCCTTTGATCATATACCCATTTTCTTACCTGCCTTGCTCTGAACCCCCCCTCTCTGTCTAATTGTAGCTGATGCCCCCCTTTGGCATGGTTAGCATATATGACTAGCAAATAGAGATATGAATGGACAAAATTACCCCTGAGCTCATAAGACACACATAGGTACGCTGTACATATGTCCCAGCGACCAAATACTGTGTTTAAATAAAGAACAATGAAATTGCTTCAGTTGGGACATGTTTCGAACCAAAAAAAATGCCATGACTCTGCTGCAATATGTGAGCATTTGCACAAACTGACACCAATAATAAAGTTCACAATGGTTTCATATAGCAGATAATATCCAAAATGAGTGCCTGACAACAAAGTGAGTCTCTAGCTCACATACACATGATAAGTTCAACATGGCCTAAATAAGTGCATGACAGCAAATAAAAGTGAGTCTCCACCTCACATACACAACAAAATAAAGTGAGTTTGCACCTCACATACATAGTAATAGAAGGAGTTTAATGGCTGCCACAGCTCACAGCTCACTCAGTTTCTTCCTTTTAATTGGAGTCATTTTCTTCTTCTTCCCTTTTGATGGAGGCTTCGGTGGTGGAGTAGCAGCTTGAGCTGCAGCTTGGCTCCTAGTGACAGGAGACTTTGGTGGTGGAGTAGCAGCTTGAGCTGCAGCTTGGCTCCTAGTGACAGGAGACTTAGGTGGTGGAGTAGCAGCTGCAGCTTGACTCCTAGTGACAGGTCCAGGACTGCTAGTGGTGGCTGTAATGTTGCTCTTAGTTGGTGTAGATGGCAGCGCATTGCTAACCGAAACATCAAACCATGGAGTTGCATCATTGCCCCGACTTTTCCTACAAGACGAAGCATTAGAGAAGGTTGCATCCATAAGAATCATGTTAAAAATAGACGGAAACAAGTAATATTTTGTACCTTTTCTTAGTTCCATTTGTAGGACAACCAGCTTCTCTATGTCCTACTTCTCCACATTTTTTGCATTTGCTCATGGATCCCTTACTTGATCCACCTTCAAACCAAAACTTGAATCTTTGTTTCCTAGTTCTTCCAGGACCCTTTTTCTTGCCGGTTGGAAGTGGTCCATGCAACACAAACCCAGTATCCATTTGTGGCCACTGATTCTTGTCCGTTAGGGGCTGAATTACACCGTCATATGCTGCCTTGAATCTACTAACCGAGTAGTACTCATGGACATAGTCCTCCATGCTAACAAAGTTGCGAGCTTGCAGCAGATTTATGAAGGCTAGTGCATGGTCACAAGGCTTGCCCGTGTGCTGCCATTGTAGACATGTACACTCATCATCTTTGTTGACATTTCTAACTTCACCACTCCAATCAGCTGATGCTTTGGCCTTGAGATGTCCTAGGCCTCTAGTCTTTGCATTTAATTGGTGTATGACAAATGGCAGTATCATCCCTTGAAATCTTTCTCCAATCATTCTCCTCTTTCTAAACAGCTCCATAATCATCTCTCTTATCTTGTCAGCTAGCTGAACAATTGGCAGGTCTTTGATATCTCGCACCCAAGCATTGAAACACTCAGCAAGATTGTTATTTATGTAATCACACTTGATATCGGGGTTGAACATACACCTCATCCAAAGCAGATTATGGTAGTCCCTAAGGTAAGGAAATACCTTGTCGGATGCAGCGTACACCTTCCCCATGTGATGTTGGTATGTTTCAACCCTATATGCCCTAGCAGCAGGCCACAAACGTCCAAACTCATCACCATGGAAATATTTCTGAAAATTGTGCCACATGTGCCTAAAGCACTCACGCTGCTCAGCTTGAGGAAAGACCTTTTTGACAGCATTTTCAAGACCCTTGCAAGCATCGGTACAAACAGCCAATAACGGAGGGTCCCCTATTGGCAAAATCCGTGAAAGAAGTACGGGGAGAGAGCTTCTCTTACCTTGGCCAGCAATGGAGGGCGGCGGACGGGCGGCGAACTCGGCGGCGGACGGAGCAGCAGGGCGCCGGCGGCGGGTCGCGGCAGCTGAGGCAAGTGGCGGCGGGTCAGGGAAGGGTTGGGGAAGCTGGGCGAGTGAGAGCGAGTGGAGCAGCAGGCCCACGCGTGCTGTGTACTAATCGTAAGTGAGAAGGGCAGTTTTGCCATTTCGGAAATTATTAAGCCCAAATCATTTGTTAGCAACTAATTGACTACATAAGACAGCAGGAAGGGGCCAGCAGCAAGGATTAGTCACCGACGGGGGGCTCAGAGCAAGGCAGGTAAGAAAATGGGTATATGATCAAAGGCTGCTGAGTTTGGGGGGTTAAAATCAATTCTCCCCCGACCGGACCCAAACGGTAAGAACTCATAGCATCCGCCCCTTGAGGTCCAGACCTTAGGCCTCTTCCTCCACAAGCATAAACCGCGTCGGACGGAAGGTATTAGGGTTCTTCCACGCAGCTCGGTCCTTATTGATCGCACATGCATTGACCCAGACACGGGAGCCTCTGGGAACCGATCGAGTAGCCGCCGACGTAGTCTTTGCCAGCCTCGTGGAGGAGTAATGGGAGGGTGAGTGCATGCGGAGCGCCTCCTTGACAACACACTTGAGGAAATGAGAGCTTGTTGAGGTCTGATTCGATAACCATCTGGTCAATCCCCACCACGTCGTCGAGCTCCTGCCGTAGTTGATGGAGGTCAGATGGGCTACGCATAATCTCCGCCATCACCCACTCGGTTGTGTAACTTGGCCCGTTGTCCTATGGTTTTAGACCTAGGGATCATTTGTATTTCTCGATCTCTTAAGATTTTATCAGCAAATTCAAGATAATCAGCTTATCCCGTTCTGTCTTTTAGTTTCCATGTGTGTTGCTTAATGTAACTTGATTTTCGATTAATGAAATGCATGGTTCCTCTCAAAAAAAATGTTCCATGGTTCAGCGACCATGCGTGCAAAAAGCCACATCGCCACCGCAATATAGTGATAGGAATAGATTAGTCATTTAGTATGTGATGCTTTTATTTGGAAATCTTTTGGTTGATTTCTAATTTTTACATCATTGTTTCAAAGCTCGTATATGGATTGGCTCGCCTAGATTTTTATTTATTCTATTCGTAGTTCCTTTCTAAATATATGGAGTGAAAATGTAAGACCATAAAAAACTTAATGACGGGGCTAGATTTCTTGACCATATGCAAAACCAGGTGAATAGAAGACCCATTCATATGTCAACACATAAATTACATGAACTTCGACATGAGGTGTTAGTATTTGCTAGCAAACGTGCCCGTGCGTTGTAACGGAATAGAAAAAATATATCTTAAGACTACAAACTGAGTGGACAGATCAGGTCTTCTTATCTATTGTATCTGAATCTTTTTCAACACATTATTTTTTTTTTGAGATTTTCAACACATTATTTTGTTTAGCCGTTTAAAACCGATTGCCCATATAGTGTGACACAATTTTCCAGTCACTGTAATTTGGTTTCGTGAACCTTCTACCATTAGCAATATCATGACTTCGTTCTTCCAGTGGAACAATCAGAGAGTCAATGTGAAAGAATTTCTCATATTCAAGTGGTCTCTTAATTAACCGTCCCTATTTCTAATGTTGTGCGTGTACGAATTATTTGAAATACGCATAAGAAGTACATATTTCTCATGTTTAGGGAGATACATCATACTTCCTAGATCACATCAAAGTTTGAACAGAGACAAACTTACAATTCCTTGAATTTTCAAGCAAGCAGAAAAGACATAAACCCATTAGTTTAATGCAGTAGGAAAAATGTCCAGGAAATCTAAACATTGTGGAGTTGTCAGGATCCATGATTCCTTTCTTTTGCATACATCCAATTATAGTGTGACACAATTTTCCAGTCACTGTAATTTGGTTTCGTGAACCTTCTACCATTAGCAATATCATGACTTCGTTCTTCCAGTGGAACAATCAGAGAGTCAATGTGAAAGAATTTCTCATATTCAAGTGGTCTCTTAATTAACCGTCCCTATTTCTAATGTTGTGCGTGTACGAATTATTTGAAATACGCATAAGAAGTACATATTTCTCATGTTTAGGGAGATACATCATACTTCCTAGATCACATCAAAGTTTGAACAGAGACAAATTTACAATTCCTTGAATTTTCAAGCAAGCAGAAAAGACATAAACCCATAAGTTTAATGCAGTAGGAAAAATGTCCAGGAAATCTAAACATTGTGGAGTTGTCAGGATCCATGATTCCTTTCTTTTGCATACATCCAATTGTAACTGTGAACTGCAGACAAGTAAGCTACTCCCTCCGTATAAAAAAAGTCTTTCTAGTTACTTTCTGCACACATGTATCTAGACATGTTTTAGTGCAAGATTCATATAAACCTTACGCTAAAACATGTCTATATACATGTGTGTAGAAAATAGTAAAAAAGTTTTATGTTTTGATACGGAGGGAGTATAAGACTATAATCTAATTGGTTCAAAGACTCAATTAGGCATAGTGTACCTTGTGATTATGTACTGCAGGAACTGGCAAAAATTCTTGCAGCCGGGCAGAGGATCCATTACATGCTATAGTAAATATACATATGCTTACTGATCAGCAGTGGACGGAAAGAGCCATGACCCGTGGGATTGCAGGCCTCGACGAATGGACCGTACGACAGACTAATGTCAAAGATGGTCTTGCTGCTCATGTCGTAGACACCAAAACTGGCTGGGTTGTCGCCGATCCCCAAGTGCAGCGTCTCGCCGGCGACGTTGATGTGGTTCCCTCGCATTCCACTGTCGTAGCGAGACGCCGTATGCAGGGCCCTCTAGCCGTGACTGCCGGCGAACATTGCCTCGTCGCCTGCCAAACTCGCCACCTCGGACCATCGTCCGCCGGTGTCACCCAAATCCGCGGCCTCGAATAAGTTGAAGCTCCTCCAGCCGCGTTGTATGTTGCGGACCAGCAGCAGCCTGCCGCCTATCTATCGCCATGAAAAGCGCGTCTCGGCTTCATACTTGGCCGGTCACTACGGACAATGCAAAGACAAACGCTGCATCTCTCTGCATCACCGTGCATCCCCATTCGGTCTCCAAGATCTGGATTTGAGTTGTGCTTGGATACTTTGATGACCCTTGCTGCCTTGCGGGTGGTATCTATGTCTGACCGCCGTCTCCTGCCGCGGCCACCGGCTGCCGCAGCGCCGCTGTTTGCGCCTTCCTCACCGGCCGCCGCCGCCACGAGGGCCTCTTCATCGAAGCCCACAACGCCAGCTATGTCGTTGTTTCGAATTGCTCCTGCAACGGCACCGGCGGGCGGTTGCTGACGGGGAGGGGGCCTCGAGAGAGGCGACGCCAAGGGAGGGTAGAAGTGGACCGGTCTAGAGAGGATGGGGGAGGTAATCTCCTAGCGGTACGTGAGCTACGGCGTTGGCGGGGAAGGGCGAGACATCAGGGGAGGAGGCAGCGTGCAAGGAGCCAAGGAGCAGAGGTATGCGTGAGGATTTCGTTGCTTCGGGGCTGATCGTTTTTTTTTCACTTAACGGTGGCAGTTATGGGTAATTGTTGCTAACTTCATGCGCAGTTTTAATGACGTATCACAAGAAACGTTCCTCCCTATGATTGGTTCAAATATGCTAGTTTTTCAGTCACCAATTCTTTCCTTAAAACATTTTACACAAACTAAAGGTCCCCTATATAATTTCAAATTGGGCTTACTATGTAGTCCTCTTTTGACCAAGAAGCTTTTCAACCATCGATCCAATGATCAACGTTCAGATGCAAGAATTCACATTTTTTTTTACTCTGAGAACAAACCGTGCATCTTTTTTGAATGATGTGAATAAATTATTACATCATCATGGTACGTACATCTGTTGACATGTAGGATGTGAGAATTTACATGAGAAGTAAAACTGCACATGCTAATTAAAATCATCCATACGTGTCATCTCCGCAGGTTTCAACTCCCAGAATACCAATGGCTTTGCCAAAAGAGATGGATGGCGAAAACCGCAGTGTTACCAGCTAGATCAATAGCTGCGACCCCAAAACGACCACGTCTTCGCAGGCTTTCCAGAAGCAAAGCACACAGTTCCTGAATATCAACATCAAGGTCAGAGCCACGAGCATGCAACAAATGTACAATAGCAGAATAAAAGCCTTCACAGGCATGCTATCTGATCCCATACCTTCTGGAAGATCTGGTTGGTCGAATGGAGTACACAATGTTTTGGCGGCTCCGAGATCGCCTTTCGTCTGGGCTTTCACGTCCTTCTCGACTTCCTGCAGCAAAAGCATGAAACTGTACGATAAACATGCGATGTGGAAACCAGTACAGGAGTTAAATGCTACATACAAACAGATAAACTAATTAGATAATTGCCAGTTTCAGAAACTGAATGTTTGTTTTCAGAATTTGAAGTACTAATGTTTCTAATCGTTAATTAGTTTTGCGATATATCAAGGAAAATGTGCACAGAAAGCGTATGGGACACAAACTTGTGTAGTCATTGTTCACTCTTGTAGCTAACACTTGTTGCTAAGAAAGTTCAGTCCGGGAAAGGAATGTAATAGATAGATGTAGAAAAGGCCTTCCGATACCTCTTCGTCACACCATGGAGCCAAGATCAACTTCTTGTCATTCAAAGCTGCTGCGAATTCATCCCAAGTGTTGATGACTACAGTGCAAGCATCTCTCCTTTCTTTGGCTTTTTCAAACAAGCTGTCTTGAATTCCGTCCAGTAGCACTCTTACATGCTCAACCAAATCAGTCGAAGGGATATCAACCTTGGCGCCATTGTCTCTCCGAACAATGCGCACCTGGAAAGAGAAAAGATGATATTTCAATTTACGGTCACTGAATTAAACTCGAGATGAGAAGTAAATCCTTGTTAACTCTGTACAAATCCGAAAGGGGCACATTTAGTAACTAGAGAAGATACGCCAGTAGGTGGGTGCAATAATTTTGTTACTACTTAGGCAAGAAAAAATAAATGATATAACAAAATAGCAAACAGTTCCACCAAGTGTGTAAGGAACTAAGGATATCACGGACTAGTGGCATCTCATCAAACCTATTTTTAACAGGAGAAATAAGCTCTTGCAGCTTATTCTAGAACAAAAGATCCACTTGAATGTACTGTTGTTCTCGTCAATAGCCAGGATACCGATGATCACTGGTAGACAAGTAAATAAATTGAATGCTGACAACTCAATGTACCTGATTGTTCGCCAGATCTCTTGGACCTATCTCGATTCTCAAGGGAACACCTTTCATTTCCCAGTGACAATATTTCCATCCAGGCGAGTAGTTATCACGGGCATCCAAGTCTGCTCGAATCCCAGCCTGGTTTAAAGTGTAAACGGTCGACTCGCATGCACCTTTAATCGCCATCGTGTCCGCATCCCTGAATGGAACAGGAATGACAATGACCTGGATAGGTGCCACCTTTGGTGGTAGCACTAAGCCCTTATCATCACCATGTGTCATCACCATCACCCCAATCTGCAAGAGCACAAGTGCTAAATATATTACACATGAGAACGTAATTTAGGTGGAACCATCAGACGGTGTATTCCAGACACATAACAATGTACAGTGCAATAGTTTCTACAAAGTATATAGCACCGAATGATATTGTCAAACTACCGTAGATGGTTGTTGCCAACCCTTTTCATTAGCACCAAAAGAGCCTCACCAAAAACCATCAAAAGAGCACTAAATTCTGAACATGATGAACCAAACTATTATTTCCTCCATTCCTGAATATAAGATGCTTTTAGATGTTTCACATGTTAACTAGATGCAAACTAAAATGAGTGAACATACACATCTACGCGGATTTGCTACCCGGGTGGCTAGCTATGCATAGCTTGATAGCCGTTGGATATCGATAGTAAGGGATCACAATCATATGGGCTGCACTAGATAGCACCTGCATGAGTTGACGCCGTTAAATTGATAGCTGTTAGTGTGCATTCGCTATTTGGTTGTGGACTAGATTTTTCCATTTGCTATATGGTTGTCGACGGGATTGTTTTGTCAGTTTTCTCCAGCCACGATTCAAACATCAAATTGATGCAGGGGTTCACTCGTTCGAAAATATCATCGCTTTTTTTATCCCCAGAATATTTCTTTTTACCCCTAGGATTCAAAAAATGATTCAAAACTGACAAAACGTCATGAATAGGGGGGATTTTTTTAACCCCCTAGGATTCAGGAAAATACTTCCACGGGATTCAGGAAAAAAATCACGGGCTAGGAAAATATTCACGGGTTAGAAAATATTTTGACGGTACCAATAAATTGTTCACCTGGTTACCAAAAATGTTAATGGTTCAAATAAATATTTGTGGGGTTAAAAAAAGTTCATGGTTTCTAAAATATCTGTTCATTATTCACAAAAATAGTTGCACAGGATTCAGGATTCAGAAAACGTTCACATGTTAAAAGAAAATCATGATGTTTTTAAAATATTCTAGGGGGTAAAAAAAAATGGATGGATTCAATAAACATGGAAAGGCCGAGCGTACATATTTTAAGACTTATCTGTTCATTTTCAGAGCATGAAGGAATATATAACAGAGAATAGAACATGAACGAAATTCGATCCAAAACCAAAACATTATTTCAGATCATGGATAAATCCTTGAGCGTGAGATAGATATAGCAGGGAAGAAACCAAAACATCAGTTCAGATCATGTAACACGATGTGCTTCTTTCCGTGCTGCAACAAACAGTTGTGCTAAGAAAAAACAAAACAGAAAGAAGAGATCAATCAAGAAAGATAAAAGACGGCCCGTCCAAAGGTTCTGCAAGATGTAGAAACATGGTACGGGAGGGGACAATCATATTAAGCACCAAGTACGGACTGAAATCCCATTCCCATCAAATACAAAAATATATACAGCGTGTACGGATCTAGATCACGAACGTGATTTTGGATCTGCAATACAACACAAACTGGAAAAGATCAAGAAAAAAGGCAGGAGAGATTGGAGAGAGACCGACGTGCTGGAGGAACAACCTAGATCTATATCATGCACGCTGCCCCGCCTACACTGCCCGAGCCCGACCTCCAACACGCGCCCGCCTTGCCTGCCATTCACCAGCACCCTGCATCTAAAAATCGACAGCGGCCACATGAATCTTCACGGCGCCGTCAGCCATAGCGGCCCTTCCCTCACCCTCCGCACGCCGAGCAGTTCCGAGCGCCAGACGCACGCGAGCAGGGAGCCGACGCGGGATTCAGGGGCGTGCCGGAACGCCGCCGGCTCCGCGCCATATAGGGATAGGGGGCGCTGCCGGCCTTGAAGCAGCTCGCCGGAGCACGAGCTCCTAGATCCAGGACCGAGAGGGTGCCGCCCCTGGAGCTCGCCTACATCGGAAGACGGGAAGGGGACGGGGCGCCAGAGCGCCGGCTTGGTCGCATCCTGGTCGTCGTGGCCGACCGCGGCGGCTGCGATGTGGACCTTGCATCAGCCCGTGCCGGTTGCGCCGCCGACGGGAACGCGAGGTGCAGCGGGAGGAGGTGGTGAGGGCGGCGGCGCTGTGGACGGGAGGAAGGGCAGCTCACGTTTTACAGCGTGTTTGGCAACTAGCAGGAAAGGGATTGGGAGTTTAGAGGAGGGAGTTAATTGGGAGATTAGGCTTGGGAAGTTGATTATTCGTCCTAATCCCCCGTTTGGTATGGGTTGGGAATTGGTAGGGGGAGTTCACAGGATGTCTTTTTGGTTCGCTGGTTGTCGTCCTGTGACTGCGGGCAGCTCGCCGGCGTCCAATGCGGCCTCACGGAAGGACGCTTTAATGCTGCTAACGTAGCCTGCCCAATTGACAACCCTCGCCGAGGGAGACGGGGAAACTTCCGGCCGCACGCGTAGACGCTTGTCAACCCTCGCTAGATTTTAACATAGATCCTTGTAGGTTTAGCTTCTTCATTGATTCCTGAAGCACCAGCACACACGTACAGAAACAAATCGACATGGTCAAAGACGTGAAGGAGGAAAACGAAATTAGGATTTTAGAAACGGGAATATATCTGACGATGACCTCGTGATGCCGTGATGGGAATTGCTCGCAAAATCAGGAACGGCGCCGCTGCTGGAGGCTTATTTACCGAGGAGTTTGCCGCGCATTGGCAAAGATTTTCGCTGGTTTTCTCGGTTCCTTCCATCGTGGGACGGTGCAAATATTTATTTTCTTCACCAATTCCCAATCTCAGCCGAATTACCAGGGGGTACCCAGGGAATAGATACGAGGGAGTTGGCCTGCTGAATTCCCTTGCCTCATCCGCTCGCAACTCCCCTTGACCCCAACCATACGAGGCGGTTTTACTCCCACACCCCTTCAATTCCCAATCCCTCTTAACAATTCCCTCCAACCAAACAAGCGTTTAGGGTTAGGGTGTTGTGGTGGGGTGGAGTCTAGCCAGGTGGGTGGTGGGTTATCAAGCTGAACCTGGACTCCGGGTCACACCACCGTGCCCATGCTAGGCAGTCCCTTGTTAACGCTTACACAAACGGTGTTTTTTTAGCACCCTACACATGGCTGAAAAAATAGAAACGTAGGTGGACGCGGGTGGTACTAACAGAAGTACAGAACGCAAGCATGCTACGCGCGGCGTTATCAACCATGTTAGTTTCGGTGTGATCTATCCATACTCTCTTTATCAAAACAGAAGGATCTAATGACTACTAGTGGATGCATAGCTAGCCGGGTGGGTAGCCCACTATTTCCCCCAAATACATATATATATGTATGAATCTAGAAAAAGGTAAAACATCTTAAATTTAGAAACGGAGGGAGTAGCTAACAGTACGGAACTTAGGTTAATAGTCCAAAATCAGATCAATTATAATATAATATACATATACTATATATATACTGTTTTTGAAAAATACACCCTAGATGTATACTAGCATTACCTACCTTATCAGTTTCGGCATATTCATCTGTGAATGCTTGGCAATGGTAACATGATAATTTTGAAAAACATTAGTAGCTATTCATGTAGAGATTCGACATGTATGTCATTAATACCATGTAACTATTTTTCCTAAATAGTACACTCTTCTTAATCAATTTACATTAACCAGCAAGATGTCTAAGCAGGTAAGTAGACAATACGAGTATACAACATGAGCATTGCCATGCCCAACATTTCGGAGTTCAGAAAAAAAAAGGTAAACCAAGAAGATAATTCCAGCAAGAAATCCATTTCAAGTAGACAAAAATAAGAATTACCGAGCGGGTCGTGTATGCCCAAGAGTTCTGCCACACCAAAGACCTTTTACGATCCTCATTCTCAAAACTAATATCAAACATCTTTGCAAAGTTTTGACCAAGACAATGTGAAGTTGCGCCTTCTATACCACGGCCAGTGTTTGGAACAAACGCCTGAAAATAAAGAAATCACTTGCCTTATTGCTAGGATAGCTTTAAGAAAAGTAGACGTAGCAAAAGTGCAGCGAAGATTCTCATATCAGTACCTCAACACTGGTCGTATAAAGTCCACCAGCGAACTTTTCCATCTCACTTTTCCTCCCTTTGGACACTGGAACCGCTAAAAATTCTTCATATATCCTTCGGTAGAGTTCCAATATATGGAGAACCTGGTAAAATTGTGATCATTTTAAATTCCACATGTATGTCTTGCATAGAATCATTTTATCAAAGACAACTTATAATTAAAGTGTGTCATCCATACATCAGAGGACTCATTCAAGTAGTTCTTGGGCGAAACAACTTCAATAAAAAAAATTGAGGAATAAAAGTGACATTATGAGTTCTACTTTCTAGTGATATAGTTTATGAATTAACAGAGAAAAACTTATCGACGTTAGACGTCTAATATCTTATTACTTCGTAAACTATTCTAGATCAGCTACTACTTCAGACTAGCACTATGTTCCCTTTATAATTCGTACTAGATAAAACCAACCCAGCGCCACTAGTACACAACAGAATTACTAAATATTAATACAAATTCAATACACTTATTTACAACAAACCTTTGCACTATCTTAGCTCTTTCTTCTTGATGAAAATGACGAGAAAAAAGTTTGCAAAAACCAACTATAAGTGCAGAAATAAGTAGTAATACCTCTTTATCTGCCTCCTCTTTAGTCGCAAAAGCAGTATGACCTTCTTGCCAAAGAAATTCACGGCTCCTTAGTAGAATAGTTGCATAATGTTAAATTCAGGCAGAAACTGAGACACAATTATGTGGGAATAAGGTCTGATGGATGTGTCATCCTGCGACTTTCCAGAAACACAAGGTGATGGAATTTGTTTTATTACTTTAATATATTGATGAGAAAAATTTATGAAAGCATCATGGTTTTGAGTTAATTAGCATCAGATTGCTAGTATAACAGAAGAACGCTATGATTGGTGAGTGTTATAAATACCATACACATACTAACTACCATGTTGGAATTATAAAGTAGCCAGGGTGTAACGATTCAGGAAATTCCAAGTTGCATGAGCTTCATTTTCCAATGTTCCTTTGGCCCTTTTCATTCCTGCCAGGGCACAACATCCTAATGTTGACTATAGTATTTGCTACAGCTATTTCATACACACACAAATGATATTTTGCATTCACCGCAAGCAATCAGTCATTGTGGCACTACAGAAGTCTTGCAGGCACTACGGAAGATATGCAGAATGGGATAAGTGCGTAGACAAACTTAATAGCCGATCAAACAATAATCTACCTTATGAAAGGAGTTGGATTGCTAAATTCCCATCGAACAACATTGCACCACTGGTTACACTTCAAAGGTAAATCTCGGTGGCTTCTTATCCATTTAGAGAAGTATGGATACATTATCGTCTCACTAGTGGGACGGATTGCAATAGGAGCTTCCAGCTCAGATTTTCCTGTTTTAGTAACCCATGCTACCTGGAAACAAACAAATAAGTCACTTATATTTTTGTGACATAATTAATAACTGAGAAATGAGCAGTAAAATAATAGATAAAGTATCGAACAGAAGTTTAAGACAGAGACTAAGGGTTATTAGGACAACAGCTTCACAAAGAACTAAGGGTCTCAAGGAGTTTGTTACGAGAACTGTGCATCAAGTTTTTTCAAGAATGAATATGAGTGACTCAGGTCCAGTTACATCACATCTAACCAAAAGAAGAAAGACAGAATAAGGAAACATGGCATCCTTTACATGATTCTGAAAGCTCATATTTTCAGTTAAAACCATTCCAAGCTGTGCCCAAATAAGGAAATGAAAAACAATTTCACTTTCCAGCATCATTGCCATGCAGGTTCTTTTTCTTTCAATTGTTAACCACACGGACGGAATCACTGCCATGTTGGACATGTGAGTAGTATTCGAAGACAATATGCAAAATACAGAGCTGAACCTGAATGTAAGGGACAAGAGGAAAAAGCACACCTCAGGAGCAAAGCCCTCAATGTGGTCCTTCTCCTTCTGCAGAACATTCTCAGTAACAAACAAAGGAAAATAGTAACGTTTCATCTTCAGCTTCTTCATTTCTGCATCAAAGAATTCCTGCAAAAAGAAGACACAGCCTTTACTAACAGGAACAGGAGCTACCGTAATTTTAAAACAATAACAAACAGTGTGAGTACTGGTGCTGATAATAGAGGCTTTCCAGTTAGAAATAATATTAATCTACACAGCTGTCAGGAGCTACTGATTGTAGATCGGCTTTCCACCTAGAAAGCAGACATAGCAACAGTTGAAAACAAGACAGCACGCACAGGGTTCGTAACTCAATATCAAATGTCGATCTGGATAAAGTGAAGTTCAAATTAACCACCACGTACGATAAAATCACTAAAGAAATAAGGTACGGCATGTGCTTGAGAAAACAAGCCTCGGAAGACAGTCCAAAGAAGGGGAAAATTGGAAAATACTAAGAGCATCTCTAGCAGAACCCGCAAAAGGGGCAAACCCGCATAATTACCGCCTGATGCGGATTTAAAACCATAAAAACGCGGAGAACAGAACCCGCAAAATTCACCGGCCCGTAAAAGATTTTGCGGGGGCCCGTGAATCCGCGCCTCGGAACGGTTTTTTCGCGGATTTCGGCGCCGAACCGAGGGGGCCCTGCATATGGTGAAAGTACTTGGCGGGCTGAACATACCTTCCGCCGTGGAACTCGCCGGAATCTGGCAAACTTCCGCTGCGCTCGCCGGAATCGCCGGAAATTGAAGCGCGCACCAGGCAAGAGCTGGTTGCCGGCCCAGGGGACGCTCCGTCGAGCTTCCCGCGGCGGCGTCGGGGGGTTTTCGTTCGCTGCGTCGGGGGCTTCGTGTGCCAGGCCTGTGCGACGCCGGGGCTCCGGGCGCTCGCCCCTGCTGTCCCGTGTGGTTGAGTCGTCCGCATATGGGGATGGATCGATTGATTGGACTATCAGCTAGCTAGCTCATGTACGCATCTCGATGGATCCATCGATTGCAGCCAGTGGCGAAGCTAGCTAGCGATTGAAGCCTGGGAAAATTTCAAGTACGCTCCCATAGCTAGCTGGCACTCAGTGTTTGTCCGCACTAATTCTTCTTTAATCCTTCCTTTGCTAGCTAGCTACGTGGTAGGCGGATTTGAGGATTTGAGAAGCTCCAGGAAGAAGACGGTGGGATGGGGGAAAAATTAAAGAATATTTCAGAATATGCTTTTTTACAGTTTGTGTTTGCAGTGTCTGATCCGTCCCGGCTGTTTTCAGCCCCTAAAAGACGCTATCCACGAACCGTAAACTTCTTTTGCAGTTCCAAGTTTTACGGTTACTGCTAGAGATGCTCTTAGGATCGACTGATTGATCGAACTTGGTAGGATAAATAACTCACTTTGAGCAGCTCCCAGATCTCCATCGCCCATGGCCTCAAGATGTAACAGCCAGAGATGTCATAGTACTCGATCATCTCACTGTTAAGAATAACCTGGACACACAACAACTCGGAGTAATTAAATGATCCAACTAGCGCATAGCAAAGACTCGCCTAGACAGGAAGGAGGAGGCGAGGAAACACGCACCTCGGAGTATCACTCTCCGAACTTGTCGTCCTTCTTGGTCGTCATCCCCAGCTTGGTCTCCTTCATGTTTCCTGTAACCCCAGACATCAAGGAAGGAAAACCTAACGCGTCGAGCGGCTCACCTGAGATCGAAGGACTGCCGCTGCCGCACGGGGTGGAACAGAGGTACGCTGGCTACCGTTAAAAGAAGAACGAGACTCCTCTAGCCGCCGGAGGTGCCGGGGCCGGTACGAAAAGGAGTTGACTGCGGACTGCCTTGCTAGCTACGGTTGCTGGGCCTGCTGCCCGGGGTCGTCGTTCGTTAGTACAGAGCGAGGTCCAACTGGGCCGGTAACCGAGTATGGCTTTGTTTTTAGAGAAAAGGCAACAAGTGCCCTGCTTTAAGGAGTCGATATCATCAGCTGTAGATTTCTGACAGTCGTCTTCAGTCTCTCCACCATCCGTTCCCCCATAGCTCTTCACGCTTTACCGGCCACATGCACTTTCACTGCGTAAGAAAGGATAACATAGAAAAAGCATTACTTAGTGGAGATGGCACTGTTAGAATAGGTATATGATACGAGTTGGAAATAGATTAGGATTCCTACGCCTACTTGTACTCCAAGTCTGTCTCCCTCCTTATACCTCTTTATATATCCCATAAGACCATAAGAGTCACCGTAATACAACAATAAAAGATTAGTGATTCTATAATTTCTACATGGTATCAGAGCGGTTAGTCTCACTGTGGGGACCCCAGACTAGCTGTCCGAAATACCCGATTATGCTTAACATAACGATCCCGTGATCAGTCTGTCGTTGCACATAACCCGAACTGAATATCAAAGTTTACATCCATTACAATACCGAATCAAAGTCTTACACATACGGTTATTTAGACCAAGTCTTACATAGTTGCCTTCATGGGCCAAACCAAGTTATTCAGCGGAAGCTACGGCATAGTACCAAACACATCCTAAAAACAACCCTACAGGCAGCTGACTTATGAAGATCCCTAGTTCGCATAGTCGGCGCCATACTCCTCCTCGACATAATGCTCCTCGAGATCTGGCTAAGACAATAGTCAGGGACGAAACCAATCTCTACTATATAATATAGCCAGGGTAGGTGTTGGTGCGTCATGGTAAAAAGATGGATATACCCTTCCACCAAATTGCATACTACGCACGGATGCCATCGCAACGTTTCGTTTCATGTATTTACAGAACTGCCACCTAAGTCAAACAGATCAGCCGCCCTCATCACGGCCGCGCCGCCTCCCAATCCCCGCTGCACCGTCTCCCCAATCCCCCAACGCCGCCCGGAGTAGAGATGGGCACCGGAGGTTGCAGTTGGAGAGGATCCGCGCGTGGTTGCGGAGAGCTGGACGACGGGGATTGGATCGCCGCCCAGCGCCGACGAGCCCGGCTTCTGCCGCGCGTCCCGGCCTCCGCGGTTTGATCGGAGTGGCGGCCTGAGGTCCGGCAGAAAAAAGGTAGGATTTTGGCCGGAGAGAGAAGGGTTGAGGCGGGGGGAGGAGCCATGGCGAGCGACGTGCCCATGACGCCGGAGCTCGAGCAGATCGACGGGAAGATCCAGGACATCTTCCGCGCGCTCCAGTGAGTTCTCACCTTTGTGTGTCACGTTTCAGTTACTGCCTCAGCTTTGCCCCCAAATAATTTCGGGCGGAGCGGTGCTGCTCGCTGACAGACAGACAGACTTGCATCGGTGGTGGAATTAGATTTTGTTTTCGTGCCTGCGTTTGGGCGGCTATGCTCGTGAAATTGTGGCCTCTTATTTGGTCACTGATTACAGTTACTCGCTAAATACTGGTATACTAGAGGAGAGAACTAAATTAGCATAGGGAGTTATGTGATGGAACGATGGGTGTGATTTAGTGAGGATTTTGATGGCATATTGCTCAACTGCCTATCTGGGTGTTGTGCAGTCAGCCTGTGTCAAAGTCGATCATGTGAAATTTACATTTGCTGTTGAAATCTAGACTTACCGTAGAGGTTCACCACCACGGAACAAACAAATTATTGGAGTAGAAGTCTGAACTTCTTGCACTGCAGTATCAACACATCTCTTAAGATATTTGCTTAGTTGTTTGCTTTATATATCTTTAACATGAGTACGGTGAGAACTTGCCTGTGGCAAGATGGTTAGTTGGGTGGTTGTACCCCTAGCCCACCAGAGTTCAAACCCCAGGTTTGACGCTGGTGTTTCTCATTTAAGGCGGAATATTCTTCAGTGGGAGGCGACGTTCCCGTCGACAGCGAGGCGCCCGTGGTGACTTCGTCAATCTCAAGACTCGACCCGCCGACTCAGTCTCTCGGAGGTGCTCATAGGGGTAGGGTGTGCGTGCGTGCGTTCATAGGGGTGAGTGTGTGCGCGTGTATATGAGCGCTTGCGTTGTACTGTGTTTCGCAAAAAAAAAAAAAAAAAAAAAAAAACATGAGTACGGTACCCACTACATTTTGTGCCATCGCTCAAACATTATTCAAGAGGAAAACTTTTGTTATAAATACTCCCACTGTAACACAATATAATACATATGGTTTTCGTGATCTTTAATGCACAACTTTGACCATTATTATATTGTATGTACTGGGAATGAATAAGTGGTATCCTTGCATTCGTTTTGCATAATTTTTCATTTCGTATATCTTTATACTAACTTTATGGACATATTGCAGATTGCTACCTCTCTGTCGGTGTGTCATGTTGATAATGAGCGCTTCTTCTGATTGCCTAGCTGATGCTTTCAATTTTATCCCTTGTAATCTTGTCGATTGCTAACTGACGCTGAGAATGCTATTGGTAGCTAGGATGTAAGATGGATTTGATGAAAAATGAAAACACGCATGTGAACTGGTGTCTTGTCTCAGATTTTGTGCTTGAAAAAAGGTACCAATGGCTTTGTTCACTTGTACTGTAGCAATGTCGTCAGGTAGTCTAACCAGCACCACAAGACCAATGCATGGTCGATCTTTTATTTTAAAAAAGACCCCCATAATCTCCTGGTCATGCTCATACCATCAGTCACCGCTGGCGAGCCTAGCCGGCAAAGCAATCGTGGAATTGATAGCACCCAAAGTGTTTCTTCTGAACCTGAACTGAATTGTCTATTCCTTTTGAGTTTTGAAACTGAACATGTCGTATTCCCTTTTCTCAATAAGCTATCTGCAACACAGTTACAAAAAATAATTAAGCCCGTAGAACCGCGCCACATCGATGACCTGCACATGGAATTTGGAGAATGCGATTGTGCGAGACTCCGCGAGATAGCTGAAGCGGTAGCTGGCGGGCAGGGGTTGAGATTCGCTGACTTTGCTCCCGCTGACGTTGAGTCACTTACATGTGGGCCCAATGTGGGCCCACATGTAAGTGACTCAAAGTCACGCAAAGTCAGCGAAGGCAACGTCAGCGAATCCGCGCCCGGCGGGCAGACGGGGCGAGGCCAATGGGCGCCGCAATCGCATCCGATGTACTAGCGTGCTCGTACTACGTACATGGCCGGAAAAGAGGCGGCTGCAACAGTGGTTATGGCGTCGGACCCCGCCGCCGTTCTCCAGCCTGCGCGTGCCGGCGTGCGGCTCTCAGAGTGCTATCCCGCTACCTTACCTCTTCCCCTGGAGCCTGACCCAACCGCCTGGTCCGGCTCCTGACGCCGTCGCACCGCCACAGATTTCATGCCGTAATCAATCTGCCGCCCCCGGTAGAATTACACGCCACCCGGGTGACCCGAATCGTACCTTTGTGTTGTGGTCTCCCTCCATGGCTTAACCAAGCAGTAGAGGCGCAACCACACAGGGAGGAGACGCCCGATGCGGAGGAGGAGGACGGCGTGCACAAGCGCTGCAAATGAGCTCTCAAAGATGAGACGGTTTCGTGTCATACCATCGGAGGTCTTCGTCGCCGCCAAAGACATACGAAGCTCAGTTGCATCACAGGTCTTCACCACCTGTTATGTTTATCACAGAGTGGGATAAAGCTGCAAAATTTGCAGGGAGATGTTTGCCATAGATGATTCTGCTCAGACCGAGAACCTCGCAGAGCTGGCTGCTGCCTTGGGCTTCGATGGTTCATGGTTGGCCGACAATTCTTCACAGGTTATCTTTTTTGTGACTATTTTTATCTAACCCGTGCTTCTGTTCTTGGAGATATGTGTGTTGCTCATACTAAATTATTTCTCAAATCAATACTGAGATTAAATTAAACTCGACATTCAGTTCAGAAATAATCTGAAAGAGTTCGTCTATCATCTAACCAAGAGAATGCATGCTCATTTTCCTGGGTCTTTAGTCATATAGTACTCTCTACTGTTCAAGCATGAAGGATTTCAGTCCTGAAGCTTATTTCATGAACAAATTGGTCTCTCTTACTTGGCTCTCCACCTGCACATACGATGCAGTTAACGTGAATGGCGACCTAAGCTGGCGTGAAAACTCAATCAATACAACAAGCCATTCTTTGATTTGTGGCATATGTGAAGTATCGAGTTAACTGATTGTTTGTCTGTGAAGTTCCAGGTGGCGGAGATGACAAGCTATGCCAGCGACCCGTCGATGAACTAGGCATCAAACAGACAAACACCCGTGAAGGTTTGTTCATCCAATGCTGCAAACCTGCTATTCCTGACCCCGAGCCTCGGCAAGCAATGCAATTACACTGCAACATCTATTCAGCATCAAACGTACAGCTAGGCAGATGTGCTTCAATCATCTACATACTCTATGGACGGCTCTGCAATTAGTTGACCCTGTTTAGTTTTACTTTCGCACGCCAAGTATTACTTCCTATTTTCCCAAAAAACGGAGTTTTTAATGGGAAGTTTGTAACGCAACCGATCATAATAAGACAAATCCTCATGGTTCATGAAATTCTTCTGTGATTGTTGGAATATTTTTCATACGAGGGTTTCGTGAAACAGAATTTCTCTCCCGTTGCAATGCACGGGCGTTTAACTGTTACAAAGAAAATAACGGAGTTATGAGTTATGCTGAGTTTGCTAGCCCGTAGCAACGCACGGGCATTTCAACTAGTATGAGTACTATTTGAATTGTACTCGCAAACTACCCCAACATGAACATGCACCAGTTTAACTTTTATTTCATAAGACTTGTATTTATTGAAAACATCTCTATATCTTTGTTGAAAAAGGTAAGAAGAATTTTATAACTTTCCTCCAGCAAATCACCATCTTATTTATTTCTCCAAAACTCCACCTTTTTCTGACCATAGCCCTTCATGGTCATTTATTTCCAACAACCTCATACCGATCCTTTGGTATATAGTTGTATAAAACATTCTCCACTTCATTTTCTTTTTTTAAAACTCAAAACTTTGCAAAAACTTGCACATAGGTCGAAGTAGGGCCTTCCAACTGTCCATGACCGAGGACTCGGCTATTCGAATAGTTTTACACTCTGCAGAGTTAGCACGCTTTTCCCACATCCATCCGGCAACTCATCGTGTCAGCCACGTCCCGCCATATAAGGTGTATGCGAAGTTGAGTCACCGACCATAGCCTCTCATTTGCTCACGGTAGTATAGGATCCTGCCCTTATGACACTTTCCATCAACACCCAGTCCAGTTTCCTGTCGAAAACCCTAAATGTGAGGACTCATAGTTTTGCCCGGCGGGTGTATCCGACAGCCTTCTATCCCCCTCTTTGTAGGAGGACCCGGGTCAGGGGAGGGTCACCAAACCAGTCCCCTCATGAAACGGAGTCATCTCCGTTGTTGAGGTATCCCATACTAAAATGAGCAAACTACATGACTAAGCCCCGTCCCATATGGGGGTAAATGTGGTCGCACAGGGTACGGTTGGTCGACGTAAGTACTAAGACACAATGTGCTTTTTATCAAAATCACCATTCTCCATTTCTCCACTTCAATACCGACATCTCGGCATACCATATTCCATCCGAGGATTTTCAAAGGAATTTTGAATAAACAATATTTTTTTCTTTTCCATCCTATAGTTTGATATAAACTAACTTATACTTCTACATAGGGTGGAAAAATAGTTTTTCATATACTTTTGAAAAGGTTTTCAAAACCATTGCTACTCATGAATAAAACATGTTGACAAAGTAGATGTATATATTTATGTGCATGATCAGAGAGTAGCTTGCCTTGCTCAACAAAGTTCTCGGGGTCTTGCTCCTCTTGTTCAACAAATTCCCCCTCCTCGCAAGTCCCGGCAACGTTCTCGTCTAAACGTCGTTAAACAAACAAGGCACACAATTACCACACAATTCGATCAAGCAACACTAACACTCAAGTTGAACATCTACAAACACCTACTGTTCTATAGAAGTCAAAACAATTGAATTTAGTTCAAATTAAATTATTATTACTTTCATATACTTTTATTAATTTCAGAAACTAGTTACACACGATTTAATTCACCATTTAATTTATGTTGATCGCAAAAATACAAACTAAAATTCTACGGGTAGCTGCTGACATCTAGAAGGAAAAACAATTGGATTTGATTCAATTTGAGTTACCAAATTTCATACATAATTGTTTTGTTCCAGAAGCTTATTAATCAAGTTTTAGCTACTGACTAAGTTGTGTTGATCATAAAATTAAATCCTTTTAGGGGTAACTAGCAAATTAAATGTTATCTAACAAAATTGGTCCTAACTCATTCGGGTTAAGCTGTAATCTTCTATAATTCTTACAGTATAGAAGGGTTTACTAACTTTAATCTAATGCTAAACAAATAATGTTGCTTAATTAATTCTGCAAAAATTAGGGAAGCTAGGTGATCACATTACTAAGCTAACAAAATTGGATCTACAATATTTGGGTTAACAAAGCATCAGAAACAAACAAGTTTGTGTTTTAAACCTTCTGTGGCAATTTAAATACTACTCATTTGTTATTAATCTAAACAAGATGAAAGCAATTTGGTTGGATGAACAATTTCATAAGCTATCCAGAGAAATTTGATTTGATTTATTTGGACTTATAGATCTCGAGTTATTGAATTTCAAAGTTGGGTCCAGTACTGGTTTCCAGAGATTTTAAATTAGGAAATAATACGCTGTACTGGATAATGTTGAAATCTCTGACGGGTGGGGCCTACCCGTCAGTGACTCAACGGAGACAAGTCTCCCGCGCTGGATATGTTTAAAATGCTGACAGCGGGGACCGCTTGGCAGTGACCTATCTAACGCGAAATGGTACGAGACCGTGGATCTCAGATCCAGCGGTTCACGGTGGCCGCAACGGCGACGACCAGAAACTGGCGGCGCCGCCGTGCCGGCGACAGCGAGGTGGATGATTCGCTCACCTAGGGGCTCTGGAGACGGCGTGGATGATGCAGAACGGACGCGGCGGCCTGGGGAAGCTTGCTGGAGGAGTTGTGCTTGCTGAAACGGCCCGAGTCGTCGGCGGCGAGCTGCTCCGCTTCCACGGGCACGGCACGTCGACGGCGAGCTGCTTCTGGTGGTTCCTGAGCTTGATAGAGAGGGGCAAGTGAGTGCGGTGAGTGTGGGGAGTACGGCAGAGGGTTCAGAGTGAGAGAAACGAGAGCAGCAGCTCGGCTGCGTGGTCGTCTTCAACCTCGGGCACGGCCGAGCTTGGGCAGCTCGACAGCACGGCCACGAGCAGCTGCAGCTCAGGCAGAATGGCTCCGCCCTCCTGGCGGTGCACGAGAGAGTAGAGAGTGAGGGAGAGGCTGGGGTGTGGCGTGGAGAGAAGGGAGGGGTTCGGGTGTGTCTTTATAACCAGAGCTCGGTCCATGGTGGCCGAGGTGTAGGAGGGGTGCAGAAGGTGGGAGAGCTTGCCATTGGCGGGCTGGGCTGTGCGGACACGTCGACGGGCGGCGTTAGAGACCAGAGGAGCGAGAATGGCTTGCGGAGGTGCTCACATTGAGCTCGGGGTGGTGACGGCATCGAGCTGCGCACGAGGTGCTCGACGGATTGATGACGAACTCGTGGGCCAGTGGGGGTGACGCCATGGTGTCCTTGAGGCCGCGGGGAGGGTGGTGAGTGGCTGGGCGGCGATGCGCTGGCGAATGGTGCAGTGGAGGCCGAGTTCGCCGTCGATGGCCACGCGCGGCCACGCGCACGGCGTGCTCTGGTTCCACCGAAAATGTACGGGTGCAGGAGCTTCTGAGGCCATCTCCTCTCGTCCAACAAGAGCGGAGGGGCAAAGGAGATGGAAGGAGCGGCGCAGGCCAGCTCGGCGTCCTCCATCGTCCTCTTCCACGAGTGGGGGTCACGGGGTGGTACGGTGCAGGGCAGTGCCAATGGCTACGGGCCAAAACGGTTGAATTGCACGTTTCCTTCGTGCTCTGGCGAGTGAGAGAGGTGAGAGAGGTGAGTGAGAGTGGGAGGGGTGAGGTGGTTTGCCGAATTTCACTCGAATTCGAGCGGATTGAGTTCGAATTTGGGAAAAGTTCAGTTCTGCCCACCAGGTATTCGACAGAATGCCTGAACCAATTCCAAATTCAAATTCCTGTGAATTCTTTTTATAATTTGCTTCATATAGATTTATCAAGGTTTGTGGTTCTGTTTTGGTATTTATTGAGTAGGTATAACTTGGTACATTTGATGATCTAAAGAAATAAAGAAAGAAATAGAATTTTAAATATAGGTTTTTGAAAATATTTATTTGAGAGAGAAAAGTTATAAGAATAAAGTGAGAGTGATTATATTATCACTTCTTTGGATTTGTGAAAAGAAAATATTGATTTCTAACTTTGAGCAATTTTATGTCACATGACAATTTGTGTGATAGTTTCCAATTTTATTTTTGAGTTCAAAGTTTTTAATTTATTCAAACAAGCAACACAATCAATCAAGGAACAATCAACACACATCATGCAACAAAAGTTTTTGTTGGTTCCAAATTTTTGACTATTACAACTTGTTACAAATTTTGGGATGTGACACTCACGACACCGATCCTAGGGTTCTAAATCACTTCCACAGCGCGCCGCCCCCGAGGAGATCAATCCCTCCTTCTCGGGGGCGTGACATCCGGTTTCGATCAAAGATCGGATCGGTTTTTAGATTCAATTTTCGGTTCATAGATTAGATTAGTTTTTCGAAATTCCAATTCCGTGTATTAGATCCAAATTAGCCAAGACATAAATCCCTAAACACTCAGGATCCTCTCCCGGCGAAAATCAGTGTTGGATCGTATCCGGCGTGACATCGGCGGCGACTTCAAGCGGGCGGGCGGGCTAGTTCGCTGCTCCTTCGACACGACGCTGCAAGACGATGGCATGCATGCAGCAGCAGCAGCCCACGCCCACGGATGCCTCGCTCCTGGTCGAAGTGCCTCCACCGGTTGCATGCGGCAGAACCAGGAGCAGAAAACATCACGCAGATCGGGTCCAAGAAGCAGGTCTACATAGGGTAGATCTCAAGGCACTCGTATGCATGTCAACTCCTTCGTGTAGCCAGGTTCAGTGTGCATCAAAATCATATACTCCACGAGCACAAGCGTCAGGCACGATCACGCCTCCATCCGATCCCCGACACCTTCATCGCTCACGACCACGAACTCCTCCAAGCCGGCTTCATCGACCTCTCGCGCACTATGCATCGTACGGCTTCATCGAGCCGCACGGATCTGCACTGCATCTAGCCGAACTACACCAAGCCGAACCACGACATCGAGTTGTACGACTACGTCAAATTACGACATCTACGAGAAGCGATGTCAACCACACGCAGGCCGGTGTGGATCTTCATCGACTTCTCCGACATCCGGCGGCAAGGCATCAACATCATCGTCGTCATGAGGGACGCCTCCAAGCGACGTACCATCTCACGCCTGCCGCTACATCGCCGACACATCATCGCCAAGGTCTACATCAACATGGTCTTCATCGACAAACCTCGTCAACACACCGCCGCCACGCCGCTACAACCTCGTCCACAAGGATGGACACACGCCCTCTGACAGTACTACTGCAAGGCGCCACACAACATCGACGACGGCATCGACCGCGTCCGACGGATATGAAAGCCCATACAACCGCCACATGGTTCTGGCAAAACCGTTCTGTGCTCGGCGTGTTTCCTCCAGTCTTGGCAAAACTGGTGGACTCACCTATGACCGCGTCCTCTGACATCCGCAAGACGCTCCCGACGGTACCTCTCAAAGGTGCAAAACGTCGGCTTCGACGGTACCTTAAGGGTGCAAAATGTCGTAAAAAACCACAACTGCAGCTCCGTCATACACATCGCGCAATTTTTTGCGCCTCCGGCATTGCGGATACAACAACTACGATGAGTACTACATCGACCACGACTACCTCGACCATGGCTACATCAAGATCGGCTACCTCGACATTGACAACAAGGGCAACGTTTACAGCAACTCATCGGCAACAACTCCAGTCAACAGCGTCCGCGTCATCACTTGCGTCCACGCCACTCCCGCTGTGACTGCAGGAGGGAAGAGAGGAGAAACCATCAGTGACGTAGTTGATGATGACGGAGGGGAGAAGATGACGAAAGCGCGAGACTTCAAATGCAGTCGCAATCGTTCGCTTCACTCCTGCTACGACTGAGGGGGAATGTTAGAATAGGTATATGTTACGAGTTGGAAATAGAGGAGAAACCATCAGTGACGCAGTTGATGATGACGGAGAGGAGAAGATGACGGAAGCGCAAGACTTCAAATCCAGTCGCAATCGTTCACTTCACTCCCGCTACGACTGAGAGGGAATGTTAGAATAGGTATATGAAATAGATTAGGATTCCTACACCTACTTGTATTCCAAGTCTATCTCCCTCCTTATACCTCTTTATATACCCCATGAGGGTCACCGTAATACAACAACAAAAGATTAGTGATTCTACAATTTCTACAGGCACCAGTTTATGATTGAACACTAAGTCGTTCCTAGCCAGCCAAATTACCCAGCAGGCTGCACCACTAATCGCCTAGATTTTGAAATTGGAACCATTGCGAGGAGTTTTCATTGTTAATGAAATAAAATCATCAAAGAGACAGGTGGATGACCCCAACCAAAAGCATTGCTAAGCACCCACCACAGAAAGTGTGAAAGAGGGCAGTTAAAAACTAGGTGAGCTGCAAATTGGATCCCCCAGCCAGTCTTTCTTTTTTAGCTCCGCTATAACCTGAATGCGTCCCGGAAACACACCCAAACAAAACAAAAAATTCAGGGGAATGTTTGCCTTCCAAAGGTCTCATCCTCTCATCAGTCACTCCCGGATTCAAAATCTCTCGATAACTTCTTTTTTTCCTTTCCCTTCTTCCTCTTGCCTTCTCAATTTAGCCTTGGCTGCTGCCAGCACTGCCGCAGCCATCTCTTTGGCTTAACATTCACTTGTCGATTGTTAACCTCTTCAGTTTCTCCCAACAGAATATTACTATCCCTAGCTATTTCAACTAGACGAGAATTTGAAATAGAATTTAAAACCTGAAAAGCATTTAGATTACCTGAGACGTTTTTCTTCATTGCCCTCTGTTCCGCCCGAATCTGAATTGATAAGCCGTCACCCTTACGCAACAGCCTATCACTTTGTCTCTCTACTATCACTGGGTCCTTCACTTTGACTTCTCCCATCTCCTTATTCTTGCCATGTGCCACCACAGTCCACATGGATTTCTCATCTCCATCTTTGCCTTTTGCACTGTCACTATCCGGAATTGCCATAGCCACCGGTCACCCCGGGCGTTCGGTCTATTCGGTTTGCTCGGTCCGGTCTTTTCGGTCATCCAAAATTTCGGTCATCTAGAAACGCTACCCGAATTACGGCCGGTCTTTTCGGTCTTTCTGTATTCGGTCTTCGGTCTTTTCGGTCCGGTCTTTGGTCATGACCAAATAGACAAAAAAAAAAAGGAAATAACAGCAACACAATCTCTTGTTATATTCAGCTCATCCTCATAGTTATATTCCTTCAGCTCATCCTCATGTTCAAATGTCATCTACAAAAAAACAGCAACACAATCTCTTGTTTAGATGCCAATACTGAAATATATAATCATAAGCATGCGTACCACTAGCAGTCTAGCACTAGCAGAGTAGTCTAGCACTAAGCCTGATCTAGCACAGTCCGGCAGCAAAATTACAGGGAAACAAGAACCAAGCTTGCCGTGTGCTTGGCATGCATACCACAATCTCTTGTTCTAGTAGACATGGGAGGAGGCAGGGGAGGTTCTCACTGTGTGCCTCGCAGGTCGCTGGTTCCAGGCGGCCAAGCTTGCCGCGGGGATGGGGATGGAGCTGTCGTCCGTGCAGCGGGGATGGTCACGGCTCCCGGCGGCCGAGCTTACGGCGGGGATGGAGTGGCGGCGGGGATGTGCAGCGGGGATCACTAGTACAGAACGACACATCGGATACCCCTCTATGGCAACGGCAAGAGTTAGGCGACGGAAGAATGAGTTCCGGCGCGCTTCCGCGAGTGCGCGCGCGCGCTAGTCGGTCGATGGGCCTGACACAATGGTAACGGAGGCGGAAAACAGCTCCGTTGCTCATATATGGGCAACGGAGGAAATAATATCTCCGTTGCTTATATGACCACATCAGAAACGGAGATCGGTCTATCTCCCTTTCCCATGTGAAGGCCCATTAAGCGGTGCCGGTATTAATATCTCCCACTCTAGTGTATCTCACTCTCATTCTCACTCTCCCCAGTTCCTAACCCTAGACGCACACGCTCTCCTCCTACTTCACCCATCGATGGCGAACCCCTCCGGCGCCGACGGAAGTCAGGATGGAGCATCTTCCTCCTCCCACCCTCCGAGGCGCAGCCCGGATCTCCCCTACAACTGGGGCTAGATCCCCGGCGACCGCGGTCGCCAGTTCATTCGGAGCCGTCAAATCCCATCCGGATCCACGGCGGCGGCGGCCACCGACGCCCGGATCTCGTCCTCCTCGGACGATGAGGACGAGGATCTGGAGGTCGGTCTTCTCTCTCTCATGCCGCCTTTGAGCGCGAGCGCGCCGATGGTGTCATTCGGGCGTCTGCGATGCAGAGAGCTATCCGCATCTCGGCCGCCGAGCACGCAATAGAAGCCGCCGAGGAGGCGTTGTTCCAGACGCAGCTCCGGGCGGCCATAGACCACTCTCTTCTCCCTGGCCAGGGCCCAGGGTCAGATGCGGCGGCGGCAGCGGTGGCGGCGGCGGAGGAGGAGGATGAGGAGGAGGACGCTCCGGTGTTCGAGCAGGCTGAGGTCTCCTCTGGCAGTGGCTCCGGCGCCGACGCCTGGGACGCAATCCGCGACGGAAAGCGACCCCGCCTCGCCTAAGGTAAATGACCGCTCTTTTTACTATGTATTTGCTCTGTTAGAGTATTTATTTAGCTCCGTTTGCTCTGTTTTGTAGCTCTTTTTAGCTATGTATTTGCTCTTTTAGCTACTTAATTATTTAGATTGGTTTGCTCTGTTAGTTAGATATGTTCAGCTATGTATTTGCTCCGTTAGAGTATTTATTTAGCTTGGTTTGCTCTGTTTTGTAACTCTGTTTAGCTATGTATTTGCTCTGTTAGCTACTTAATTATTTAGGTCGGTTTGCTCTGTTAGTTAGCTCTGTTCAGCTATGTATTTGCTCTGTTAGATTATTTATTTAGCTCCGTTTGCTCTGTTTTGTAGCTCTGTTTAGCTATGTATTTGCTCTGTTAGCTACTTAAATATTTCGATCGGTTTGCTCTGTTAGTTAGCTCTGTTTAGCTATGTATTTGCTATGTTAGCTACTTATTTAGCTCGGTTTGCTCTGTTAGTTAGCTCTGTTCAGCTATGTATTTGCTATGTTAGCTACTTATTTAGCTCAGTTTGCTCTGTTAGCTGCTTATCCCACTACATTTTGTTTTGTTTACTGCTTATTGGCTCTGTTTATTAGCTTTGTTTGCTGTTTTTAACAAAAAATATTCGTTGTGTCAAGTGCTTGGTGGATGCTTGGTGACGATGCTGCTGCCGTGAAAACCTAGGAGCGGGGCTCTATACACGGTGCCGTCACCAGGAGCAGTACATTTTGCGCAGCAGGATGAAGACAGTAGATGTTCATCTGGCGGCCGTGAAGACATAGGAGCAGAGCTCCAGCCACGCGCACTGATGAACTTTTGTAAAGCAGGGCGTACAGGAATACGGTGACGACCGGGCGGCCGTCTAGTCGCATGGAGCGGGGCTCCATCGACGGCACAGCCCGTCACCGTGTTTTTTTTGTTTTCCTGTAACCCTTATTAGAAACGGTGATTTGAAAAACTCCGTGTCTAATGTGAAACGTATCAGTGACGATCAAATATAACAACCGTTGCCCATGTTAGGGGCAATGGTTTATCACCTCCGTTGCCATTGAGCTCTTCACATCAGTGACAGGGTCGGAGACACGGACCCTTTCTCCGTTGCCGATGGGGTTTTTGGCCCGTTTTCGATGTGTCGTTCTGTACTAGTGGATGGGCGCGGCTCCCGGCGGCCGAGCTTGCGGCGGGGATGGAGTTGCGGTGGGGATGGAGTCTTGGGCGCTGAGATGTGGGGTGGCGGTGGCCAGGTCAGGTCTCGACCTACTCCCACCGAGATGTGGAGTAGAAAGCGAGAGGAGAGGGGAAATCCCGCGCCTAGGATGCGTTAATTTAGCAAGGAGAGCGTGTTCTGCCCAAAATCGTCGGTCATTTCGGTCGGATCGGTCTCCCGTGCCCCACAACCGAATAGACCATAATTAATTCGGTCACCTGATTAGCAAGACCGAGGGCATGACCGAAGCCCGAAATACACAGTATTTCGGGTTCGGTCCCGGTTACTTCGGGTTCGGGCTTCGGTTTCGGTTTTTTGTGCCTGGGGTGAGCCACGGTGTCAGCTCAAGGATATCAATTGTTTCATCGTCATCAGAGATACAACTGTCAGGGATAGCGACTATATCATCATAATATATCAGCAGAAGCACTTTCCTTGTTGCTCACATCCAAAAGAGTATCTGTTGATTCAGTTCCTCATCTTTCTTAAACTGTTGCTGCTCTAACTCCTCCTGACGTGGGCATACCCTTCGGGCATCCCATTATTGGCATACCCGGTGCGGCCCAGCCGAAGACACACCTGGCGGACCAACAAGGCCCATGAAGCTGCGAACAATCTCTTGGAGCACAAGACAAGGACTCCAAGACATAGTCCACTAGGACTCATGTAAACCCTGACTGGCTGCATATATAAAACCAGGTAGAGGACACAACAAAGGAGAGACAACAAATAGACTAGAACCCTAGCAAGATCTCATCTCATCACCATTGCAGTTGCGGCCACCATGTAAACACCAAATCAATACCAGATCAGACAAGCAGGAGTAGGTCTTTACCTCACAATAAGGGTCCGAACCTGGGTAAATCCTTACTTGTCAGACGACGGAACTACCAGCGCGCACATCTTCTCCCCCTTATACGAAACCCTAGCTATCTTACCATGGGATTTGCCGTGGTAACCCCACGTCAATTGGCACCGTTTGTGGGAATCTGGTGCGTTGGAATCACGGTTTCTGCGGCTCCAATTTTGGTCCCTTCTCCCCAGGGATGCGACAATTTCGGCGACGATGGTTGCCTTGGAGCGTGCCTTTATGGTGGTCGAAACCATGCCAAACCTGCAGGAGTCTTCCGGGCCTAGGGCATTGGAGGAGCTGTTAGGTTTGGGTGAATTGAGCTCGGAGGTCAAGGCTATGGAGAAGATGGTCCAAACGGATGTTGATGATCTTGACATGCCCAACCTAATGGAGCGGGTGGGTTTTGACACACCCAGCCATGAGGAGCAGAACACAAGGGAGTTGGTCCACATTGATGACGAAGCTCCACTGGTGAGGGCCTCGCCGGATCCAGTTGGGGTGCTCTTCTAGGAGCGTTCCGCCCTGCTGACCGATCAGGGTGAGCTTGAGGCCGGCCAACAGTTCAAGAAGGACATCGTCGCGCCGGTGTAGGCAGGCTCTGGACAGCTAGACTTGTCGGGCTTCATCGCTCGGATCTCGACGCCGCTCGGTACCTCCGTTTTGGGCACACCGGCCAAGGCATTGGTCCATGAGAAGGAGGTGGTGCGCCGTCTGTGCTGAGGAGCATCAGGATCGCCGAGCTGCACCCTGAAGGTGCCAACATCGAGGAGCTGGCCAAGGAGGCCATGGCGAGCCGTCTCGGCTCACGGCCTGAGGAGGCCACTCCTTCGGAGCGCCGCCGGAAGGACTACCTGCCCTCTTCGATGGTCCCCTCTCGGACCAGGCGGTTGCGGCCATCGACGACCTCGTCCTTTCCGTGAAGAAGCCCAAAAAGAAGAAGACGTCAGGACCTGGGATGGAGTGGCAGATGTCGTCGGGTTGGTCAAGATGCAGAATTCTCTGATGCCTGGGCACTCCTCGACGTGGGGGATGGAGGGGAACCGAAGGACCGTCCGTAGTGCGGTGTTCTCACCTACGGGGGTGGCGGCTTTGGTGCGGTAAGAGTTGGCGCTTCGGACTTTTGCCCACACGTAGGATCCTGAAGACTAGTTTTTAGTTTTTTTGCTTGTAGAGAGAATTTTCCCTATCTCAAAATTATATACATAAACCTCTATTCTTTCTAATCGGATGGTGGATACGACCGCTTTTAACCTCAGAAATTTTTTAATGGATGTGCCCACTTCCCTCCTTGGTGTTAAAAGATGGTGCATGATGACACAGTGACAAGTCACCTACTTTGCAACTTATACATACATACATACATATATACATACATACATACATACAGTAACATGCCCTTATCAGACGGAGGAGTGGCGGACCATTCAAGATGCCAACAATTTTGGGACGAAAATATTCGATTTTTTTAGCAAAAGGGAGAAAAAACGTTCCGGCTCAGTTTGGCATTCTTGTTTTAGTTTTAGTAAAAGACTTCCTGCTATTTTTTCTTAGGCCTTGTTTGGCTGAGGTGTTTTCTAGTGTATATTACCTAGTGTTTTTGGTGAAAACACTCTCACACCCAAAACACTCCCACCCCTCCCAATCCCCTTCTCCACCAAAACCCCCCACCATTTCACGTTGTTTGATACACAGGTTAACTAGTGCACACAATTAAAAAATTGCCACGTTTTGGTCATCAACAAAAAGCTGATATTTTTTAACAGCATGTGAGCACACAATTCATCAACAAAAACCTGATATTTTTTCGCAGCACATGTGACACACAGTTTAAGCAATTCATAAGATTCAGTAACAATAACTCATGCTTCCTAGGTTTATCCCAGGTTATTACAACAAAATTTGATCAAAAGTCATCGAATGCTTCTCACGAATATAATTTTGCTTCCCAGGTTTATCCCAGATTATTTGACAAAACGGTCACATGAACAAGAAGCAAGAAGCTTGCAGCAAGAAGATCATTGCAGCAACAATGTAGACATATGATTGTAGCAAGAATATCATCACAGCAAGAAGATCATCGCAGTAAGAAGCTTGCTTCATGACAAGTTGTTTCTGCAAACAATGTAGACATATGTTGTTAAAGCATTCCATTCCCGTGTCACTGCCTGCACAGCGAGACAATTCGAGTATTTAATACAAACATGGCTGGTTCTGAACATGAGAAGGATTACAATATGAAAAGAGGCACATTTTAGTTGCTAACAAGTATCCCCATTGAACTAGAATAAAAAAATGTCAAGATGAAAGGATGTGCTCAAATTAGAGAAGAAATCTCAATATAATGAGTGACAAATTAAATCACAGGGCTCGTAACCAGCTCGTGATTATGGATAAAGAAGTCTATATCTACAATAAAAAGAAGCAACCTGTTCTACATATTGCTACATATTGTTGCTACATATTGCAAGAGAGCACCCCATATATTTAGGAAGGAAAATTTGAATTAATTATCTTAGTGCGGAGACCTACGACAAGCACAACAGAGAAGCTATGCATACCAAGAAAAATGCTACTCCATATTGCAATAGCACATCCAAGTAGCACTTGATGCCATTCATTAATCTGAATATCTGATCACTTTAACCCATATTCAATAAGATTTTTGCATTGCACAACTGCATCTGATCACACTTTTAAATACATTTGCCCAACAATAAATCAGATCATGGCATCATGACATGATTCACCAACAGCAATCCATTACTTACTACTGCTCCTACTGCTACATTAAACACAACAACTGAATGCAGCATCACCGCAGAAGAAGCGAAACCTACAGCCCAAACAGTGCAAGGACAAGTTTTGCTTCCTTCTTTTAGGATCTTAATTCTGAACCAAAACTAGCAATGCAAGGACAAGTTTATCTAGCAACTTAAAACAAAAGCCATTTGATAACTACTACAACCTAAAGCAAAAGAGCATGTACTAAACCGATCAACATTGCTGCGTCTCGACCAACAGCGATCACCTCCGTGGATAACTTGAACACCAACTAAACCTTCCTTGTAGATGCGCCGTCCATCCTCGATGCCTGAAAGGAGTTAGCAAGGACAAGGAAGATGTTGCACGTTCCTCATGCTAATTTTGGCAAGGTGTGTCAGTTCAAATTTTGTTTTGGGAAGATGACACACTGTAAACAGAAAGTGGAAGCCTTGAAATGGAGTTCACATTAGCTGGACTCGAAATTAATTTATGTCTCTTGCTTTTTGTAATGTTTATTGAGCTGAGAACTCGATATCCTAGTGTAGAAGGACAACAACATGCTAATAAAATCCCAATTTAAAATTTTAATGAGCAGTGATACAATTTATATCTTGACCAGCACATACATAGGCAATACTACAACAGTGGGAGAAGTGGGTCAGGATGCTGGAAAGGAAGACGCTGAAAATTAACAAGGAAGCCGATGAACTGAACAACAATTCCAGCGCGTGGTGTCAGCACTTGAGCACCAGGATCCTACAGAACAAGAGCTATATGATTATAGGATCCTACAGAACAAGAGCACCAGGACAGGAACACAGGTAATGTAGAATAAATCAGAACTCAAGAGGTAAAATTAGCATCATATAGATAACCAAGCTGATGATGAACTTCTCTTCCAGAGCACGCAAAGTAAACATCTAGATACCACAATAGCTACAAATGTACAATGAAGAACAACTCAACTCAACAATTGTAGATTAAATTTTAATACAATCAAGCTGCCAATTACTTAACATACACATAGTATTGTTGATACCAAATTACAGCAAGACAAAATGTAACAGAAGGGACCAACTGGAACACACAAATTAACTGCACACATCAAGCAAGAAATTAGGAACTCCATCAGTTCATCCTTGATTCCCTACTTTGAATCAAGAACGCAATAGTTCATCCTAGCAGAAGACGCTAAGATCGAACCCTAGCCAGTAGACACTAAGATCGAAAGATAGAACTAAATCAAGAAAGGAGGGGAAGACGTACCTGATAGAAGTCCCGAAGAAGTGCGACGGAGAAGGAGAGTTGCGGCGGAGTTTGGAGCAGAGGCGGCGGCGAGATCCAAGAATTCGTCGCCGACGCGAGGGAGGGAGGCGCCAGGAGCGGAGGGAGAGAGGCTTCGGCGTCATGTCTCTGGTGTCGGGGCAGTGGACGAGCGACGAGCACGGAGGGCGAAGGACGAGCGACAACGCCGCCAGAGACATGGCAAAACGCGAGTCCCCCCTCGCGTTTCGGTTCCACTCCAACCCGACGTGGTTCCACGGGTTTTTCAGGGTTCAGCCCAACCAAACCCGGCCTGCCAAACGAGTGTGACGTGTTTTCTGGTGTCTCAAGATGGGCCGGGAAATTACACCAGAAAATCAGTCTAACCACGTTTGCCAAACGAGGCCTAAATAATCCTGGGGAGACGATTACAGGAAGATCCTTGCCTCGCAGACAAATCGAAACATTACCAACAAGTCCCAGTTCCACCATGAAGCAAAATTGTGCTGTCACACGTCTAGTTGCTCCTCACCAGCAGCGGTACACAGAACTAGACCGCGCAAACCTGAACGCAATCTCGCCTTCCGCAGCTCACGGCTGTAAAAAGGTCCACTGCACAACTTACTTAGGGCGTGTTTATTTCAGCTTTTAGCTGCTTTCCACGGATATAAGCGGATCAAACGAACCAAACACCTGGGCTTCGCTGCGAGCTTTGACAAAGACGAGCTCGCGATTGCACTGTGGAGAGAAAGCACCTCCGGAGGTGCTTCCCGCGGCTTCCCGCAAACGAGGCCTACTACTTGGTGAAGTTTGAGTTCCTATTCTTTACTAACGGCCGCATGTACTGTAATTCTAGGCCGCGGTTGCATGCATTTCCTAGTACGGCACTACTACTTGCGAGAGCTAGGATATGTATCTCAGCTTTCCATTCCACGGAGGATCTTATTAAAGGTTTGGAGGTAAAGTTCCACACTCCCATTGATTTGCCTAGCTGGTTTGGAGCAGACTAAACACATGAGTATACTACGTGAACAGTACAAATGCATTTATCGATTGTGTGATCCTCTGATGAATCTACAGTACATCCCTAAATTTGATCCAAGTTATTCAGGAAAGTTTGTGATCTTGTGGGAATCAAGTAGTTTCCAGTTGAGTAAAGAGAAGACCGCGTCTGTTGGCAAAACTTCAGCGAGCACTAAGAATAGGCAAGCGTCTGTCACGCCTTGGTTCCTCTTTTGTGTACCCCGGGACTCATTTTTCTTGTTTTACTGAAGCAATTTCGAATTTGGCCAATGAGATTTGAAGAGCCAAGGGCACGTGCTGGTTGTTACTGAGCACGTTGTCAATGACCAGTCAGGTTCGGGACCTACCAGACATACATCAAGTGCAGGACGGGGCACCTGTCGCTGGAGAGTGGAGAGTGGAGACGCTCACCATTCACTCAACAGTCACTTGCTTGCCATTTTTAAGAGACAGTAATATTGGGCAGCCCGCAAGTGACCGAGGATGGGAGTCATGCCTTTTCATGACTGCCTGCAGATACTCAAATGCAATCTGAAGAATTAGAGCCTTTACGCCAGAGAATTTGGGGATGTTTCGGGATTCGGGAAGAAAGAACTACCTTACAACTGTTCTTCTAGGGAACACTGACTTGGTTCTTCTTTATTTAATTTTATTCTAGCAATTTTGGCGTACATATAAACGATGAGTTTACAATGGCTGTTTAGTAAATTCATCTCATATTTCTTGTCTGGCTGCATTATTTGGATTATGTGCAATTGATTGTTGCCAAAATTGTGAAACAGGAATAGATTTGTTGGGACGATTAAGCTTAATTGAGCTATCTGATTTTATCAATCGATAATAAATGGCTCTGCCAGTCATGTGGTTTGTTAGTACTTACTGATGAGTGTGTTCTTTATTTAACCTGAAGCCATTTCTCTATTTTCATTCTTTGTTAGTGCTGGTTCAGGGCTAGGAATTCGATTATTCTGAGGTAAGATGTGCTTTTGTGATTAAGATACATCAAAACAGAATATAATGTCTGCCCTTGATATATTACCGTCTTCTAGGTGCTCACTGTGCCTGCCTGGTGCTTTTTAGTTTCTTTTAGCAACTCCATGGATCATCTTCCTTTTCACCTCTGTATGTACATGCCTTAATCCTGCAATACATGCCATGCTTTTCCATTCTTCTATTTGCAGTTTTATATGATTATTTTTTAGCTGCTATAGACTGACTATTTTTCATTTGGTCTGTTTTGCTTTTAGCAGAAAATACACGAATGTTTCTTTATGGGGGAGATGCAAGAGAATGGTGAGGAGGCGATGGTGGCAGCCTTCTCAATCACCAGATCGAAACAGCAGCGACCGGGAGGCAGAGTCGCTGGTGTGCCGCCGAACGCACTAGCTGTAGCGGTGCTCAACATACACATCGCCACGAATCCATTGGTATTTCACCTCTGCTATTTGATGATTAGAAATAATCGATTTAGTTGCACATGTTAGCATTTATTCACTTGTTTCATTCTTGGCCTTGTGGTAATTTTTTGTCCTTGCTGATTGATCTCTAATCTCACATGCGCTTTGAAACAAACATGTAGGTTTCTACATCAAAAACTGGGAAGTATGGTCATGCAGGGTGTCACTTCATTGTTACTGATATCTTTAGTGGAAAAACCTAAAGATATTGTTCTATCTCCTCCCAACTGAGGATGGATTTGTGAGTTCTTTTTTCATATAATATGAAGGCCAGCCAGAAAGAGAATTAAGCAATGCTGACAACTCTGATTTCAAATGTATGTTATTTCGGCCTTTGAGGTCATCTGAAGTTGTATCAAGATATCATGTAATAACTTATTATACGACTTAACTATATTAAGGAGAGCAGATTATTGACAGATTTGTTGAGAAGACGATATCATATCTTTTCTCTAAAAAACAATATTGTATGTTCTCAGTCTCTGTTATTTTTATTATCATGCACAGCTGCAAGATGCACCATTAATTAGACCATGGTTCTCTTTTGTTCAGGAGGAAAGAGTGGACGTTGATAGAGGGAAGAATTGTGACAGATGCAAATTATTGTCCTTACCAGGTCGTTTAGTCGCCCCCTCAAAGGAAATATCAAGTTCATATTTTTAGCACAAAATTCAAATTTCTTATAGTGTTGCAGCCGGAAGATACCTCTGTATATACAGCCAGTGTTAAGGAGCCTTGTTGTAGTAACTATTTTCATCTGATTTCCACCTTTTACATGGAGACGGTCTAATATAATTATTCAGATTTATTATGTCTTTCTTCTGTTTCAAAGTTTTCATCACTTGTATCATTCTTTTAGCGTGATGGACGAGCACGGCAACACACTTTCATGTTCTAGTTTTCTCATAAAACGGTGAGTTCTTGAGATATAATATTGCACACCCAGAAATTGTGGAAATGCCGAGTTTCTGTTACCGGTAACTGTTTAACAGTATTCTACAGACTTGGAAATCGTTTAGAGACCCAAAAACGGTGTGCTATTATTACTCATGAAAACAACAACAAAAAACAAAAACGAGCGTAACCATTCGTAAGGATCACCTCTGGACCCGAGACTCAAAACAGTGGTATTGCCCATGAAAATGCCACACGAGGTAAAAATAAGAAGTTTTTGCAGCATACCAGTAACCCTTTAGAAAGATCACACCGCATCTAAAAGTCGTCCTGGTCCTTGAAACGTCCCAGGTATTTGAAACGTTGTTTTAGAAAAACACTTGAAATGAAACGTGATTAGAAGACACGACACAAACACTAAACAAAAACTAAACAAAAAAAACACTAAACAAAAACTAGAAGTAGTTAAATGTTCTAAGCAGCGAAAATCTAAACATGTGACGGTCTACTTGGCAAGGGGATTTCAAATCAGAGGATCGAGCACGGGTCAAAAGGCACGCCCCAGGCGTGCTTCACGCCTCCACACCGTAGCCCTCTCCCCCAATGATCTCAGATCGTCCAAGCAAATTTGAAGAGTTCCTGCAGTGAACGAGGAACTAGCTGCTATTGAATTTGTCTTCTTACCTATCTAACAGAGTGGTAGCGTAATCAATTCGAACTCTTCGAAGAGTCCTGCTATTCTTCTCATCTATCTATTTCAGAATTGTTAAAGCAAAATCGCTTTAACAATATTGCATACCGTATATGCAAGATAATCAAACACATCAAAAATTCTGTGGAGAGACAATTACAGGAAGATCCTTGCCTCGCAGACAAATTGAAACATTACCAACAAGTCCCAGTTTCACCTCGAAGCAAAATCCAGCAAAACTGTGCTGTCACGCTTCTAGTTGCTCCTCGCCAGCAGCGGTACACATGACTAGACTGCGCAAAACTGAAACCTCGCCTTCTACAGCTTACGGCGGTATGGCAATTGTAGAAAATCCCCCCGCAAAAAAAAAAAACAACGGTGACCGGCTCATAGAGCAAACTCCGTCTCGGCTCGTTTCAACACACGTGAAACCATGGCGTAGAACTCAGGTTCTTCCTCTTTTACTCGATCGAGCGTGGTGGATTCGTGTGCATCCGCCTGTAGGGAAAACAAAAGGTGAAACATAAGAAGAAGGTACTCCTTCGTTTTTACTATATTTGCTTGCACATAAACATCTGAATTCAACGTCACATGATTTATTACCTCACTGAACTTGAGAAGTATTAAGTTCGACACACCAGCAGGCTTTGATTTGTCCCACCTAACAAAATAAAGCACCACAGTATATAGCAAGTCATGTTTTTCATTAATAATGGAAAACCATATATATAGCAAGTCATGTTTCTCATTCAGTAAGTAAGATTGCTGTTAGAACTCTATCTGTCCGAGGCATGGGATGCTCACTAATTTATTTATTTTGCATGTGTTGTACCAGGCCTCTCCAGGCTTGTAAATACTCTCTCCCACTTTGCAATGAAAAGTAGAGCAATCCTTTTGCATTTTCTCGAAAAAAAGATTGCTATTGGAACTTGATACCAAAATGATGTTGAAGACTTAAGATGGAAGTAATATGTCCGATGGTATGTTGATGAATGAATAGCACAGAACTGAAGCTGGCATAACACTTAAGTTGTCGTCATAAGTTAGCAACTGCATGGTCAATGAGCTCAACCTGACTAACAGTTAGCTAGCTTACAGTTCATCTCATTATTCCACAAAACTGTGTTATGCCATAGTCCACTTCGGTTATTAGCAAGTGAAATCTATGTCACACCATACCAAATTATATTTTTACTCAACCATGTCAGACATGTATAGAACATATACATAAGAACATAGCTACCACGAAAACAGAGAAGCGTACCGAACAAGCATTAGTTCATTGACAGATCTCCACATTTTCCGGCCAGTGTCCTTCATGTTTTGATCCCTAGCACTTCGGCCACGCCACAATTCTTTCACAATGTACATCACCTCTTGAGCATCAACCTTTTAAAACAAAAAAAGTAGATTTTTCACCATGAGATCTCCCAATGTGGGGAGATCAAGAAATTACGTTTTCATAAGTATTGACAACTATCAACACAATATAAAGAGTCCCATAACACCATAATGTGCCTACTAAGGACCTTCCAATTCAGAACATCAATTGCAGACATGTGGACAGTAAAATGTACGGAGATATCACAAACAAAAATACAGTACATCAGACCACGATAGCACAGGTAATAAAATCTGTTGAGTGAAAAATGGAGCATACATTTAGGAAAGAAAATCAACCAGAAATATTTTTTACTTTGCTTGCCACAATGTAGAATGCCTGAATGTCGGAACACAAATAACCTTGATTTGATTGATTGGCCATTCCACAAATGGCACAGATTCAATCTTTTAATTTTGTGCATAGCCGTAATTTGCTAGAATCAAGTGGTAATGATTATATTGGAGATTACATCAGAGATGTCTCAGTGGAACAAATGGACCAACTGAAGCTGCATATTTAAACAAATACATCAGCTGGCAAAGTAGTAACAAACTGTTTCGGCGGGAGATTTAAACCACCTAAGTCCAACTGAGATATGGAACAATCAAACGAAATTTCATAGTGTCAATAATCTAACAGGCCAACGCACACGTCAGGCTGAGAATGGAGCGGTTTGGAATGGATCTAACGGGCTGGATTTTCGTTTGGACCTGAATGGGGTGGTTTGAAACGGGTTCAACCAACAATTGGGTGGGGTTGGTGCGGTTAGGCTCATTTTGCGGGTTGGTGCGGTGCAGTGCGGTGTCAAACTGCAGCAATCAAAACGGGGTCAACCCGCGGGTCGAGCCCACGCTCACGCCCCACACGGCCTCCTCTGTTATCTTGCTTGCAGACCAGCAACAGTTGACTAGTCAGCAGCTTATAGAAAGCAGCGTCCAGCGCCAGCTATGCGCAAACCCACGGGTTGAACCCGCGCGTTCAATCCACATTTTGCATGCGGTGCGGTGTGGGTGCGGCTAGAATTTTCCCATGGAGCGGTGCGGTGCGGATTTATAAAGTCACCTTTTGGGTAGGGCTGGATTGGGATATTAAGGAAAGCTCATTCGGTGTGGACTGGATTTGGTGCGGCTTATGCCCCGTTCTCAGCCTGACGCACACGCATCAAAGAAGGAACCGGAAAGCATGAAGAGTCGCTTGGCATCTGGAGGTCTGGATGATGGATAATGAGAACCTGCAGATGTGCAACCCAACACCACCCACAACCTAAGCTCAGGTTCTCCTGGTGGATCGCTGCTGCTGGTGCCGATTTGGCAAAGGAAGTCATTGGCGATGTAATTAACGGCGGCGCGCGTGAAGATGTAGTATGCAAAGTGCAGTGGGAATAGTAGAGGGAAGGGCACAGGACAGGAGTGCGAGGAGGCAAAAGGTCTTGGGGCCTAGAGTACAGCCTGTGGTGGCATCGTGCACCAAGGTCTTAAGGCAGAACTTATAGTCGATGACAGAATCCTCATTCATGTTATGGAGGCGTTTCTCTTCCACGAGATTAATTAGCGGACAGGTTAGTGGAGGAGAGAAGGTTAGCAGACCTACGAAACAGGGTCACCAAGGCGTAACACAAATCATGTGCCTTTCAGTTACAGACCGATCGCTCCAATTGATTGGATAAGGAAACGTCGCTTATTCTACATGATGTTCGCCGTGGCGTGACTGAATGAGGAAAATCAGTAGTGGTTTGCATGATTGAAGTTTGTGGGCTGGCGTGAGCTTGTGACGATGGAACACAAATGGACCTAAGAAAAGCATAGACGGGACGGAGGGATATGAACCGATGGATACGAGGATCGGAGGGCTGTAGTTTGTTGGTGACGTGGTTACCTTGCATGTGAAGATAGACAAATTAAATGACTCTCTAGTGGGGTTTTGTTTTATAAGAGATATAGATACTAATTGGTGAGGGTGCTACTTATATGCAGGAGAAGAAAATGTTGTAAATATGGGCAAACAAGAAAAAGATCCATGCACAGCTCATAACATGAAACAAGATGACAAAATGTTAAGCCTCATTAACCGAAAAGGGGGGAGTAATACCAAAACTTGTTCTGCTGACCCATATATCAGCTCCTCATGCTCAAGAAGACGGTGATGAAGAACACGGTAATGATCCAAATCCAGGTTAACAATTGGTTCAGTCTGAAAATCTAATTTGGCAAGCTGAGTAACCACATAGGAGGCCATAACTTGACCAAATATTGCAGGGATTGTTCCTAGTACTGGGATAATGCGAACCCTGAATCCTGGCACAATCTGCATGATGATGCATACCATCTTGTCAGTATTATCTGCAGTGCTAATATATAAATCAAGTAGATGATTTAGAGGAATTTAATTAAATCATCGTCATGCATGCAAAGAAGAGAAGAAACACTACTATTCAGCCAGGTAGCAGAAAAGGTAGCTGGTGTACAGATAAAATGAGCTGACCTGGTAATCTGATGGAGTTTCCTTTTCTTTCGAACTTTGAAAAGGAAGTAACTTTGCCTTGGGCTTCTCTAACGAAAAAACTACTGGTATTCCACCTTCAATGCCATGATCCTTCTTCAGACGATACCGTACCTACAGAATAGAGAGCTGGGGCACCTTAATAATGGCACATCCGATATTGATCATATAGCATCTTCAAAAGGGGCCGGAGTGTGAATTTTATCTTTGAAATGTTTACCGTCCGAGAAAGGGGATCATTGCTTGATTCTCTCAAATCTGCAAAACGGATTCGGGTTGGGTCAGCTCGAGCACCAGCCCCCATTGCAGAAAGTACCCTTAACCCTCTGCGTATGCAAGCGGCGAGGAGAGACACCTATTAAAGGATAAAGAAATATCCAAACGTCTCATGACGATGTACAAAACATATTGAATTAGTTAACTAGGATGGATAAAAATGATCCAAGTAATAATTTGATAAATACACTACTTTTAAACTACTGTATAGAGTAGCTTTTTGCTGATTAATCATCAGGATGCTCCGAGATTAGGAGCATGCACCATTGTGGCTAAACTGTGATTATGCATCTAAATCATTCCTTCATAAAACTGAAGGCATATGATGTTGCATGGGATACTCGCACCTATTCTTTCATGAAAATAAATACAGGAAAGCTAACAGTAGCATTTATAGCATAATAACATGAAAAATAAAAGGTACACCTGAATACTGAAGAAAAACGCAAACTGCGTGAAAGGCTGAAAGTCGCTATCGAATAAGAGATCAATATCAGGTTTGGTATGAGAATTAATTCAGTGAAATTTGTTACCTTAGTATCAATGTTATCTATGCAATCAAGAACAAAATCTGGCTGTCCAGAAAGAATTTCGTCCTCGGCTGATGGATCATACAACTGCACTCTTGCTTCTATTTGGCACTCTGGATATATCAGTGAGAAATGCTTCTTGAGGCATGACGCTTTTGGGGTCCCAACATCTTCTCTGGTGGCCACAGCATGCCGATTTAATGATGAGAGTGAGACCTTTCAACATATCATGAGTTCCATGTTAATGTCCACCTATGTTGGATGCAGTATGTCATTACAGAAACATAATGTAAGCATGCACATTTCGTACTGTCACAAAAGCCTACCCGGGTATGCATGAATACATAGAAAATAAGTTATGATGCATATGTCCTATTTTTATAATATTGTGTGACGTAATGATTCTGTACTTCAAATGAAAATCTTGGAAGCTCTACATCATATATTTATTAACGTAAAAATTATACCTGATCAAAATCTACTAGGAGCAACCTGCCAACCCCAGATCTGAGGAGCATGGAAGCAGCATGACTCCCAACTCCTCCAAGACCAATGACTACAACAAAAGACTCAGTAACTTTCTTCTGAGATTCGACGCCAAAGAATTGTATATTCCTAGGATATCAGAAGTAAACAGGTGTTGGTAAGCACAATAAAAGACATGATTACGTTGAGAGTTTAAGAAAAATCCCGGTACTCTATGGTAGTTCGGACATTAGAAAATCGAAAGAATATCTATAATGTACAGAGAATGGTAATATAATAATTGTGTACTGTATATATCACTTTCTGCTCACAATAATACCAAGAAGGTACAAGGTAGAATAGATTCATAGCGGGTGGAATAGCTTGTTGTCACTTCACCACACATGGATACAAGCATAACAACATCTCACTTTTAGCATTGGGTTATACATTGTTAGCTATAGCTCTAGGCATCTAGCAACAATTATGAAGAATTCATCTGCTGTAAACTATCAAATACACCTCCTCCTTGTATATGACAGCACAAAAGCGACTCAACGAGTAGCACCCACACCCTCCATAGTTGGACAGCAGGAATCAAACCTTGTGAGCTGTTCGGCGACGACTTCATCGGAGAGAAGATCCAACCTATCAGCCACGCGCGCTCCCGATCCAGCGGTGCCTGCTCCCAACAAACACTCTTCTTAAGACAAAAAAGTACTTGAGGGACATGAGTTCAATACCAGCAAACAAGTAGACAATTAAGCATCCAGTCACCCGCACAGCACAAGTAGACAATTACTGGACCTACATGGACGCCTTAAAATTCCCAATAGTCTCTACAATCACTACTACACGTCATTCAAGATTCAACAGGAAAACCATTCACTAGCGTAAAACGTACCAGCGGTACCGCCATTGGACTCCAGCAGGTTGCGCACGTAGCCCTCTCTCCGCTTCGACCTGCCACAGGGAAACAGGATCAAAGATTACGCGAATGCTCCCCGCAACAAACTGGTGGCCCAAGCTTGGAGGGTGAGGTGGGGGTCGCGAGGGGGAGGGGAGGCTCCGGTGAGTTACCTGGCGAGGAAGTTGAAGACGGCCGCGGTGGAGAGCGCGCCGAACGCGGCGCCGGCCCCGGCGACGGCGGCGAGGAGGAGCAGCTGCCTCGCCCTCTCCTCCATTGTTGCCCGGCTGCCTAGAACCCTAACCCCCGGACGACCTCGCTCGCCGCCGCTGGAAGAGGAAAGGCGGAGAGGAATGAACGATCTGCTTCGGAAGCAAGCTTTGTGCTTCGGGCCTTCCGCGGAGCCTGCTAGCTGGTTGATTGCTCCCGGCCTGTTAAGCTCGGTCCATGGGCTTATTTGCCTCGGCGCCGCTGAGGTTAGCAGAGTCCATGCTCAAACTTTCCCTAAAAAACAAATCGATTCTCAGAACCTACTAAAAAAATGTCTCTGCTAAAAAATATTTCTATATAAAAATTGTTTATTCCCTAAAAAAAATCTTATCAAAACTATTGCTCAACAAAAAAAGTTTCTGCTAATTTTTTTAAAAAAAAAGGATACCACGGTTCTACTATGCTATAAGTTTTTCATGAAAAAGAAGTTCAATTATGATTTATTGTAGTCTTGACAAAATGACAAAACACGATATTCCTTTTATTTCTCATCAAATGAATGGCATCTTCTTCTGGAAATGTTAGCTATTCTTAGCATGATTTTGGGGAAGTTAACGCCGAACCTAACCTCACACACTTGGACGCATTTGGTAGCACGCGGTTTCCAGACCAAGCCCACTAGCTGTAAAAGCCCGGTGCTTCCGAGACAGTTCGGGTCAACCTCACTGGAAACGTCATCGGTAGTTTTCTTGATGCCAGTCCGGCACACTTGTCAAAGCACTCACTAACCATTCAACCTGGTAGGTGAGCTTGCCTCCGCTCACTCTTCTTAGTCTTACTTCATCTCGTCGTTTGTAATAAATGCAATAGTGTTTCATTCAAAATAAGCTCTACATGAAAAAGATGCGCGCGCACTGGTGATGTGGTCCCATTCCGTCAATCGGCTTCATCGCCGCCGCCAATTTCGCCGGCGACATCCACAGCTGCCGCCATCCGCGGCATCCTCCTGCTCGTCGCTCGTAATGGGTCTTGTCACAAACAAAGACGTGTGGTGGTGGGGTGTAACTTCAACTACTTCCTCCGATCCGGAATATGATTCGTAACTTGTATACACGTTTTGTACTACCACAGTGCAATCTGTACGACCGTTTTATTGGACCGGAGGGAGTATATGTAAAGAGCTCGTCATGGGTCGATCACATAGAAAGGCCGGGGTGGCTCTCTTCGATCTGGCCTTGATAAAGAGCGGCACACATGATGGATAGTTTATGCATGCATGCCGGCCTTCCCGTGACGATCGCAAAGCTGCGGGCGTAGGCAGAATGTAGTCACGTCAATCACTCACTCGATCCAACCCCATGCATCACTCCATGCAATCATGGATGCATGGGTCGTGTTGCTCACGAGCTAAACCCTCCCTCTGCTACCTTTGCCCAATCGTACCCACTTGGCATCCGCATTCATGCATATATGTATATATCCATGGGAAATTCTAATGTGCTTGGGAAGTTTGTAAAAAAAAAAGTAGATCCAACGGCTCAGAACGGAAAGGTACCTCCTGCTTGAAGCTTTGCCGAATGACAAGCGGCCAAGTTTCTGAACCTTTGCACAAGGCAAACTGGTATATCATGATAAACTACCGATGGCAACGCTTGCAAAGCAATGTCCTTTTTGCCTGATTAATAGATCTCCTCTAGTTACTATTGCCTGATACAGACGCAAAGCAGAGAGAACTCCCGGGGGCCAAAAAGCCACGACCACAAAAATGAGGCAGTACAGCAGCGATAGCACGGCATATACATACCAAAATCGCTTGCTCTGGAATTAATCTTGACGCAAAACAAAAAGCAGAAGCAAATTTCCAGCCTTTTAGCTTTGTTTTAGGCAGATCGATGTAGCTAGTGCCATGAATGGATACCACGATGATTAAAGCCCTGCTTAATTAAGCAATCCTCTAGTGGACACCTGACGCCTAGATTAAAGGAGACCTGAATTTGCACATGATCCATCCATTTTTATTGAGGTCCAAAAGCGAGGAAGAAAAATACAGCACACATGCATGCGGCAGAGTCCAAAACGGCATTCCGGTCAGCACTAAACCAGCACTCGCCGGCGCGCGGCGGGCGTAATGGCCATCGAGAAACTAGTTTGTTATCTCCACCGAGAAGTACATGTGGTTGACGGTCGGCCGGCCGGCCGGGATGACGTGACTGACGCACGCTGCCGTGGCCGGCCGGCAGCTGGTCAGGATGGATGGATGTCGCCGTCAACCGCAACGACGACGACGCACCGACTCCGGCCGGCCTTCAAGCCCATTTCTGGATAGCGCTTTATCTCCTCTCCGCAACGGCGCACTGACGGCGACACCTCCAGCATCTCGTCGTCGGTGAAGGCACACAACAAGGATCGATATTAATTCCAGCGTGTGATCAGTTCAAGCTAGCTGATAGAACAGCACCTTTTCCCCACATTTTTTTCTTCCTCTGATTTTGTGTGGCAGATAATAAGTGAACATGCACGAAAGGTCGATCCGGTTACTTACGTCAGAAGGAATAAAAGAGAAGGAGAAAATTCCATTTGGATGCTCTGTCACTGGCGATCGGCCTGGTCCATCATCGGAGTAAAATATCTGTAACATCCACTGTAATTTCAGAGATAAGCACAAAACGAGTCAGTCACATCCTGAGAACTGAAGTTCAGTGTTCAGGCCTCTTATGCATAAGCAACTTAATTAATTATACTGTATATGGTTATTATCAACAGCCAAAGTAGGTGCACATGGTCCTGATTCGTACGTCGTGATGCTTATCCGTACTAGGATCGCTTCTCCCTTAGGCCGCGCTTGGAATGTCGGGAGACTTTCCGTCTCCGTAATATTTGTTCAGCATGCGCTCCATATTTTTAGCAGGAGGTGAACAGGTCCGAGAAATTTTCCTGTCGTTTTGACTAAAAAACAGGCATCCAAGCGGGGCCTTAGGACATTGACATGCGGAAACCCAAGTATTTCATCAACTTGTTCTATCCAACTTGGCAGGGTGTCACACTCGCTCTATTCAAACCAAGCAAGGTCTCCGAGGGAGGCGCACCTTTGACTTTGTGCTAGCGCATTTTACTCGGACATATATACTCCTTTAGTTAATCACAAGTAGACAGTCAACTTGTACAGCATAGACGTCCGTTCATCCCAAAACTATGTCATGTTTTGGGTCTGACATGTTCAGCTTGATTTAGTGTCGCCCACAAGTAAGAATTTTTTCGTACATGTCTTCAAATATTTGCAAACACGTATTCCAAACTATATCTTGATTTACATGCCATTTTCAGATATGATTTTAATCATATGGTTTTCATATATGTAAAAGCATGATATAGGCGAGAATATATATTATAATGGAAGAAGTCCATACTGGTTGTTTTTTATTTTTTATCTCTTCTGTTATTTCTTATAAAAGAATGTGCTCTCTACTTTATTGTTTTCTTCTAAATTTAAAATAAATATTATGTTTATTTTGCATCAAGTTGTTTTCCATAATTTGCCTTCAAATTCAAAATAAATATGATTTATGAATAAAGCTTCCACTTAACCTTTTATTTTTATATGTTGTAAAAAACTTAAAATGTATTACACATTTATCTTTAATTTTCTGATCTTTTGGATTTCCTGTCAGACTATCTTAAAATGGTTTTAATTATGCTGACCAGTTCAGAGTAGTTTATAATTAAAAACTACCATGTCATCCTAAAGACCTTTCCAACTTGAGTGAGGGACAAAATGTCTGATGTCAAGTGGAGGAAGTACATTGTATGGTGCTGGAGTTGGGGGACCAAATTTTTTTGAATCAACATCTGTTATAGAATAAAGCTTAGTATGTTAAAGGAACTAAGATACTGACTATTTTACATTAAACACTAGTAGGAAAAGGCCTTTTAGTGGCGCACCAAAAAGCCTTTCTGTGGCGCATGGTGGGTGCGCCACTAAATCCTCGCCACAAAAATATTATTTCTATGGCGCACGGCCCATGCGCCACAGAAAAGTGCAAGATTCTGTGGCGCACCCCCAAGTGCATGCGCCACAGAAATATTTCTGTGGCGCACCCCACTACCATGCGCCACAAAAGTTTTTTTGAATTTCAAAAAAAAGGGCGGCCAGATCTAGATCTGGATCTAGATCTGGCCGCCGGAATTTCGCCGGAATTTCGAAATTTTGCCGGAATTTGCCCGGAGCTCGTCGGAGACCGTGGTGCCCGTGGCCATGGCCGTAGGTGGCTTGGTCGGTGGTGGGTGGAGGATGGGGGTCACCGGAGGTGGTGGAGGAGAGTCGCCGGAGTTGGTGGAGGAGGAGGAGGTCGCCGGAGTTGGTGGAGGAGGAGGAGGAGGAGGAGAAAGTCGTCGGAGTTGGTGGAGGAGGAGGAGGAGAAGGTCGCCGGAGTTGGTGGAGGAGGAGAAGGTCGCCGGAGTTGGTGGAGGAGGAGGAGGAGAAGGTCGCCGGAGTTGGTGGAGGAGGAGGTCGCCGGAGTTGGTGGAGGAGGAGGAGAAGGTCGCCGGAGTTGGTGGAGGAGGAGGTCGCCGGAGTTGAGTTGAAGTAGAGGTAGAGGAGAGAAAGGGAGAGGAGAAGTGGAGGAGAAGGGAGAGGAGAAGTGGAGGAGAAGTGAAAGGAGAGAAGGAGAAAGAAGAGGAAGAAGAGAAGGGCGCCGGCGGCGGGATTCAAATTTTGAATCCCGCCCAACAATTCTTTGGCGCACCAACCACCGTGCTCCACCGAATTTTTTTTTTCAATTTTTTTATTTTTTTGATTTTGTAGAAAAAAATCTTCTTTTTGAAATAACTTTTTACTCTTTTCGAATTTCCCGAATCTGAAAAAACTTCACCGGGTAAACCCGTGTGAAATCGAGCTCTTTTTTTCTCACGATTTTTTTGGTATATTAAACGTATTTTTTCGACGTCGTATGCAAAAGTTGTGGCCGTGTCAATATTTTTTTTTCGTTTTTGCAAAAAAGGTCAAAATTCATATTTCAAAATTTCTAAACCAACTAGACACTAAAACGAAACTACATGTCAAAGGATTTTATTTTTTGAAATTTTTATCATTTTCTTTTCTTGTTTACAAAACTGAAAAGGCGATCCCAGGGGGGTAGGCATGCGTGAGAGGGAAAAAAATTCTGTGACGCACCCACCTCCATGCGCCACAGAAATGTGACTTTCTGTGCTTCATGCGCCGCAAAAATGTCACTTTCTGTGGCGCACCAGGCTACATGCGCCACAGAAATGTCACTTTCTGTGACGCACCGGGCCATGTGCACAGAAAGTCACATTCTGTTCTGTGGCGCATGTGGTCTGGTGCGCCACAGATTTTTTTTTATGGCGCGTGGCTACTTGGTGCGCCACAAAAAGTGATTCACAGAAAGACAATTTCCTACTGGTGAAAGCGAGATCACACAACCATGATTACCGATATCAGTATAAGCAGCCAACGAAACACATAAACCAGCTACCCGGAAGAAGAGCTCCTACTCGCCGGACCAATCCGTTGTTATGCCGATCCGTGAATTTCCTCTGCTGCCACTTGGAAGATTTATTCTTTGTATGGATCGGCTTATTCTCACAAGTTTCAACAGATGCCGATCCATCACTTTGTGATTGTGATTCATCTAGTGCCAAGTCTGCCCCTGGGGAAATGTCGACGTACTTGGGGAAGACGCATGGGCGATACATTGTATGGAGAGAAGCATGCTTCATGTCAATAGCGACGACCCAGGCATCGTGGTCTTTATCGTTCACCTTGGCCATCATGTAAAGGAAATCGTCGTCGTGCACGCTCAGGATCGGGGCATAGAAAATCAGTTTCTTCAGCTGCAGTTGCTGGGCCTCGTCATCCCGCAGCACGGGCAACAGATCGAATAGCTTTGGTCGACCGAGATGTCCTCGACATGAACCGTGGAGCGCTCGGCCCACTCGTCGTTCCAAGAGACGTTCCTAACCCACACGGTGGCTCTCCAAGCTTTACCGCCGGTCAGGAAATCATCGTCGTCGTGTTTGATCTCGACGAATTTGATGAGATTGTCGTCACAGCAGCACGCGACGTCGCAGAAATACTCCGAGGCGCCGTAATGGCCGTCCCGGTCCGCGAAGCAGACGTTTGGCACTGGGAACGTTATGAACTCGATGACAGGGTGCTTATCGTCGAACAGGTTGCGAAGAAGGAGGGTGCCGCTCGGGGGATTGGCAAAACCCAGCGCGCTCGCTCCGACCGCGATCGGCCTGGCGAAGACGTGCCCAGCGCACGTTAGCTTGTCGGAGTCCGATACAGACGCCTCGGTGCACCTCCATGTTTGTGTTTCGGAGGAGTAGACGTGGGCGTCGAACCGGCAGACATCGTCTTCGATGGTCTAGCTGCGGTCGACGAAGGCCACGACGCGTAGTGCTCGCCGTCTTTGTTGCCGCGGGGCAGGATCGGGGCGCGGGAGCGGCCGCAGCGGCTGCTTCTTCCCCGCGGTGTAGACGAGGTGGTGGGTGGTGCCCCGGAAGGTGACGCCGACGAGGACGAAGTTGGTCTCGGCGCAGAGGAGCGAGGCTTTGTGTGGCTTGTCCAGGCCTGGGCAGTGGATAGAGAAGTAGGAGACGCCCGGCGGGTCGGCGAGCCAGAATGACACCTCGACGCGTTTGTCGCCCGTGTCGAACGTGACGTCGCAGCCGGCGGTGGTCGCGTTCCGGAGGTCCGAGACGCGTGCCGCCTTGAAGAGCATGGCCCAGTCGGGAGATCCAGAGGTGGAGGTGGGTCCGGCGGGGGTTGGGCCCGTCGTGGCGGAGGGGTGGATGGAGAAGGTGGAGAGCGCCATGGATGGACCGATCCGGAGGTATCCATCGAGCTCAACGCAACAGGCTAGGGCAGAGCTTGGTGTCGATCAAGTTCGGCCGGGAAACGTGCTTCTGTCCACCGATTGCGCAAGCTATGATCATTTTTGGGTCAGTCAACAATTTTCAACGTCTCGTACTCCCGATCGATCTGTCGCGGGTATCACTAGGAAAAGGTAACCCTTCGCAAAGGGCACTCCTGTCTCACGAGCGTGCCACGTGGTGGTTCTACCGAAGTGGCAAATTCAAATTTGTTCTCTGCCTCCGATCGATCAGCAGACAGACTGACCGAATCCCACGTCGGCGGGTGGAGCGAAGACCCAGCACGCGTACACCCGCGCGTACGCCCGATCGGTCGGCGCGCGCGTGATGCCTAAAGCCCCGGATCGAACGAGAAGCTCCCCGCGTACATCCACACAGGTGCATGGATCACGTACGTCTAGCCCCACGTACATCTGTGCCCTCACGCGTCCTGTTGTACATCGTAACATCCGTGTCCGCATCTTGTTGTACTTTCCGCAAGTACAAGAATATTTATTATGTACAAACTATACAGGCACAGATAATACAACTACATAGAAAATATAGTACAGAAGAGGAAGTACAAAGTACACAGACACACATGTTGTACAACTAAAAAGAAAACGTAATATAGAACATGAAATACAAAGTATACAGACACAAGTTGTACAACTAAAGAGACACAGGTTGTACAACTAAACAAACACATAATGTAAAACTACATAACACACATGTTGTACAACTAGACAGACACAAGTTGTATAACTAAACAAACACAGCTTGTACAACTAGCAGGTTGTATAGATACATGTTATACAACTATACAGGCACATGTTGTACAACTACGCAGACACAGTTTGTACAAACACAGATTATACAACTAGAAAGACATATGTTGTACAGATACATGTTGTATAATTACGCAGACACAGTTTGTACAAACACAGGTTGTACAACTACACAGACACAGGTTGTACAACTATACATAACCGGAAGTATAAAAAAAAGGTTCGTCGAAACCTATCAACATGTGATCTAGTTTTGAAGATCCAACGCGAGAAGCTCAAAAGTGAAAACGGTTCGTAATTTGGATAAACGGTTCTCAAGATATTTCGTTTTGAAGTTTCGGTTTTGACAAAATAAAAGGCAAAAACTGTCTTCCCACCTCCGGTGTCCCTTTCTCTCTCCTGCTCCCACTTTTCAATCTGGTTGTGACACTTGGCGAACATGCATGCAACTGTTGGTACCGCACGAAGGAGAAGGCGACACTTGTCAACACGAGATGGTCCGCTAGGTTCCCTTCGCAAAGGGAACCCTTTTTCTAGTGATTTCGATCTGTCGATGGTTTGGTGAAAAGCGGCATGGACCTCAATGCTGCATGCTTGTGTTGGGCCGTAAGGTTCACTGCAACCATGTTTTTTTTATCTTCGCAGGGTCAACGAGACGAGAGAAAAATTTAGAAAAAAAAGGTGAATCGGGAAAGTGGACTTGCATGCTGCACGGTGCATCCATGCATGTACGTTTCGATCAGCAACAATCAAACAAAAATCAGCTAGCCAGCTGATACGTGCACCTTTCTTTTAATAATTGTATGTGCATGTATACGTGTTTATCAGCCAGCCGGCCGCCATCGTCTCGCCGAGAGGCCGCCCGAGTGGTCTGAATATGTTGTACCGGGCTGAAAACCACCTCTCGCTTGTCGAGATGACGCCCTCCTCAAGCCAGTGGGTATCTCGACAGGCTCTCGCCGAGTGCCATCATTTGTTCCTAAACCTTTCGATCATGGCAAGATTTCTTCGTCCACCCGTCGTGCCCCTCGCCGATTCTTGGAAGCGCGATGATGTCTCTCATTCGGGACCTCATCGGGGCTGCTCAGACCCTCGCGAGCCGTCCCGACTCTCGACAAGCACCGCCAACCTAGAAAAGTATCACTGACACTCGACAAGCATTGCTGACCCTCGACAAGCATTGCTGACCCTAGAAAAGTCTTGTGTGTACTTCACTAAGCCTCGGCGATTCACCTTGACACCCGACGTGAGTCTTCAACAACACCAATCGATCGGCCTCTAAATCAATATTAGTCGTTGCCCGTTGTCGAGCCCTTGGACTACGTCAAGCCAACACCGACAAGCGTCTCGATAAAATAAAAACTGTAACAAAAAGTAACAAAAATAATAATTACAAGTCAGTTGCAACTGGCTTGTCTCAGGAAAAAACTCAGTTGCAACTGGCCTGTCTGAGGAAAAATCTTAGTTGGAAGCGCAATTGCAACTGGCTTTAAAAAAAAGTAAAATTATTAAGAAAAATAACAAAAATAATAATTAAAACTCAGTTGGAAGTGCATGGGCAAACTGGTCTGTCTCAGGAAGAAACTCAGTTGCAAATGAAGTTGCAACTGGCCTGTCTTAGAAAAAAACTCAGTTGCAAGTGTAGTTGCAACTAGTCTGTTTCGGGAAAAAACTCAGTTGCAAATGCAGTTGCAACTGGCCTGTCTCAAGAAAAGACTCAGTTGCAAGTGTACTTATAGCATTGAGAAAAACTCAGTTGCAACGTAGTTGCAACTGGTTTCCAAAAAAAAAAAGATTAATAAGAAAAGATAACAAAAAATAATACAAGTGCAGTTGCAACTGGCCTGTCTCAGAAAAAAGCTCAGTTGCAAGCGCAGTTGCAACTAGGTTATAGCATCGAGAAAAACTCAGTTGCAAGCGTAGTTGCAACTAGCTTCCGACAAAAAAAAATACAATAAATAATGATAAAATAAGAAAAGTTAACATAAAATAATAATTAAAACTCAGTTGCACGTGCAGTTGCAAGTGCAGTTGCAACTGTCAGGTCTCAGAAAAAACCCAGTTACAACCGCAGTTGCAACTGGCCTGTCTCAGGAAAAAACTCAGTTGCAAACGCAGTTGCAACTGGCTTCCACAAAAAAATACAAAAATAATAAATAATGATTAATAAGAAAAGGTAATAAAAATTAATAATTAAAAATCAGTTGCAAGTGCAGTTGCAGCATGTCTCACAAAAAAACTCAGTTGCAAGTACAGTTGCAACTGGCCTGTCTCAGGAAAAAACTCAGTTGCAAGTGCAGTTGCAACTGGCTTCCAACAAAAAAATATAAAAACAATAAATAATGATTACTAAGAAAACATAACAAAAAATAATAATTAAAACTCAGTTGCAAGTGAAGTTGTAACTAGTCTGTCGCATGAAAAAACTCAGTGGCAAGTGCAGTTGCAACTGGCCTGTCTCGGAAAAAACTCAGTTGCAAGCGCAGTTGCAATTGGCTTCCAACAAAAAAATACAAAAACAATAAATAATGATTAATAAGAAAGCTTAACAAAAAATTATAATTAAAACTCAGTTGCAAGTGCAGTTGCAACTGGCCTGTCTCATGAAAAAACTCAGTTGCAACTGTACTATCTCAGGGAGAAAACTTAATTGCAAGCGCAGTTGCAACAGTCCTATCTCAGGGGAAAAACTTAGTTGCAAGCGCATATGCAACTGGCTTCGATAAAAAAAATTAAAATTTAAAAGAAAAGATAACAAAAAATAATGATTAAAAACTCAGTTGCAACAGGCTTTTCTCCAGAAAAAACTCAATTGCAAGTGTAATTACAACTGGCTTATAGCGTCGGGAAAAAACTCAGTTGCAAGCGCATATGCAACTGGCTTCCACAAAAAAAAAATTAATAACAAATTTATGCAAACGCATGCAAATTTTAGGTTGCTAATACCTTGATTCGGCCAACTAGTTTATCGATTAATTATTTATCCCAATCGAGTTGAATCAAATAAATTTCATACAAACACAAAAAAAGGAACAAAAAATAGAAAAATCGCCAAACACAAAAATAAAAGTCCACAAAAAAAATAAAATCAAACAATCCAAAATAAAAATACAACAAAAAAGTACATGAAAAAAATTGGACCGCAACTACCCAACAACAACCAAAAGCCCAGACAACAAATCACTTCCGAAAAAAAAGCAATACCGAGCCCACAGAGGTCCGCTATCTCCAGCCCAGCCTGTTAAAATATTGATTCGCACCTACAGGAAAAAACAACGACCTGACTCAAAAGCCCATGCCAGCCCAACGACAACATCAGAGCCCAACACCACAAACAACTAGTCAAACGGGCCAACAAACAACAAACGCGAATCACAAAGCATGGAGAGGATCGAACGGCCACGGATGTGACTGGGACCTAAGTTAGGTCTCAGCTAGCTGAGACTTAGCAAAACCGATCTTTTTTTGTTGTTGAGAAATTACCGCGGTGTGGTCGTCGAATCAAAACCGCCGATTCCCAGACCGGCCCGGGAATCTCTCAGCGCATCTCTGCTTCAGATATCCCGTACTTGAATCGGCAGCAACATGAGTAGATAGATCGACGCTGCGTCAGCCGTGGGAGGACACGACGGATTGGATTGCAATTTGCACGGAAGCACCTCATCGCCGAGCAATTCTCCGACGTGGATCCCCGACACATCGTGCAGTTGCAGGAGCACCTGAACGTGCATGCTGACCCACCGGCAAGATTGGTCATCGATCCGTCCTCTGAGAGATCGCGATCGATCCATCACATGAATCCTGTGAATGATAGAGATATGCAGACCAAAATTGTGACGGGCCGGAATGCTGCTAATCGGCTAGGCCGGAGGAGGAACTGCACACATGTCTCTGTGTCATCGTTTGTTAGGTTTAAGCACATCACGTGGAGTCGCCGGCTGGCCTGCGTAGCGGCGTAGCCTATTTCTCAGCGATCGGCCGGCGAGGAAGTGGTAATGCCGTGTGTAATTTCCTATCATTTGGGCTCGACTTCATCTACTCCTAAACAGAGTCGAATTTGGTCGCAATCGCAAGTTGTCGGTGGTGACTGCGCCAATTTTAAGATCTGATCTGTCGTCTCGGTGATTATGTTTTATATTTTCTAGTTGCAAATCAGTCTGCAAGAAAAGATTGTTACCCTTTGGGACTTTTCTTTTGCATTTGTGTAACATCTTCTGAAAAAATGGGTGAGAAATTTGTTGCTATACACGAATCTCGGTGCCACATGGCCAATTGGGCGATGGGGGGGGGGGGGGGGATTTTTTCCAAAATGTTTAGCTAAAACAATTAATTATGTTCTCAAAATGGAGTGGTCGATCTCGTTCAGTTTAGGTGTGTTACATGTTTGGTGTAAGGAAATTCAGATCAATTCAAGAGTTTAATGGCGACGGCGTCAGCTCTAGGGTGCTAGTCCTTAGGGGTCAACCCTAACTGTTGTCGTCTGATCCTTCTCCATCATCTTCGGTCGTGAATTGTGGGGTCCCCGCCTCCTCTCTTTGTTGCTCTAGCAGCGGGAGGGGGAGGGGACCTCAAACATGCTCTCGGCGTTGTTTCAAGATTTATAGAGTTAGGGTTTGTTTTGGTCTTCCTAGCGGCATCGATGTGGTGGTGGCGACGGTGGCACATTTTAGTAAGGTCTCTCCGACCTCTCACTGCCTCGATAACATTTTTAGCGTTGGCGATGGGCCAGGGAGAGTAGGCGCTGCCAGATCTGTTAGATTCCTTTGCATCTTACCTGTTGGTGTATTATGCAAGAGGAGCTACTCGCTGGTCTGTGGTGGGACTTATTCCATCTCTTCATTTGATTGGGTACGTCGTAAAGTTCAGTTTCTTCAACCCTGAATTGGTGGTAAAGTATTGCAAGCTTATGCTGCTTGGGGCGTGTCCACAGGCAACATCCGATGTTCTTTCATTGTTATACTGTCTCGTTGTTCGGATTAGTGGCTACTGCGGCACAGGAAGCCTTGGTTGGTGAGTATGTTTACAAGTGTCCCAATCTTTTGCTGTTTGTTCAGTGCTTGATTTAAGCGCCGTCAGTAGTCGAACGAAGAGAACGGCTAGTATGTTTTTCAATGTATTTTACTTCGTACTGCCCCATGTTGTACCAAGTTATATCTCCTTTATACTCCCTCCGTTCTAAATTAGATAACTTGTATTTGTCTAAATAGCGGATGTATATGTACTTGTTTAGTGTCTAGATACATTCGCTTCTAGACAAATGCAATTCATCTAATTTGGAACAGAGTGAGTATGAGTTATTGTTTTTCTTGACAAATATCATGTATAAAGAGCTCCGGGTGTCTTCTCTTAAAAAAAGTTAGTTGATTCGCAAAAAAAAAGTGAGTTTGGTCATTGGGAGATTTATTCCCCGGCGGTCCTCCCCCACCCAGCATCCAGGAACGGAATCGCCGCCCGTGGTAACCGGCGCGGTGACCCCAGCGCCACCTTCCGCTGCCACTATTCAGCACTCCGTCAATCTATAAATAACCCGGCCCGTCCCCTTCCTCCCTACCATCGCTCAAAACCCACGCTCCACCACCACCTTTTGCTGCCACTGGTCGTGCCGATGGTGACGCGGCTGGGGTCGAAGGAGGAGGAGGATGAGGAGGAGTACGAGGTGGAGGTGCTGCCGGAACGGCTGGCGTCGTCCCGCAACAGCCGCCTCGCGCTCTTCGGCTCCGAGCTCCGCCTCGACCGCTTCCGCCCGCGCCGCCGCCGCCGCCCCGCCGTCGACGGCGAGGACGGCTTCTTCCACCGCCTCATCATCCTCCCCGACAACAGGTACGCACCTCCCCCGTCCATTTTCTCTCCGCCTGTCGACGCTCGGCTGGCTCGCGCCCGCGCATGCACCTGGCCTCTCCCTGATAAATTTCCTGGCTCCTCCACGCTCGCTCGCTCGCGTGCACGCCGGGCGCCGCCGCGTGTCCCGGAAGCTTTGCTCCATCAGATATCTCTTTGCGATGTTTAAACGAGCGTCCAGTCATAAAAAAAATCGAACAGACCGGCACCACAAATATTCCGGCCAGGAAATTGATGCTATTTTACTCTGTCAGTTGCTCCGCCGGTAGATAATTGAATGTTCGCCCGAATTTCCCGGCCTCGGTTTCTCTCGTCCCAATCGTTCCGTTCCACGGTGCGTGCGTTCCATGGCCGACGCAAACTGGCCGCCGGTTGATGATCGGCTCCTCGCCAGTTGCTTCGGTTGTAGCTAGCTAGCGTTCACGGGAGCTTACTTTTACTTTATCGAGCCGTCCTGTCGCACGAGCTTCCCTCTCCCAGTAAAGCAACACGATTTTGTTCCAACAAAGCTCTGAAAAATGTGGACTTTTTCCAGTTACCTGATCAATTGACAAGCTAGAGTGCATGCGTTTATTTATACTGTATTATATATTTCCGAGCTGAACTGAATTGGATTATACATATAACGAGCAGGGCTGTCTGCTCTTATCATGCCATGACAAGCAAGCTAGCTTGTATGAGCAGCTAGCCTTCCTCCTCAACGCCAACCAGGTGTACGGCAGGCCTGAGAGGTTTATCTTTGACGTGGTGCTCTCCAAATTCGGTTTCTGCACTTCACCACTTGGATGGATCGGTGGTTTGAACGGCCTAAAGAATTAGTCAGGATGGCCGCCGCTAATCCTGGGGTGATCGATGTAGGTGGAGTCACTATCCTGAAGAATATTGTAGTGGATGCGTAGGCTGCAATCTGTTGACGTCGACAGTGTTAGCTTAATTTGATTGGCGGATGATCGCGGTACTCAGAAAGAGTTGGTGACAGTACGAATATGCTCTGCAAACTTAGATCCAGGTTGCAGGAGGAATAAGAAGCCAATGGTTTTGGGGCAACAGTGTGCCTGACAAGTATAAATAGTTATATAGGTGTCTACTTTGTAAGTATTCTTTGCAATTTAATTCAGATCCATTTTGTAGGAATAAAAAGCCCATGGGTTTGTGGTACTGACAATTTTCAACCTTTTAATTCAGGCTACAAATTGTTTTATATGAATATCTACTTTACCGAACTGCGAATATGTATTAATCAACGGGACATTACATATAAATGGATTCATATAAATAAAATAATGCCAAGACGTTAAACCCGTAAATTAGATGAAAAAAGAAGACCTTCTGATTATTGACTTTAGTTCTTTGTTTCGCCCTGTCTCTGTGGTTCTGACAGATCTCGTTGGAGATGGCGTGGCTCACGACATTCATATTGGCTTGTTGATTTTATTTATTTCCTTCCATGTGGTTGCATCGCCATTAGTTTACTACCAATACCACTGGATCGGTGCACACTAGGAACCCACCATTAGTGGCCACATCACCCCTGACATGTTCATGTGCATTATGGGGCATGCGTGTGATCTCACCTGGGATAACTGATTAACTCTTCTGTGAGTGGCCCATTAGGCCTAACTACTACTTTTGACATAACTACCAAATTTTCTGTGGGTGAGGCTCTAGCTATACTTTCTCAATCAGTTTGAAACCTTCCTATGCAACAAAATGCGTGACTCAGTTAACGAAAGTCATAAACTTTAAAGCAGACTATTATGAAACCTTGGATCACTGAAGAATGTTGTTGGCTTGTTGGTCCTCCGTGCAAGAAATAGAAAGAACGGACATTTTACAATGGTACTATGATGGTGTAAATTTACTGATTTCTGAATTTTTTTGAATGGCAGGCTTTATGTGTTATGGACCAAGTTCATACTGGTTTGGGCGGTCTACAGTTCCTTCTTTACGCCCTTCGAATTTGCGTTCTTCAGGGGGCTCCCCGAGAGACTGTTCATCTTGGACATAGTTGGGCAGATTGCTTTCCTTATTGATATTATTGTGAAGTTCTTTGTGGCCTACCGTGACCCGGACACGTATCGCATCGTATGCAATCCGACATCTATTGCCCTCCGGTAATATTATTTGGTCTCTTATGCTTTGATTGTGCAACTAGAATAACGGGAACTTGCCCTGCTTTACTGTATATTTGCATCTTTTTTGATGAACCATCAGAATCATTAAAATGGGTGGATCTCAAGAAAAATGTGCTGGAACTCAATCAATTTGCATGTTTTACATTAAACATTATCCTTGCAATTGTATAAGAGGGCTCCTCTTTAGGCATTTCTTTTTTTTTGAAATATTTTTGGCGATAAATTAAACATAACTTTTCCAAAAACTGATTTATTTAACCTTTGAATCCAGATATTGCAAATCAAGTTTCATTTTTGATCTCCTTGGTTGCTTCCCATGGGACATCATCTACAAGGTTACTATTTTTCTAACGATTTCAATTTCACTTGTTAACATACCGTCTGAAGTTTACTCCATGGCTCACATTCCGATTGTACGCTCCTGTTTTTATTTATGATCTCCAAAACAGGCTTCTGGCAGAAAAGAGGAAGTAAGATACCTATTATGGATTCGCTTAACACGATCTCTGAAGGTTGTGGAATTCTTTCGGGATTTGGAAAGGGACATCCGTGTGAATTACCTGTTCACGAGGATAGTGAAACTCATAGTTGTGGAGCTCTACTGTACACACACAGCAGCCTGTATCTTCTACTACCTAGCCACAACGCTACCTGAATCAATGGAGGGATATACATGGATAGGGAGTTTGAAGTTAGGAGATCACAGCTATGATCATTTTAGGGAGCTTGATCTTGTCAAGCTTTATATGACATCACTGTACTTCGCTATCGTCACCATGGCAACTGTTGGTAAGTTGTGGATCTCATACTCAACACAATTTTTTTTCCTTTCCGTCTCTGTTTTTTAGATACATAAAATGTGCTCATATCCTGAAATACTTGGACATTTTCTCTCCGCAGGATATGGTGACATTCATGCTGTAAATGTCAGGGAAATGATATTTGTCATGATCTATGTTTCCTTTGATATGATTCTCGGAGCTTACCTCATCGGTAACATGACTGCACTTATTGTAAAAGGCTCGAGAACCGAGCGATTTAGGGACAAAATGAAAGAAGTTATCAGGTATATGAACAGAAATAAACTCGGGAAGGACATACGGGAACAAATCAAGGGGCATTTAAGGTTGCAGTATGAGAGCAGCTACACTGAAGCTTCTGTACTTCAGGACATCCCCATTTCTATTCGTGCAAAGGTGACGTGTTATATTTTGGATATTCTGCCATCCTTCTGTCATACTAGTCTGAGAACTTCTATCTCTACAATTTTCAGCTTGCAGTACTAATGCTTCATAAGTTTTCGCATCTTTGCCTATCAACTGTGTTCCTGGCTTGTGAATTGTAACTGATATGCTGTACTATTATATATGCAGATTTCTCAGACATTGTACAAGCCCTACATTGATAACACTCCACTCTTCAAAGGATGTTCAGCAGAATTCATTCAACAAATTGTAAGTAATCTTTTCTTCTGTTAAATTATATATGTTGATCTATTTGTAAATTTACTACTATATAATTCCTCATCATGTTCTTGCGGTTGGCAGGTGATCAGGCTGCAAGAAGAGTTCTTCTTACCAGGAGAGGTTATTTTGGAGCAAGGAAGTGCAGTTGATCAAATATACTTTGTCTGTCATGGTTCTCTGGTGAGTTCAAGCGTAGCGATAATTACATAATTATTTTAATCGTGTATGTTCACAAGAGTTAGGTATTCGGTACAGATCGAAGTATTAAATACTATAAATCCCTTTGTGGTAGTTATGATATGCTTCTGCTGTTCAGGAAGGTGTTGGCATCGGCGAAGATGGTCAAGAAGAGACTATTATGATGCTGGAGCCTGAGAGTTCATTTGGAGAAATTGCTATTCTTTGCAATATTCCACAACCCTATAGTGTTCGCGTTTGTGAACTTTGCAGGCTTTTACGTCTTGATAAACAGTCATTCACAAACATTTTGGAGATCTATTTCGTTGATGGAAGAAAAATTTTGAGCAACCTTACCGAGGTACACAATATATACAATGATCATGACAGTTGTGACTGCTAAATTTCAGAACTGAAGGATACTGTTTTCTCTCTTTCTTGATGTTATTTCTCTAAATGCAGAACAATGAATACGGTGGGCGAGTCAAACAACTAGAATCGGATATCACATTCCATATAGGAAAGCAGGAGGCCGAGCTGACATTACGAGTAAATAGCGCCGCCTTTTACGGGGACCTTCAGCAGCTGAAGGGTTTAATCCGTGCAGGAGCAGATCCAAAGAACACCGATTACGATGGGCGATCTCCTTTGGTACGTACCTCTGTGAATAGTTTTGAAGTTCTCAACTAATCCAGAATTCTGTACCTTTCATGATAAGTAATGTATGTCTGATGTAACCATCATCTTCTTCACAGCATCTTGCAGCTTCTAAAGGGTATGAAGATGTTGCGCAGTTCCTAATCCACGAAGGCGCTGATATTGATCTTATCGGTATGCTCACTCGGTCAATGCTTCCATTTCCAGATTCTTGCGTATATACTTGTAGTGTTACCAATTCTATGGTCGATCAAACATCTTACACACTTGCATTTTGCTCCAAAACCAGATAAATTTGGGAACACGCCTTTGCTGGAGGCAGTGAAGCAGGGGCATGACCGGGTGGCCACATTGCTCTTCAGCAAAGGAGCCAAGCTGAACCTCGTGGATGCCGGCAGCCATCTCTGCATGGCAGTATCAAAGGGGGACTCTGATTTCGTTCGGCGGGCTCTAGCTTACGGCGCTGATCCAGACTCGAAAGACTACGACCACCGCACTCCTCTCCACATAGCCGCCGCAGAGGGCTTGTACATGATGGCGAAGATGCTGGTAGATGCAGGCGCAAGCGTGTTCACAACTGATAGGTACAACCAAGTTTGTAGACTTATTTGAAGGACTAAGTTTGTAACTTTGTAGGCATGATTGAGCTTGACATTGCCATGTATATGCAGATGGGGCACGACTCCGCTAGACGAAGGGCGCAAGTCATGTAGTAAGCCGCTTATGAAGTTGCTAGGACAAGCAAAAGCCGACGAGCTATCCAAGTTCCCCGACCGTGGTGACGAAGTGAGAGGCAAGTTCAAATGCTCGTAACCTCAAATCTTGTGGACATTGCTCATTTCTGACAAAAAAAAAATACTTTTGTCGGCAGATAAAATGCACCCCCGACGATGCTCTGTATTCCCCAACCATCCATGGGACGACGGTGCCAAGCGCAAAGAGGGGTGGCGCTTTGGATTCCTCACACGATCGATGGACTCATCAGGTCAGCACAGGAGAAGCTGAGCTTGTCCGGCCCATCCCTGCGCTTGCTTGGCGAGGATGGCGCGAGGGTCCAGGACGTCGACATGGTCCATGATGGCCAGAAGCTTTATCTGGTCGGAGGCGATGGCGAGGCACAGAGCGAGTAGAGCAGGGTGCGCCGTGGAGCGGAATAAGAAGAATGACCATGGTCTTCCAGGAATTTTTGCTGTTATCTTTTCCTGTGAAGTATTTATGTAGGATTAGCCTCCCCATATTTGCATGCAAATTTTCGCATGCCGGTTGTTGTACACAGGTAGATATAAGAAAGAAAACAAACCATTTCTTGAATATGTACATATTATAAGTGATGGAGATGGATGCAAATGGAAATGCAACGTGAATGGAGATCTGCACAAACCGATCGACTCTCCTAGAAATTGAGCTATTGGGAACTCTTCGCTCTATTGGAGACAGAGCATCTCTGGGTACTCAATTTGCAGAGTTGATCCAAGTGTGCGGGGAACTATAAACTATTTTATAATCAACAACTATGATCTCGAAGGGAGTAAATTTCTCCTTCGATGAGTCTATAATCACAATGCAAAATTATTTTATAATTACCACTGGGGCTATGCCTCATTCTTCAGATTAATAATGCAAACAAATCGCTTTGACTCCCGAACTCCAATTATCACTTTATTTTAAAAATTCAAAAACTATATTTATAAGTTTCAAAAATAATTGGGAAAAAAGCTGGACATTGTTAAATGATGCATCCTACAAGCAAGCAAAATCACAATGTGAAGTTCTTTAGGGTACACAAAAATGATAAAATCTTATATACTTTAGAGATTTGGAAGTATGTATACCCATATCTACACATTTTTCATAGCTTTAATATAAAATATTTTAAATTCAAATTGTGAATGTTTGTGGGATAAATCATTGACAACATGCATATTTTAATTTCAATATTTTTAAAACTTGTAAATATGATTTTTGAATTTTTAAATGATCAATGGAGCCCAGGAAATCTCTACTCAAGCGAGGTGTTTTGGCTCATGACTTCCAGTGATCTCGGTATTTAAAAAAATATAAAAATGATATTCTGAAGTTTCAAAAAATTCCAAAACAAAATTATGTGGATACATACACATGTTATGTACAAATCTGTAAAGTTCTGGTAGATACAACTTTGTATTTTAGGCTGCACAAAAAATCACAAAATTGTAGCTATGAAAAGGCAAACATAAAACCTCATTTAGTTTTCAGCATTCGTCTTTTCTATGCAGATCACGTATGAAAAGAATTTTTAGAGGCCTTGGATTTTTTTTAAAAAACAAGATCACTGGAGCTGAAGAGAGCTACAACAAATGATTTTCGGGATAACTACCGAAAGTAAGGGAATCGGTGATAGCATGAACAACCGAGACTCGTTTTACGTGACATAACAAAACCAGCCGGTGCTGCAGTGGCTCCATCGATCGATCGAGCTCACTAGTCACTACTCGCAGACGTGTTCTGTACCAATCCTTTAGACCGAACAGCTAGAGGCCTTTTCTGTCTAGTCCAGTCTGTACTCTCTAGTCGCTTTCCGTCTTACTTAGCGGCTGGTCGACTGACGTCGAGGTGCTCACGCGTGGCGGCGCCGTGTCGAGCAGCTCGTGCCACGCTCCGCCCCTAGTAAACAGCCGCGTGGCCTCTCCTCCCTCCCCTGCTCCTATGATCTCGCCTCGATAGCACGCTTGGCCACAGCTCAGAGTTCAAACCTCAGAAGCCAGAGCTCCATCCCCACCGCCTTTTGCTGCCACTGCCACTACGCGTGCGGATGGCGAGGGGGCTCGGGTCGAGGAGGACGGCGGCGGAGAAGGAGGAGGACGAGAAGGAGTACGAGGTGGACGACGTGGCGCCGCACCGGCTCAGGTCGTCGCGGAACAGCCGGCTCGAGCTCGTCGGCCGCCTGCCCCCGGTCCGCCGCCGCAGCCGTCTCGCTGGCGGCGCCGACGAGGACGGGTTCCTCCACGGCCGCATCATCCACCCCGACAACAAGTACGTGCAGTCACTGCCATACGCCCACCTCCCCACCCTGCCTTCTGCTTGTTCTAGAGCTAGAAGCTTGATCGGCTCATCTGCTCGCCAGTTGTTGCTTGGGCTTAGCCATCCCGTGTAGCTTTGCTCTGTTCACCGGGTTGTCTTTGTTGGCCGTATGAACTGAATATATACAACCGTACTTAACACTTTACTGCTCACGAGTGTCGAATGAGATTAACTTTTTCTGTAAACCAACCGGAGTTCAGTTTAGTTGAAGTTCAGTTAGAGCCGGAATTTTTTGTAAGGCTGCTGGGGACGTACGCCCGATCGTTATACCGTTGGGTTAACTGCAGAATGGCAGACATAACGATTATTTCCTGATGAAGAGAATGGAAAGAGGCCAATGGTGCCTCCCTTACTGAGACACGACGTTTCTTAGGCGAGATTCATATGTGCTCAACGTTCGATAGATGAAGGCCAGACCTATGGTTGTCTCTCAACCATTTCGTCGTATGCATCTTTTATGTTCTATACACAAATACTCAAAATAATCCAGAATTTGCCATGCCTTTCCATTATCATCAACATATTGTATTATAAGTACCTTTCAACCCGAGATATTTTTAATATGTTGCATGAAGAGCAAACAACACCATGGTATTTTGACAACCTACATGATTTGGAAGTTGTTACCAAGCAATACAATATACGCGATTTTTTTCTTTGAGGAAAGAAGGTAGAGGATATCTCTTGGGAAATCATCTTTGAAAATATTTCAAAATAATTTGTCTTAATGGGTTCATCTACACCCACGAGCCAAAACATCATGCCCATATCTCTTACCTTATACTTTGATTAAGTCCGATGGCAGTCTTACAATTTAATAACAATAGTTAAAACAAAAAAAGAGAAGAAGCCTAGGATATGAATCTGGATGCCCACGTGGAGATGTTTCTTGTTCGTGTGCGTGTCACCCATTGGCGTGATAGCCTTGGCATAGCAACACAATATATAGTAGTTTTCGCAAAAAAAAAAAAACACAATATATAGTAGTCAAAGGCCTATGTTTACCACAACATGGCAACTAAGCTAGCACGAGTAACCTGCCGCCACACGCCAACCAGGTGTACGGCCACTGCAGTTCAGAGGTTTTCTATATTGCCCAACACTCCAAATTTGAACCAGGCTGGCAGGAGCGGATTAATCTGGACTATTTCGAGAGAGACACTAATCCCAGATGCAGCTATAATAGTTTTCTTGAGGGAATATTTAAGTTGATCCGCAGGCCAACAAGAAGGTGTAGCTGTAAGGTGGACCAAAATGTAAAACATTCAGTATGACTTTGGTTCTTAGTTTTGAACCCTTGGGGATTGGGACAGATCTCACTGGAGATTAGGTGTCCCAATGATCGTTTTAAATTTATTCATTCGACGTGATTCCATCTCAAATTAATTTATTATTGGTAACAGTTCGATCTGTGCACAAGAGGAACCCACTCTGGCACTCGTGACAACATCACCCCAGCCATGTTCATGTGCATGATGAGGTATGTGTATGATATTACCTGGGACAGTTGATTAATTCAGCTTTAATTTGCTGTAAATTAGCAAATTAAAGCTGAATGTTGTTGGCTTTCTAGTTAAGAAAGGCTTGGACCTCGGAGAATGTTGTCGGCTTGTTGCTCTAAGAAAATGGCTAGAATAACACTCTTTTGATCCAAACCATGTTAACAGAATTACGGGTATGCTAATCTATTGATTTGTCACTTGTTATTTTGGATGGTTTACCTGCAGGATGTATCGGTCATGGACCAGGTTCATAGTGGTTTGGGCGGTGTACAGTTCCTTCCTTACGCCCTTCGAATTTGGATTCTTCAGGGGGCTCCCCAGGAAGTTGTTCTTCTTGGACATAGTTGGTCAGATTGCCTTCCTTATTGATATTGTCCTCAAGTTTGTTGTTGCCTACCGTGACCCCGATACATACCGCATCGTATACAACCCAACTTCTATCGCCCTCCGGTAATTATTCACTTTCCCGTACATTAACGATACAGCTAGAATAATTGGAAATCATGCTGGATTCTTTATTCTTGGGATATTCAAATTGGCACACAAGAACATATGATCCCTGGTGAAACAAATGACGTTCTTAATGTCAAAAAATACCTACATTATATTTGCATGTTATCCTTAGATCAGTTCCATCAGTTTGTACTCTATGGAATATGTTAGAATATGTTATTTGGCAACTCAATGTGAGCGTAACCATGATTTATGTGCTCTATACCTCCAGATATTGCAAGTCAAGCTTCATTTTCGATCTCCTTGCTTGCTTCCCGTGGGATGCTATCTATAAGGTCATCACTTTGCTATCATTTGATTTTTACTGAGTAGCATACAGTGTTGAGTTTACGATGTGGTTATGTTTAGGTTATCTTTTCTTGCTTTCATCCGATGAACTCTAAAACAGGCTTCTGGACGTAAAGAAGAACTAAGATACCTATTGTGGATTCGCTTAATACGAGCTCTCAAGGTCACCAAATTCTTTACGGATTTGGAAAAGGACATTCGTGTGAATTACCTATTCACGAGGATAGTGAAACTCATAGTTGTGGAGCTCTATTGTACACACACGGCAGCTTGTATCTTCTATTACCTAGCAACAACACTTCCCGAATCAATGGAGGGACATACATGGATAGGGAGTTTGCAGTTAGGAGACTATAGCTATTCTAATTTCAGGGAGATTGATATTATCAAGCGTTATGTTACATCATTATACTTTGCCATCGTCACCATGGCAACTGTTGGTAGGTTTTCCTCTCATGTTTCAACAAATAGTTTTGGCTCTCCATAACAGTTTTTCTAGAAGCTTGACCTGGTATTTGAAAATGATAAGATATTCTAATTCCTCTGCAGGTTACGGTGACATTCATGCTGTAAATGTTAGGGAAATGATATTTATCATGATTTATGTTTCCTTTGACATGGTTCTTGGAGCTTACCTGATTGGTAACATGACTGCAATGATTGTGAAAGGCTCGGCAACAGAGCGATTCAGGGACAGAATGAAAGAAGTTATCAGGTATATGAACAGTAATAAACTTGGAAAGGACATCAGAGAACAGATCAAGGGACATTTGAGGTTGCAGTATGAAAGTAGCTGCACTGAAGCCTCTGTACTTCAGGATATCCCAGTTTCTATTCGCGCAAAGGTGATTGAGCTATATTTTTGGTATCTTGCAGTCTTCTGAAATCTGTCTTCTCTACAGTTGTCAGCTTGTGATTCAAAAGTCTTGTCTGTTTTACAAGGAACATCAACTATGTTTTTGTCTGTTGTGAGTCTCTGACTGATGAGATATTGTATCATATTTGCAGATTTGTCAAACACTGTACATGCCCTATATTGAAAGGATTCCATTGTTCAAAGGATGCTCAACAGAATTCATCCAGCAGATTGTCTGTATCTTTTCCCTTGGACAAATTATGCGTGTTGATGTATTGTATAAATTTCTAAGATTTCGTAAGAAATTATCTAATGCTTGTTTGCTCCTTGCAGGTGATCAGGCTGCAAGAAGAGTTCTACTTACCAGAAGAAGTTATTTTGGAGCAAGGAACCGCAGTTGATCAGTTATACTTCGTCTGTCACGGTGCACTGGTAAGTTCAATCCTGAGGATAATTCCTTAATTCTTCGAATATTTCAGCATTCAGATGATTTACTGTTGAGTGGCTTTCACCTACTATTAAATTCCTTGTGGTGGTTCGTTTGACATTTATAACTAAGGGTATGACTTTTCTAAGCATAGACCTACGCCCAGTAACCTTTTCGCTATTCACATGGTACCAGATTTTTTGCAATTTCCCCAAGTATTGTAGTACCACATATATGTTTGGAAATAGGTTTGAGATTTTTTTTTCAATCAACTTCACTGTAACACATCCTTCTTTTATGCATTAAATCAAGCAAATTCTGCAGTGCAACCATGTCTAGGAATTGGTTAATGGGCTTTAAATTGAAATATACTTAATTGTCAACTCATTTTCAATTCCAAACGTGCATAGGGATAAATGAGTACAAGCTAAGTATGGATTGGTTCATCAGGGAAAGTCCATATCTTGTGTAATGTAGGAAACATAAAGTATGTGAATCTCAAAGCCCCAACGTACGATGAATAGTAGTGGGGTATAGCTACAGAGCATAGAAAATCCACATACGAGATTACCCAGAAAATTTCATGGCCATATATCTTAAAGTATGGGAGAAACAGAGCACGAATAAGGATATAAGCAATTAAATATTCATCACCACCGCAACTAACTTTTTATTGAAAGTTTTTCACACGCACCACAAAAATTGTATCCACAGTTTGTGGGTGCAGGTACACCCCTTTCTTAGCTGAAACTTGGCCTCTATAAGTCTAACTAATTATGTAGGCATCTTAGTTCCCATATATTCTTGTTCTGTTCAGGAAGGTGTTGGCATTGGCGAAGATGGTCAAGAAGAGAATATTCTAATGTTGGAGCAAGAGAGTTCCTTTGGAGAAGTTGCAATTATTTGCAATATTCCACAGCCCTACACTGTTCGTGTTTGTGAACTTTGCAGGCTGTTACGGCTGGATAAAGAGTCATTTACACACATATTGGAGATTTATTTCGCTGATGGAAGAAAACTTTTGAGCAATCGTACTGAGGTAATCGTAGAAACAATCAACACACAGTAATTATTTTATCTAATTCCAGTATTCATGTATAGTGCATTTTTCTTGATGTGGTATCTCTGACTGCAGAACAATGAATACGGCCAGCGTGTGAAACAAATAGAATCAGATATAATATTCCATATAGGGAAGCAAGAGGCAGAACTGACCTTAAGAGTAAATACCGCCGCTTTTTATGGTGACCTTCATCAGCTGACAGGCTTAATCCGAGCTGGAGCTGATCCAAAGAACACTGACTATGATGGGCGATCTCCTTTGGTACGATTTACTGAAAATTTGGTGCTCTGGTTATTATGTAATCCAAAATGTTGCATCCTTCATGAAAAATATTGCATGCCTGATTAAACCATCATCATCACAGCATCTTGCAGCTTCCAAAGGGTATGAAGATATTGTGCAGTTTCTTATCCATGAAGGGGGTGATATCAATCTTGCTGGTATAAACACTCACTGAAATGCCATCCCGGTGTCAAATTCTAGCTTCTAGCATATATGCTTGTGCTATTATGCCATAACACGTTCTATGCACTCAGATAAATTTGGGAACACACCCTTGCTGGAGGCAGTGAAGCAGGGGCACGATAGAGTGGCCACATTGTTGTTTACCAAAGGAGCCAAGCTGAACCTTGAGAATGCCGGCAGCCGTCTCTGTATGGCAGTATCAAAGGGAGATTCTGAATTCATTCAAGGTGCTCTGGCTTACGGTGCCGATCCAAACTTGAAAGACTACGACAACCGCAATCCTCTCCATATAGCAGCTGCAGAGGGATTGTATATGATGGCGAAGTTGCTGGTAGACGCAGGTGCCAGCGTGTTTGCAACAGACAGGTGACACAAAGCAATATCTCATCCGTTATCTGATATATTTTTGTCTGTAGCTTCGAACGCATCTTGAGCTTGACATTGGCATGTATGCAGACGGGGTACTACTCCGCTCGATGAAGCACGCGAGTCCGGGAGCAAGCCGCTGATGAGGTTGCTGGAACAAGCAAAAGCCGCCGAGCTCTCCAAGTTCCCTACACGCAGCGAAGAAGTGAGAGGCAAGTTCAGAAGCTCGAACCTCCACAGAACCACTTCCACATTGTTGATTTCTGACAAAAAGAACTTTGTGTTGTCAGATAAAATGCATCCGCGGCGTTGCGCCGTGTTCCCCAACCATCCTTGGGGTGTCGATGCCAAACGAAAAGAGGGGGTGATGTTGTGGACTCCTCACACGATCGACGGCCTCATCATGTCAGCCCAGGAGAAGCTGGGTTTATCCGGCACATGCCTGCGCTTGCTCTCCGAGGATGGCGCGGCGATCCAGGATGTGGACATGGTCAGTGACGGGCAGAAGCTCTATCTGGTCGGAGGCGACGAGACACCCCATCTGGTTGGAGGTGACGACACAGGTGATGGCGAGTAGAAGGTGTGCTCGACGGTGAAACACACGGAGAAGATCATGGTGTTGCAGTATTTTTTTGGCCTTTTGTCTATCATGTTTATATTCTACTATATATAAAAGACGGCAGATTCCGCGCCCCGTCATTCGTCCACGTCGCCCGCAATCCAGGGCCGTCCGATCGGCGCGACGGTCGGCCCAGATTCATCGTCGCCCCCCAGACGCCAAACACTGTAGCAGGCCTATTTTTTACCAATGGGCGAGCGACACGTCGCCCGGTTACCGGCCGGTGAACCCGGTGGCCAGCCGGTCACCCCGCACGGATTTTGACGCAGCAACTTTACATAAAACCCCGCAAAGGACTGTCCTACAATTTCCCTAAATCCCAAGGACTTCCATGCAAAAACGTGGACACAACTCCCCTCTCTCCCGCGCGGCCGAGGTCGCCGCCGCTTCGCGCTGCCGCCGGTACGCCGCTCCCCCGTCGGATCTACGGGCATGGCGCACTCCGCCGCCTCCGGATCTCCCTCCTGGCCGTGTATCGGCCGCCGGGACGCCGTCGCTGCGCCGGGATTGTCGCCGCCGTCCGCGCGGCTCTCCGCCGCTCCCGCAGGCCGCCGGCGCCGCTCCGGCGACCCAAAATGGGCGGCGCCGCTACCTGCGGGTCGCCCGCGAGGAGGCGCGTCCGGCGCGGGCAGCCGCGCGTGCCATATCGCGGCGGCGCGCCGCCGGCGAGCACGGCGCCGCCGCGGCCAGAACTGCCCCCTGACGTCAGGATGACGCCAGTGCGGGCCTACATGTCAGCTCCGTTTTTTTATTTCCCTCCAAAAAAAACCCTTATTTAAAAAAAATGAAATAATTCCCAAATGATATAAAACCAGAAAAATTTAATCTACTTACATATTAATAAATAGAACACACACAAAAAATGATCTCTAATTATGCCATGTTTTTTTTTTCTCCAAAAGGAAACCCTTATTTAATTTTTTTTATTAAAAATCAGGAAATTTTAATCTACCTATATATTAATAAAGATGTATAAGAGAACACACAAAAAAAAAATGATCTCTAATTATGACATGCGAGCAAAGTTCAAATTTAAAAATTTGGAGTGCTTTCCAAATTTATTCACTTTCTTAAAAGCTACAACAATTCAAATATGGATAACTTCTCATTTTGCAGGACTTCCCGAAATATGAACAATCTTCAGCTAACATTTGCAAAAAGTTAAGAAGGAAGGAAAACCATGCCGCAGCTTTCTAATCCAAATTTCAAATTCAATCTTTCGAAAAAAACTAAAAAAAATTCAAATCCACGGGCGCGGCGAAGTCCGCGCTTATTCCCCTAGTATGTATGTAAGATTAGTAGCTTCCCCAGAATTGCGTGCTTTTCCACCAACCATTTTCCTGCAATTCAGGTGCTTGCACCAATGTAGATACCACAATCGAACCGACCGATTCGATGCTGTACAAAATGTAGTTACAAGTTGTAGAATTAAAATGGAAAATGGTTGAAGATATCCATAAAAAGAAGAGAAAGAGTGTTTTCTTGTACCTGAAGAGGCCATGGATGTTGGGATTCGCCCACAGGATCGATCATAAAAAGAAGAAAAAAAGAGGCCATGGATGTTGGGATTCGCATCGATCATTTTTTTTTGAGAACAAGGTGGTCGTACCACCGCTCGAATAGATAGAAAGAATTGACCCAGTTTATAAGGGAAACCGGGTCCAAAAACCATACAACCTGTACAAAAGAATGACACAAACGAAGCGACCCGCCGCCCACACGACCAAAGTCGACAAACGCCACAACACACACCACCTACTCCGGGGCCGCCGCCCCGGCGTAACAACCAGATCGACCTTCGCATTGCCCGAAAGCGATCCAGTCATGGTCGACGAACCCTCTGCCCACGCAGTCTTTATCCAGGTTGCCACCAAAACCACCTGTTCCGGGACCGCCGCCCCGGTGTAGCAACCAGATCGTCTTCGCATTCCCCGAAGACGATCCAGTCGGGTCGACGAACCCTCTGCCCTCGCAGTCTTCATCCAGGTCACCACCCAGGCCCACGCTAAACAACGGCTCTGCCTCGTAGAACCGTCGTAGCGTGGGAAGCCGAGGCCGCCGCCTCGGCGTCCACCACCGTCCGGAGCCGCTGCCCCGGCGTCCACCACCCTCGACCACACACCCATTTTGCACATCCGCCGCGAAACCGTCGCACCGCGCTGGCCAAGAGCTCCAAAGCGGCGCCTCCAACAAGGTAGTGACGAGATCGTCACCGCCGCCCGCTCCCGAAGAGCATAGATTTTCACCCGGAGCTCTTGGAACCACACGCGTTAGTCGAGATCGAAAAGCTCCACAACGACGCGATCAAGAAGGAGAACGACACCCGAGGGTACCGCCGTCGTCGGCACCGACCGAAGTCCGTGCGAGCTTTCGCCCGGAGTTCAACCCGACCGCAAAGCTTCGGGAGCCACACGAAGGCATCCTGGCCATGTCGTCAACCACCTAGCTCCATGGCACGCTGCTGCCGCCGCGGCACCTCCCTCCACGGCAGCCGCCATGCCCGCTGCGACCGAACCTTGAAGCAGCCGCATGCCCGGGACCGCCGCCCCGGCTTCCTCCGTGGTCAGCCCGCGCCTCCTCGGCCGCCCTGCCTCCGCGCCGGCTCCACCACCACCCTCTTCTTCCTCAGCCCCCTGCCGACCTGGGGCCGCCGCCCCAGCATGCTCACCGCGCCTCTCCAGATCGAGCCGAACCTCCTCCCCTTGAGCCAGCCATGGCCGGCCCGAGCCCCCCACGCCGCGTCGAGCTGCTCCCCCTCCCCGCAGTCGCGCCGCCACCTCCGGGACCTTCCCCTGCAGCGCCGTCACCGCGACCATCCGCTCCATCGCCGCTCGAAGAACTGCCTCGCCATGCCTTTCTTCCCGCCGGCAGCGAAGCAGGAGAAAGTGATGCCCCGCCGCCACCTTCCCCGGGGGCGCGCATGGCCTTTTGCCGGCTCCCCCTCCGGCGGCGGCAAAGCGGGAGGGTGGTGGGTGGAGGGCAGGCCGGCGGCGCGGCTAGGGTTTCCCACCCGGGTCGCCACAGGAGGGCGACGCGGGGGGTGGGATCCTTTTCTTTCTTTCTTTCCCCTTCCTTCGCATCGATCATAAAAAGAAGAGAAAGAGTGTTTTCTTGTACCTGAAGAGGCCATGGATGTTGGGATTCGCCCACAGGATCAATCACATCAGAAAATCACGAACACAAGACGATCAAAATCTTATTGCCAGGGGCATGTATCGTGCCCTCTATTTTATGTCTATTCCTCTGAACTCAATGTCTCGGTACAAGCTTGTGTTACACGATCTGTGCATATATATGCACGGAAGCAACCGACCTAAGGCAACCTAAACCTACTCGTAATCAACTCTTTCCTAATCAAACAAACCGACTCGTACATGACCTCCTAGTCCTAGTACCATACGGGAAAGCACTAGCTAATCCAGCCAGAACTAGTACTAGAAGCTTTTTAGACGGAAGGCTTGAGAAGAGCCCGGTTTTGAATTAACGAAGCCAACAACCGGCTAAGAGTTACAACTTAAAAGAACAAGCTGGCTACGCCAGCAACAGCACACACGCACACCACACACTCACACCTCACAGCAATAGAGAAACCCAAACATGGTGTACAGCCAAGCAACACTAAATGAAGCACAAAACTGAAGGAGAATGCTTGATCCGTGGGAGGCACAATGTCTTCTGTTGCACGGAGACGACGTCGAAGAAGTCCACACCAACCTACCTCCACCGCACCTTCATCGCCACCTTCACGACACGCCATTGGGGAAGAAACCTAGCAGGGATTGGGAATCCAAAGGCGAGGGCTTGCAGCAACGCCTCCAAGGAGGTGGACGGCGTTCAAAACGTCGTCGTTACCGGCAGAAACAAATCCTGCAAAGCTTTCACCCAAACCCCATGATACCAACCCTAGATCATGACCTTGCCGCTGCCCAAACGAGGGCAGCAACGACGGAAATATCAGAGGGTGATTCACACGCCGGTGCGAGGGAAATCTTCACCAAACGGACACACCGGGGAAAGCGAGCTGGGGCGGAGAGGCGAAGACCGGCAGTCTAGAAAGAGGAGGGGTCTTCACGGCGATGCCTTCAACAAGGGGGAACGACACCGGAGGTGTTGTCATCACCGGCAATGGTCGCTACCATTTTGTGGTTTTCACCGAGACCCATCCAAAACCAGACGCCGTCCGCCGCCACGAGGACGCGGAAAAGACATCAAGGACGCAGCCACCAGCCTACGAACCTCGGGACACAGTGCACTAGACCCAACTCAGAGCACCGGAAAGAGCACGCCAAAGCGAAACCCAGCCCACAGGCAGGTCTACACGGCCTGGACTGCCCTAGCCCAGATCGAGATCCGCTGCTTGGGATCTGAAGCCTCACGGTAAGCACCATGGAGACTGAGGCAACTCTGGCAAGACCTCGCAGGTTCGACCTCGGAGAGGCAGCGAACGCATCCAACCTGGATCTGCAGGGATCCTGCACCCGCGCATGGACGATGGGCCGGCCCGGCCCAGCCCAGATCCAGCCCAACGGGCTTTGGATCTGGCAGCCGCACGACCAGCACCGGCCAGCGCGCAGGACGACCGAGCCTCGGCCGGCCAACCACCGGGAGGCGGCGCACAGCCTCGGCCGGCCAACCGCCGGAGAGGCGGCGCACGCCCTCTGCCGACCGTCCGTCAGATCCACAGGATCTGGAGGGCCCCCGCACCCGAGCAGGGAGAGCTCGACGGGCGGCGCGGCGGACTTGCAGGGGCCAGGGAGAGGTCGACGCCGGAGCACGACGCCTTGCTCAAACGAGGAAGGCGGGAGGAGACCTTGGCGCACCAAGGCGAGACACACGCACGCAACACCACACCCACACACGCGAGGGAGCATCCCGCCGTCACCTTCAGCCGCAGCGCCGGCGGCGTCCTAAGGCAATGGCGGGAGGAGCGGGGGAGGGAGGAGGGAGCTCGCGGCGGCTAGGGTTTGGGGGGCCGCCCGTGTCGCCCTCGCGAGAGCGACGCGGGCCGACTTTTTTTCTGTTTTGAATAGTACTAGAAGCTCACGTAGACATTAGGAAACTTAACCCTTTCCAAAAACACTAACTAGGCAAGATTATTGCTAACAATGGAGCCTTGGAAGAGCTGCAATGGAGCCGAGGATGAGATGCAGCTACCAGTTCCGGGCTGTGTGCCGGGTCGCATGGCTCTGCGCCATCCATTGCCCAAGCCTTTGGAGCAAAACTCCAACGCATGAACGAGCTTGTGGCTGTAAAGAGAAGCCTTTTCTTCCCGGGCGAGCTCGGGGAGGAGGGCGGCGGGAGGGATTTCGAGTAGCGGCGACGTGCGAGGGGGGACGGCGGCGCATCGAGGAAGAAGAAGGTCACTTGGATCGATCTGGTTGCCGTGGCTGCACAAATGGGCCAGGTCCATATCGGATAGACTTTGCCTTGTCAAGACAAGCCCAATGGTTCAGACCATTTTTTATTCACCATCGCCACTCTCCCTTCTCCACGTCCGGCAGTCCATCGCTGTGTCGATCCTCCTCCCGTACGGCTCCGGCGCTGCCGCCTCCAACAATGTCAGCATCACGGCGTCTCTTCGTGGCGCTCCGCACTCTGCAAGCGCTCCGCACTCTGCAAGCGCGCCGCCTCCCCGACCGCCGTCTCCCTCCTCGACGACCTCCTCTCCTCAACCACCCCTCCCGCCTCCGCCCTCTCCCTCCTCCGCGACGCGCCCGCCCTCGCCGCGGAGGTCTACTCGCTCCTCGCCGCGCCCTCCCACGCCCTCACCCCCGCCTCCCGCGCGCTCCTCCTCTCCCTCCCCTCACGCCACCTCATCCCGCCCACCTCCGCGCCCATCCTCTCCGCGCTCCTATCCAAGCTCAATGCGCGGAGCCCTCCCTCCTCCCCCGCCGACGCCGCCAGCTTCCTCCGCGACTCCCTCGCCGCTGGCGCCCCGCCACCGGAGACCTCCGCGTTCAACGCCCTCCTCGCCGCGCTCTCCCGCGCCGGAGACCTGCCGGGAATCACCAAGCTCTTCGCCTCCATGCGGGACGCCGCCGTCCGGCCCGACGTCGTCACCTACGGCATCCTCGTCAACGGCCTCTGCAAAGCCGGCCGCGTGGGGGACGCTCTCAGGGTGCTCGACGGAATGTCTGGCCCAGCCTCGGACGTGCGTCCGGACGTCGTCGTGCTGAACACCATCGTGGATGGCTTGTGCAGGAGCGGGAGGGTCCAGGAGGCTGTGAAGTTTGTGGAGGAGTGGATGCGGAGCGTTCATGGGTGCGCGCCCAACACGGTTTCTTATAACTGCTTGGCCGACGCGTTTTGCCGTGCGGGGTATCTTGGCATGGCATTTGAAGTGGTGAGGAGGATGGAGAAGCAGGACGTGGCGCCGAATGTCGTCACTATGAATACAATTGTAGGTGGCTTGTGTCGGGCAGGGAGGGTTGGGTGTGCGCTGGAGTTCTTCAGGGAGAAAAGAACAGTGTGGCCCCAAGCCAGGGGCAATGCGGTGACCTACAGCAACCTGGTTGGGGCTTTCCTCCACAACAACAATGCGCGTGTGGCCAAGGAGTTGTTCTATGAGATGGCAGAGGAAGGACACAAACCTGATGCAGTTATGTATTTCACCATGATATCAGGTTTGACACAAGCAGGGCGGTTGGAGGACGCTCGTTCCATGGCATCGTCAATGAAGAAGGCAGGCTTTCAGATGGATGCAAAAGCATACAATACTTTGATTACGGAGCCACCAATCTGGAATTTTGTAGAACTGTGTAGTGTGCTGAGTGAAAGAATGCCCGTCCATACTTCTTGTTGCTTTCTTTCCTATCGTGCCTTTTCCACGCAGTCTCCCCTCATGGCGCGATTGAGGAACACCGATGGGTTAAGATCTGGAAGAAAGTCAACACAGAACTCAATGACCTCCTCTGTTCCATAGCCCTTGGACATGCTTCCTTCTGGCCTAGCACGGTTATGAACGTATTTCTTTAAGACTCCCATGAACCTCTCAAAGGGGAACATGTTGTGTAGAAATACAGGACCGAGAATGGAAATCTCTTCGACTAGGTGAACTATGAGGTGCGTCATAATATTGAAGAAGGCCGGTGGAAACACCAACTCAAAGCTGACAAGACATTGGACCACACCCGTCTGTAAACTTGGTAGAGTTGCTGGATCGATTACCTTCTGAGAAATTGCATTCAGGAATGCACATAGCTTCACAATGGGTACTCGAACGTTTTCCGGTAGAAGCCCCCTCAATGCAACCGGAAGTAATTGTGTCATAATCACGTGGCAGTCATGAGACTTCAGGTTTTGGAACTTTTTCTCTGCCATGTTTATTATTCCCTTTATATTCGACGAGTAGCCAGACGGGACCTTGATACTGCTCAGGACTTGAAAAAAGATCTCCTTCTCTCTTTGGTAAGAGCGTAGCTGGAAGTACCTTGATACTTCTCTGAATTCAGGTTGTCTGTTCCGTGGTGCGTACTTTGCTGGTCCTGCCGTGCATCCGCTGTATCTTTCGTCTTCCCATACACGCCTAAGAAGTTTAGCAGGTTCACGCAAAGATTTTTCGTCACGTGCATCACGTCGATTGCAGAGCGAACCTCTAGGATTTCCCAATAGGGTAAATCCCAAAATATAGATTTCTTTTTCCACAAGGGTACGCGCTTGTTTGCGTCTTTCGGAACATTTAGACTGCCAGGACCCTTTCCAAATATTACTTCCAAATCCTTGACCATGCCATATACAACATCACCATCACGGCGTGTAGGCTTCGTCCGGATATCTGCCAAACCTTTGAAGTGCTTGCCTCCGTTTCTTACGTGATGCCTGTTGGAAGAAACTGACGATGCCCCATGTACACAATCTTGTTACCTATATATGCACTGTCAGTCTTATCTAAACAGTGCGTGCATGCATTGTATCCCTTGTTCGACTGTCCTGAAATGTTACTAAGAGCAGGCCAATCATTGATGGTTACAAACAGCAACGCTCGTAGGGGAAATTCCTCTTGTTTGTACTCATCCCACACACGTACACCTTCGTCAGACCACAACTGTAAAAGTTCGTCAACTAATGGCCTCAGATACACATCAATGTCGTTGCCGGGTTGTTTCGGTCCTTGGATAAGCACTGGCATCATAATATACTTTTGCTTCATGCACAACCAAGGAGGAAGGTTATAGATACATAGAGTCACGGGCCAGGTGCTATGACTGCTGCTCTGCTCCCCAAACGGATTCAAGCCATCTGTACTTAGACCAAACCTTAAGTTCCTTGCGTCAGCTGCAAAATCCCCAAACGCACTGTCGATTTTTCTCCACTGAGACCCATCAGCGGGGTGTCTGAGCATCTCGTCTTCCTTACGGTCTTCTTTGTGCCATCGCAACAACTTGGCATGCTCTTTGTTTCGGAACAAACGTTTCAACCGTGGTATTATAGGAGCATACCACATCACCTTCGCGGGAACCCTCTTCCTGGGGCTCGGCTCGCCCTCAACATCACCTGGGTCATCTCGCGCGATCTTATACCGCAATGCACCGCATATCGGGCATGCATTCAAATTCTCGTACTTCTCACCGCGGTAGAGGATGCAGTCATTGATGCATGCATGTATCTTTGCACCTCTAATCCTAGAGGGCAGACAATCTTCTTTGCTTCGTACGTGTTGTGGGGCATTTCATTATTCCTCGGAAGATTCTTCTTAAATATTTGTAGCAACTCTTGAAATGCCTTGTCAGATATTCCATTCTTTGCCTTCCACTGCAGCAATTCCAGGGTGGTACCTAGCTTTTTCTGGCCATCTTCACAATTTGGGTACAACGGTTTTTTGTGATCCTCTAACATGCGCTCCAGCTTCGACCACTCGTTTTCAGTTACGCAGTTCATCTGTTCATCACGAATGACCTGACGAAGATCATCATCGTCGGACTGATCAACAATGACCTCATGCTCTTCCCCATTGTAGTATCACCGTGTTCATCAGAGAACACGGGATAGTTGTCATCATCCTCTTCTTCAGGGTTTTCCATTATAACCCCTCTTTCTCCGTGCTTGGTCCAACAAAAATAATTGGGCATGAAGCCTTGTCGCAACAAGTGGGAGTGTATGGTTCTTACGCTCGGGTAATTCCTGTTATTCCGACATTCATCACATGGACAAATCATAAAACCATTCTTCAGCTTGTTTAACTTAACCACATCGAGAAAACGATGCATGCCATCAATGAACTCGGGAAGCGTCGATCACCGTACATCCATTCTCGGCTCATCTGCATTACATAAATACATCAAAAACCATTACACAGCTAAATATAGAGATACGTGACCAAATTAATTATACAAGTTCATCACATTAAAACAAAGTAGAGTGCCCAAATGTAATACATAGTTCTCACGAAACATACATCAATCGAAACTAACATACAACTATCTAAAGAATTTAAATCCAACAACAAATGCGATCAGAATCGCAACCAAGGTAACTATTGAACCAACAGCATAATGATACCAAGCCTCTTGACTAATGGCATATTTTCTAATCTTTTTAAGCTTCGCGCATTGCATCCATCTTCCTCTCGTAACAGCGACGACGTCGGCAAGCTCGACCCCGTGAGCATCAACGATGTCGGCAATCTTCAAGTCCAATTCCATCTTTCTTCTAGGCATTGGAGACGAAGATCTTCACTTATCTTCAATTTTGCTCTCAAATCGTCGTTTTCTTTTTTAAAATACTCGACAATAGGGTCGGCCGAATTTCCGGTTCAACTACCTCCTAAATAAAAATATATCTACGTCAAGTTGGTCGGCATGATTGTTATAAACACGAAACAAAAAAATAGTTAAAAAGATATACCACATCCGAATCATAGACAGGACGAGGGCCGACGGGGACGGATATCAAAACCATGACACTATATATATAAAAACATAAGAAAATTATACAAAAATAATTATGCATTTAAATCATATAACTAACATTTTTTATAAAAGATAAAAAAAGAGGCTCACCGAGGTGGTGTCGGCGACGGAGCGGCGCGGGCGATCGACGGCGGTGAGGATCAGGGACGGGAGACACTACATAAAACCACAAATTATACTTCAATTTAAGCTCAAAATGCATATAAAACAAATGAAATCCCTAACTTAGGCATTTCATCAAACACCTTGCAAGCACAACCAAAATCAAACTTGCTAAACTTGCACGAAAATGAGCTAAACTTGAAATGCCGGAAGAGAAGATGAAGAAGTTGCTAACCCTTGTATATGGTGCCACCAAACTTGACAAATGTTGGAGAAAAAATGGGTGACCTAGAGCTTGGGAGAGAGGAAAAATGGAGTTGGGGTCGAGTTGCTTCAAAATGGAGCTGGCCGGGCCGGGTGGAAGATATAGAGGACTTTTAGTCCCGGTTTGTAATACAAACCGGGAGGGTTTGTATTACAAACCGGGACTAAAGGTCCTCGCCCAGAGGCACAGAAGATAAAAGATAAAAAGGAGGGAACTTTGTCCCGGTTTGTCATACAAACCGGGACTAATGCCCCATTTAGTACCGGGTTTTGTTGCAACCGGTACTAAAGAGCCGCACCAATGCCTCTGTTTCTACTAGTGTGCTGATGTGCATTCAAGTGGAATGTGACATTCTGATGCGTCGCTCGTGGCATCATGCGGCCCTAGTACGTGTGATGCTGTGGTTGGTTCAGCCGGTTTTCCTGGTACGCATGCAGTTACGGCTGGGCTTTTTTTGTTCTTTGTTTGACCGATCCACTGGCGTGGAAAAGAAGTAGAGTAGGCGGTGCTCACCTCGGCCATGCTGGCTACTCATGGCCTGGCGGCGTTGACTTCAGGGTTTGCCGCCACAAGGTTTTTAGTGGCTGGCGGGTCTCTGATGTGTTTTCCTGCATCGCCGACCCCGCAGAGGCTACTGCATAATGTCTATACCTTAGCTACGTCGGCTCGGCACCTTCATTGTCCCGATTATCAATGTGTTGACGAGGGATCATCTAGTCGATCGTGTTTGAAAAAGATCGGCTAGGCTCTAGAGGTACCATCTCGCATGCTCGTGTCGAGTCGAGATCGCTTAGTGTTGGCGGTTGCTCTAGGGAGTATATGAAGAGGATGGGGGTGAAGATGATGCTTCACTGCTCGTTGTGCGCAAGCAGTTCAGCTGGGTGGCGATGTCCACATCAAAATTGTGCACATGATGATGACTGTGAATCGGACTATTGGTGTTGCAGCAGTGTTCTCGGCAAGTTGTGGGGGGGGGGGGGGGGGGGCACACAGGGTGACTTCTTGGGGTGGTGCTCTTTGAGAGCACAGTGTCTTAGCTTTCAGGGAGAAACTCCTAGGTCTAAACTTAATTGGTTGTACCTGGTAATGGTGGAACCCTTTCTTGATGTTTCCTTATTGAAGCCATTGTCTAGAAACTAGAGCTCTCTAGGGTGAAAACCCATAATTTGACTATGGTTGATAGACCGTGCGACGACAACGCTTATGACCTTTCTGGAGACGTCGATTTGGAGAACCTTTCTCTAAATCTAGGTGTTGCTAATGGTAGTGGTTTACTTATGCTGATGCGAATCTCAAATAGCTTTGGCGGGCCTTTTTTCTTTTTGTTTCATTTTCTTTTCTTTTTTGGCATCGTTAGTCTTTATACTAGCCCTTGACACTATGATATTGTAGAGACTAAGTGTAATGGATATCATCTTGATATTAATATATTCACTTTATCGGAAAAAATAAGTAGCAGCTGGCAGCGAGCATTCCGACATGAAGAGAGGTGGACTGAAAAGTAGAGTGACTCGGTGATACACATGACTTGCTGGTGTATATTATTTTCTCGATTACGGAAGTCACTGGGAAGTCAGCATAGGAACCATGTTTTTCGAACCGGCCAGCAGAAACAAAGGTGGCAAGCCCAGGGCAAGTCTTGCTTTGGTAAATCTGTTTCTGTTGTTTTAGTCGGTGATGAAGAGAAGTCGTTGCACGCTCGTGGTAAATAAATACTAACATTTTCGGTAATTTTGACGCATTGGCACCACTAACCATTTATCTGTTATTTTACTTGTCGTGCGGGGAGGTGACAAGGAATTGACAGCTTCGCCCGGTCAGCCGTAACAGCGACCGGTACGGTGCCATCTTGTCCAGGACAAGTGATTCAAAGTTTTCCTTGATTGATCGCTACAGCACTTGGTGTTTTTCTCCGAGGAAATGCTTCAGGTCTTAATTTGCGGTAGAATGCATGCGACCTGCTCCTGTCTGTAGCTGTGTAAGTCAAGATGATCAAGCCCAGCATTACCCGGGACTTGGAAAATCCATGCATGGCGTATTATCACGCGCTGCAGACCGAGAGTTTTACAAGTCACCATCTCCTCCGTCCTAGGAAGTGGCAGTAGATTTCTCTCGTCTTACCAACATGCCTGCCGGGCAGAGTAAATGGCACTAGCGGTCACACAACTCGTCCGCTATGTGCACTTAAGTCACACAACTGGAAAACGCGATTTTTTTGTCACACAACTGGACTTTTGGTGCACGCAGGTCACAAACCCCACATGTCAGTCTGTTTTCCGTTGCACGAGTGCTGACGTGGACACGTAATTTTGCAGAAAACCCCCTGTATTTTTGGACATTTCGCAAAAAACCCAAATTTGGGTCCAATTACAGGGGGTTTTCTGCAAAATGTCAAAAATACAGGGAGTTTTCTGCAAAATTACGTGTCCATGTCAGCACTCCTGCAACGGAAAACGGACTGACATGTGGGGTTTGTGACCTGCGTGCACCAAAAGTCCAGTTGTGTGACCAAAAAATCCCGTTTTCCAGTTGTGTGACTTAAGTGCACATAGCGGACGAGTTGTGTGACCGCAAATTTTTATACTCCCTCCGATCTTGTCGGTAGCTGAGCTAGGATTTGTGCATAGCTAGTTCGTTTTCTACGACATATAAACCGGATCAGAGGGAGTATTTTTTTTCATCTCACCACCATGCTTGAGTAGTACAACAACAACATACATGGGCGCCCCCCTAATTTTGTGCTGCCAGGAATTCTCCTAAAATCTCGGCCTCGACTTCACGGTTTTTCGTTTTATAAAATCTCAAGCAGCTGCCTGGAAAATACTACTAGGAACGATCGTGTGGCGCCTCGGGTGCGAGGCCGTATGTCGGTGACAGGTTGGATGATGGTGCAACGATAATATCTTGAAAATTAAAGAGAGTATACACTACATGTTAGAGTATATTTGTGATACGGAAAGATATGGTAGAGATAAGATTTGTTTCTTGTCTTGTACTACAAGTCGGTCCCTTATACTCCTATATATACTCGCCCATGAGGCTCAATAATACATCCAACATATTTCGCCAATCTCATAATTCTACATGGTATCAGATCGGCACGATCTTACGTAGCCGCCGCCGCCGCGCTTCCGCACCGCGCCGCCCCGGGGAGATCGATCTCCATGATCTCTCCCGGGGCCGCGCCCGTACCTAGGGTTCGTCTGCCGAGTGGTTGCTCGGCTATCCTAGAGTCTTTTTTTTTCGGTCTCTTGATCTGGATTTTCTCTCTTGTCGGTCGTTTTTTACCGGCGTTTTTTTCGTTTTTGGTTTTTCGATCTAAGATCGGTTTGCGTCGCCCGTCTCCGCCGGCGTCTTCTCACGCCTCTACTCCGACAATGGCATCGACCTACACCGGTCCGCTACTCGACAGCCGGTTACCGCGGCCGACTCGCCGGCGCCGACTCTGCACCAGCCGGCTCCTTCAAGCCTGCAATCGCAGCCGACGCGCCGACGCCGACTCCGCACCGATCGGCTCGTCTCCACCGACTCGCCGCAGCCGGCTCGCTTGCCTGCACGGTCTCCATCGTCGGTTCGTCTTCGCCGTCATCGACCGGGACTTCACCGACAACGTTGCCATCGATTCCGATCTGCGCGTCGTCCCCGCCATGGTGCGTACATCGCCGCGTCGGTCTGATCAACCGATCACGCCTGTCTCCGCCATGCACGTCCCCGAGCACGCGCCTACCACCGATCGAGCTACAGGTTGCCGCCGCGTCGCCCCTTCGGGCCGCCGCGCCGCCGCCATTGGTCCATGTTGTCGGCTGCCAACGCGCCTTCCCAGGCGTGTACGCGGCTGGCGACACCCGCCGTCGCCTCGACCCGCAAGCTGCTGCTGCGTCGCCCCTTCGGGCCATAGCGCCGCGGCACGCGGTCCTCTTCGCCGTCCCCGCGCGTCGACTTCTACGTGGTATGGGCCGCGCCGACTCCCTCGGCATGGGAACGCCACCGTCCGCGCACGGTCTTCGTCAAACCGTCGGGTTCTTCCTCGCCTACTTCGAGTAACGCCGCCGCCATCTACAGGTAACCTGCATGGCCACTCTAGGCCGTCGCAGGTCCCGCCGACCACTCCTTATCCAGGCGTCCAGCATGGCCACTCCAGGCCGCCACTGCCTTCGCCGCCTTCTACGTCTTCGTCCACCACGACCTCGTCGCCAGCGTCATCATCCCCGTCCCCGACTACGTCTACTCCGACAACCGCGGACTGCATCGACATCTCTCCCTCTACGTCGCTCTACGACTCGCAACCGTTTAGGCGGCCTCCTCTGCTAGTCCCTCCGACGCTGGCGTATGGTTCACGGTGGTCCCTGTCCCCGCATTCACGGTACTGGCAATACCGGTGCGTGCCTTCGTCCCTGACGTGTCCCCGGGTTTGGCAAGCCGGGTCGGCGCCTCGTCTACATTAGCCTTGACAAGTCTTCGGCATCGACTTCCTCCTCCACGACTGCCTCGACCACGTCACCGATTTCTTCTATGCGTACTCGGTGTCGGGGGAATAGTTTCTGGATTAACCCGCGGCCCAGTGCGACTTGCTTTACTCGCACGGACAAAAGCCCACATGAGATCAAGCCCAACATCTAACCGCCACAAGGAGAAGAATCTAGAAGGCACGGAGGCGAGCCAGTCTCCGGATAGGTCCCAGTTAATATATTCCTTGAGGGGAAAGTTTCCTTTGTAACCTGACGAGCCTCTGTGTATATAAAGAGGACTCGCAGGACTTAGAGGGGTCAAGCCCTTAAACCCTAGTTCATACGGCGAGTACCAGATCGGATCGCCTCCATTGTAACACCTCGATTATCATATCAATACCAATCTAGGGTAGGCAGGAAGTAGGTCTTTTACCTCACATTGAGGGGGCCGAACCTGGGTAAATCTGTGTTGATCTTTGTTCCTGCGATCCCAAGCTCGGAGATGCTTGACTCGCGTAATCCCACACCTACGAAGTCATCCATGACACCTGACGTGACAAACCCACGACAGTTGGCGCCCACGTGGTGCCTGCGGTCAAGAGCGTCACGTTCCGCGCAGGATCCATGAAGGAGCTGAAGATCTTGTTGTTGGCCGTATCATCACGGTCAATGGCACACCCCTCATTGACGATTCAAGCTGGGGCCGGAAGCTGACTACCTGGAAACCGGCCACATCATCCCGTTTGGATCTGTCCATGTCTTCGTCGGCTTCATTGGCGGCGAGTCAGAAGATCCATCGCATCATGGCGACTCAGAAGAAGGAGTCGCGTAACGGTGGACCAAGAAGAAGAATCTATCAACTACGAGTCGCTACCTCTTGAAGACGAAGAAGGCCAATCCATTGAGTATGTCCTTGAGGAAAGGCTATGCGGAGGCCCTATGGATGGCGACTCGCCCTCTGTAGAAGATCGGCACATGAAGGGGTCTACAGGACCACAGAAGCGGACGAAGGGATGGGCATGCCACCAGGCAGCTTAGCCCCCACGCCGCCAGAAGCAGCAGAACAAGCCGCGCCAGACGCATCAGGAGTCGCGGCATCCGCTGCGTAACGCCAGGAGTCGCGGCCTCAGGAGTCGCAAACAGAGAAACTCCACCCGGAGTCGCGCCCGCGGAATCAGGTCAAGGGTAGCCCCCGACGCAGCGGTCACGCTGCCACAGGGAAGTGTGTTGCTCACACCAATATCGTGGTTAACGCGGCCGCTAGAGTGACAGAATTGGAGGCTACCAGGATCGGGCTATATGATGAAGTCCAGAGAATAGCAGATGAGAGAGCCAGGATGGCGCGCGAGGAACAGCGCCTCCAACAGGAGCAACAGCGACTCATCGAGGACACCAATACTTTGCAAGGAGTACAGGCCACCTTGCCACACAGACGCCATGCGAGTCGCTTGCAGCCAGGAACAGTAAATCCTATGGAGCTGTTCCAATCGCCTACCGATGGACCAACAATCGTGGTTCCCGCGGTTGAAACGGTAACTGCGGCACCACCCAACGCGATCCCGTCAGTCGCCACCAACATAGTGCGCCCGGTCGCATGGTCAGGAGTCGCACAACCATCAGTCGCGGTACCCACACACATGGCACCGTCTGCCATGGTTATGCGGTCCGTGGCACCATCAGCCGCGCCAGCGGTTCAAGCGATCGGTACCATCAGTTGTACCAGCGGTTCCGTCCTTCGCAGCACCAAGAGCAGCGGAAACACCTGGATCAAGGGCCATAGTACAAGCTAACAACAGGGCCATCATACCCCGCCATTGCCGCAGCCAACCTTTGTTCAGCAGCCGCACAGCAGCCTCAAAGGTTCTACACGCCGCAAGGACATTATGTTAGCCCAGTGGAGAATCTCTTTGCGGCTACGAACATCTTGGCCAGGTTAGCGCCAGCAGGAAACACACCAATGGACAGAGAGGCGCGGCGCGCCATTGAGATGCTGAGCACACAGTAATACAGCAGGCAAACATGTCCGAACACGCGGGACGGCTGCACTCCACCCCCTACAATAGCAGAGCAACGGCGGAAAGAAGCATCCACGCAGAGTCGCCGCACGTTGCGACTTCAAGTTCGGCTAGGCGACAAAGGGAAAATCAACCTGCGGCTCAAAATCAACCTCAGCAAGTTCAACCAGTAGAAGTTGTGCAGCCGCGCCGGCGGCTAATCCAATGGGAAGGCCAGCTTCATCCAATCTATCGTCGCGACTCAAAGGCCCAGTCTGTTTCAGCGAAAGAATCAGGTCTGAACCGTTTCCTGCAGATTTCAAAGGACCTCGCAAGGTCGCCAACTACAACGCAAGCATGGACCCTGTTACTTGGCTCAACAATTACGAGATGGGCATGAGCATCCTAAACGCATCCGAAGAGATCTGCGCACGGTACCTAAACATGATGTTAGAAGGCGCAGCTCACATATGGCTGCAGAACTTGCCGCCAAATTCAATAAACTCTTGGGATGAGATGAAGGAAGCTTTTATCAAGAATTTCCAAGGAACATGCAAGCAACTCTGCAGTATAGAGGACCTTGAGCGTTGTGTACAGAAGGAAGGTGAGTCGAGTCGCCACTGGATGAGAAGGGTCGCAGAAATCATACATTCCTCAGACAACATACCACCCAGTTCAGCAGTCCTTGTCATGGAGAAAAATTGCAAGTTTGAGCCGCTGTCCACAAACTAGGTCGCATGAAGGACAAAGTCAAGAGCCTAAGCGAGGTAATGGCGGCGGCCAACAAGTATGCTAGCTCGGATAAAACCAGGGACGCATCTGATGGGGAGGAAGAGGAAAATACTGGCAAGGAAAGAAGGCCAGTAGCAAGCCTCAACAACAGCAAGCTAGCAATGCTAATGCGAGTTATAACAAGCGCAAAAACGAGGAAGGAAACTCGGGTTAGTCGCAAATACGAACACTCGGTACAAGCAAAGCAGCAGCAGAGGAAGGAATTTTCACCCAGTTAACTTGGAAGAGGTTTTTAACCGCCCCTGCGACATCCATATAGGAAAAGATGGGAAGCCACCCAACCACACAAAGGCACAGTGCTATCATTACAAAAAGTGGAAGGATGGGCAACCACTCAACACAAACAACAATCATCAAAACAATGAGGAGGTAACCACGGCGGAGGCAACAACAGCAACAACTGTCCCAAATCCACAGCCAGATCAGCCACAGTTCCCAAAACAGTTGGGTCAGTATCACACCATTGTGGTCAATACCTCAAGGAGGGAGCAAAAGCTACGACGACGCAATCAGGCTGTTAACGCCATAGTACCAGCCGTACCACAGTGGCTAAAGTGGTCCGAGCAGCCAGTAGTTTGGAGCCGCGAGGACCACCCAGGAGAAATAAATGAAGAGGGCAAACTCGCGCTGGTGGTTCCCCTCAAGTCGCAGGATACAAGTTGGGCAAAGTGCTGATGGACGGAGGCAGCAGCATCAATATATTATACTACGAAACCTTCAAAAGAATGAACCTCCAAGAAAAGCAGCTACACCCATCAAGAACAACGTTTCACGGTGTCGTGCCAGGCATATCAGCTCAGCCATTGGGGCGAATCAACTTGGAGGTCGCCTTTGGGACACAAAGCAACTTCAGAAGCGAGTATATCTGGTTCGAGGTTGTAGATTTCCAGAGCCCATATCATGCGCTGTTTGGCAGAGAAGCATTCGCAAAGTTTATGGCTAGGCCGTGCTATGTGTACCTGAAGCTTAAAATGCCAGGCCCCAGGGGAGTCATCACCATTAATGGCGACAGAAGAATAGCTCAAGAATGCGAAGAAGGCGACAAGGCCATGGCCAGAGCAGCTTGCATCGCAGAGAGCGCCCCATGCGCGAGTCGCAGGAGAATTTTGATGACATCGTGGAGGCCAAGAGGCACCTACCTGACTTGCGACTTCAGATTACGGCCGCAAGGGAGGCAAGGAAGTCAAGGGCTACAGGCCATTGCCAATAAGGACACATCCCAGGCATTGCGAGCTGCTATCAGCAGCCGCAACAAAACCACCAAGGGTTCACGTCATCAAGCTGGCCACTCAGGGCTGAACAACTTCATTTTGGTCGCCACCTAGGCACGACCGACCCATGTACACTTCTGATCACCACTCAGGCGCGATCGACCCATTTCTGGTTGCCACCTAGGCGCAACCGACCCAAGCATCATTTCTGGTCGCCACCTAGGCGCGACCGACCCATGTAACACTTCTGATCGCCACTCAGGCGCGATCGACCCATTTCTGGTTGCCACCTAGGCGCAACCGACCCAAGCATCATTTCTGGTCGCCACCTAGGCGCGACCGACCCTATGTATCATATAATGATTTTGAAATAAAGCATCTCAAACTACCAATTGAGTTGTCAGTCTTTTATTTTTTAATCATTGGTTCCTTGGGGGCGCGGCAGCTTTTTAGCGCGGCCTATTACCTTGGGATCGCCAAACGAGTGGCATTTATCGTGATTATACTCAACCTCTCTTGGATGCGACTTGCACTATGCGGCCAAAGTACTGGGGGTGCGGCGTCAATCGAGTTTGATCGCCTATCATGGCGCTCTCGACCCTGAACACGCACTTTTTACCTGGGAAATACTGAGCCGCGCAAGGGCCTAAGTGAGGAAAAACCGAGATAAATCATAAGGACCAGCCTATTGGTCGAAACATGTACTGCTGAGAGTACTTACACAACCATAACATTGTCATAATGCTAACAAATTATTACAAGCCACTAAGGGCTAAATTCATCAACACATTGTTTTTTCACTTGCGCCCAGATTTTGCCTTGTGCGCAGAAGGAACTGGCGGCTTACCAGGCTTGCCAGAAGGAGCAGTCGCAGGCTCGTCGGACGGCTTCTCTGTCGTGGGCTTGGGGGCTGCAAAGCTGGACACACCCGGTGAAGGATTCTTCTCCTGCGGGTTCACCGCACTGGATGATGGAGCGGGTAACTTCTCCCATCTGCTTCCATCTGCATTATACTTGCCCAGATAGGACGCAAGATCTATCCCCTCCACCAGCTCAGTCGCATGGCCGCGCATGTTCTTCCAAGTCGCCGCATATTCTGAGGCCGTCAGCTCGGTGCCATCCACCTTCTTCGAGGGCCTGCCTTGTGCAACCTTGGCAGCATCAAAAGTGGGATAGTATGTCTTGGCCAAAGCAAGAACATGAGCCGCACCGGTGCGAGCTGAGGACTCCTTCCAGTCCAAAAAGAACTGAGGTGCCTTAAGCAGTCTTTTCAGCAAGCCTTCAGAATCACCGGGGACTGGCTTGGTCGGCAGCAGACAGTTAGACAGCGATTTCATGGCATCACAAGTCCTCCGCGTAAATTCGCGGATGTTATTCAGCTGTTCTTGAGTGGTCGCACGCTGAAGTGCAGAATCCTCACCTGCAACAAGATGTCCGCCAGTTAGCCCAGTTACATACAAAAAGAAGGTGGTCAGATACCACGATACGGCGGCAAGTCGCAACACATACCAGCCAACTCTTGGGTCATGATACAAACTTTGGCGTGGACAAGGTTATGGGCATCAGAAACTTTTGCCAATTTTTTCTCAAGGTCGCCAATTGCAACAGCCTTGAGCCTTGCGTCCTCGTTGGCTTGAGCAATGGCGTCTTTCTGAGCATTGACTTGGAGGTCCAGCTGCTGGACCCTCTCTTGGAACTTTTCTTCAACCTTCTTAAGCCGCAGCCAGTGGCTTTGGCTTGTTCAGATAACTTAAAGCTCTCATCAGACAGCTCGCCCATCCTGGTTTCCCTTTTCTTCAGCTCAGTGTCACGCTGGCCAAGGAGCTCGCGCAGCCTCTCCAGTTCAGAAGGAGTCTCCCCCAACTGTTTTTCCAAGGCGAGTCTTGCGGCTGTTACGGAATGTAGTTCCTCTACAAAGAGAACATCAGCTAGTACGTACATATCAACAGCTAAAAAAAAGTATCAAGTCTCCCTTTACAGTCAAAAAAGAAACTTGATCCTTGGGGCTAGAGACAGATAAGTGGAGACAGAAGTTTACCTTGTAAGCCGCAGACAGATCAGATAGCGCCTTGCGGAGCTCCGCGGCTTGCTGGTCATTTGAGGCAATGATGGCCTCTGACAGTTTCTCAGCACGGCTCATGGAGGAGGAGGAAGCGACCTCAGCACGCAGAGCTGGCGACCGCTGGCTATCAGCCGCTGGCGACTCAATCAGCGGCGCATCAGCATCCTTGGCCATTGCATCCATGGAGGAAGGGTTGACCTTCTCCACGTCTTGGATACTAAGGAGATCGTTATGTCCTCCAGGCCACCTCTTGGGCAGCTGTGTCAAGAACAGAGGCCGTGGCCAAGTCATCAGTGGTGGCCACGCCCTCCACCATGGCGGTATGAGCCGCAGGTGATAAGCGCGGCTCAACCACGGTTTCAGAAATGACTCCAGGCTCAGTCGCGGATTAACCGCACTTCTGCAAAAAAACAAGGGCATTGTGTGAAGAAGAAGCACATAAACCAGAATAAAAGTGTTATAAGCGCAAGGAAAGTCACTAACTCTGGAGCCATCTTCACAAGGCCATAAGGTCGTCACTTGACGGCGATGATGGGCCTTGGATCCCAGAATCTACGAGCAGAAGTTTGCGTGTAGTATAGGAAAAAGAATAAGCAGTCAAGATGTCAAGACAGCAGAAATTACCAGAATGGGGACCCATGTCTTCTTCAGCTGAGGCGGTGGCTTTGTACACACGCCTGGCAGCGGAGGAGATCGCGCCCGTAGCAGGCTTGCGACGCTTCGTGGCCTCAGGATTTTCCAGAGCATCAAGCTCTGGCTCCTCACGAGATAGCCTCTTGGAGGCTCTGCGGGGAGTTGGGCCAGCCGCGGCAGCAGAACTCGCGGCTGGCACTGGACTGTCATCCTCGTCCAGTTCAGTCTCTTCACCTTCTGAGGCCGCAGTGGCGACAGAGGGGATGCCAGCAATTTCGCTGCCCTCTAAAGCGGGCAGTAACTTCTTTCTTGTGGCACGCTTGGGAGCAGCAGTGCCGGCGGCGGTCGCAGGCAGCGTCCAGTAATTCTCATCAGCCTGGATCAGGAAAATATAAGTCGCAGTATTAAGAAAGGAATGCGACTCAACTACAAAGGCAAAAAGACAGGGAAGAGAAGTTACCTCGAAAGGCTTGTTGTTAACACTAAAAGGGGCGAGCCCCACCTTATCAAAGGAGATGTCTTTCTCCTCGGTCACGCGGGTGACGAATTTCACCCAATCCTCAGGCGTCCAGTCCGCAGCCTTGATGCGATCGACATCAGTAGAGGTGCCAGTGCATTCAAGGAAGGATCGTTGTCGTGGACTCATGGGCTGGATGCGCCATTTGGTCCAGCAAGAAAGAAGATCAAGGCCAGTAAGACCATGACCTATTAAGGCGCGGACCTTAATCAGCGACTCAATAATGAAAGCCGTGGCCGAGTCACGAGGCTTTGATTTCAGTGCCTCGGTAGGCACGAAGGTGGTGTTGGACCAGGAGGGGAGACGAGTTTCGCCCTCCGGAGAAGTATCTTGACAGTAGAAAAAGGATTTTTGCCAAGCCCTGGGCCGATTCGCCAGGGCCAGCTTGGGAAGGACAGAGTTTCGATGACGCTGAAGAGAGATGGCGCCAACCTGAACATAGGCGCCACCTTTGCAGACGAGTTGGCTATTACAGGAGAAGGAAGCCAACCATAGATCGATGCTGGGAGCTATACCGAGGTAGTCCTCGCACAAGACATGAAAAATACTCACTTGGAACATTGAATTGGGCCCGATGTCGTGAAGACGGAGGCCTAGACGCCACATCAGATCGCAGAAGAAGAGGGAGCCGGGCGGCGTGAATCCGCGCTCCACGTGCTCCACGAACATCACCAGCTCGTTGGGCCTAGGGTGCAGCTCGGTTTCGTTGCCAGGAGCCCGCCAGACATTGTCCTCCTTCGAGGGCAGGAAACCCTTGGCGGCTAGATCTGTGAGGACCTCCTCCGTCACCCAAGATCCTTCCCAGTTGCAAGAAATCTTGCGCTTGTCATCGGAGGGCTTGGCCTTAGGCGCCATTGCGAAAGGGAGATTGGATCGGAGGACTAAGCTTGGATTGAGGAAGAAGACGGTCACTACAAGAAATGTGTCAACTAGTGACTTTTCTATAGTGATCAGGGAAAATTGGTCATAGACCTATGACCAATTGAAGCCATTTGGTCATACACAACTTTGGAGGGTCTAAAACTGAAACAATAGTGACTTTTCTTGTTTGAATGGTCATAACCTGGTTAGATGAATTGGTCATAAACTAAAAAACTCTGACATATTGCCTTTTCTTTAGCCGCCTGTGACCAATTTAAATGGTCATTAATATTAGTGGACTGCCAACTCAGCTTCTTGCCTACGTGTCAGTGCTTAGTTGGCAGTTTTTGCTTACGTGTCAGTGCTTAGTTGGCAGTTGTGCTTACGTGTCACTCCTCAACCCACCTGACAGGTGGGTTCCACCCACCAGCCCCACCTGGCATGTGGGTGCTGACATGTGGGACACGGCCAAGCCACACGCCTAATATTTGGCAAAAATATGCGCTGCGGGGACTCGAACCCACGACCAGGCGCTGTTCCACTTCGCTATCTACCACTGAGCTACCGAGCTGTTGGTGTTAGATAGTTGTAGTCTCTCTATGTATAGTGTTACGTCTCTCTAGAGTAACAAAACTTGCACAGAGGCGTTCGACGGCGGCGGCGGGGTTGGGGCGGCATTCGACGGCGGCGGGGTTGGGGGCGGCATTCGACGGCGGCGGGGTTGGGGGCAGCGTTCACCGGCGGACGGAGTTGAGGGCGGCGTGCACCGGCGGAGAAGTTCGGGCGGGGGCGAGGGGGCTGGGCGGCGGCATCGACGACGGCGGGAGCGCCTCGGCCACGGCCCCGCCGTCTGGATCTTCCCCTGTCACCGGCGAGCTCCTGCCTGGCTCAGAAGCGTCTTCAGCGGCGACACCTGCACCGGTGGAGAAGTTCGGGCCGGCGAGGGGTCTGGGCGGCTGCATCGACTACTGCGGGAGTGCCTCGGCCACGACCCCGCCGTCTGGATCTTCCCCTGTCGCCGGCGAGCTCCTGCCTGGCTCAGGAGCGCCTTCAGCGGCGACACCCTGCCCTCCATCCTCCGTGCATCGACTACGACCCCGTCGTCAGAGGTATGCTCTTCTTCCCTTCTTCTTCTTTGACTCGCACTAGAGGTAGGTAACTGAAGAAAAGCACTAGAGCTAGCTAACTGAAGAAGAGCACTTCGAATTGTTGTTAGTATGCTTCTGAATTCTTACTAAAAAACAGGTTAATTGTTATGACATGTGTGTGAATTTTCTTTTATCTGTAATTGTTGTTAGTATGCTTCTGAATTCTTACTGAAAAGCACTAGTCTATTTGTTGGGCCTTTCTGCACATGTATCAACTACAAACCAAATCACATGTAAAAACATTCTAAAAATTAAATTTGTGGGAGAAATGAAGCACATGTTAAGCTTCTGACTTCTTACTAGTTTGTTCGAAAAAATTACAGCTTTGGGTTTGTGCACTTCGAATTGTTGCTAAGTTCAGAGATTATGCTGCAGATGGACAAAAACTGGATCACGAGAGGTGTTCGAAAGCTTTCTGGTGAACACATAAAAGGTGTGGAAGAATTCATGCAATGTGTTCGCTCACATTTTGCCAAGGATGATCGCATTCGTTTCCCATGCTCTCAATGTCTGAACCGTCAAGAACAACCTCAAGGCAGAGTTGAAGATCATTTGCTTATTCATGGAATGGCCAGCACCTATGATAGGTGGATCCACCATGGAGAAGCATCGGAGGAAGAACCTCAACATGCTGAATCTGAAGCACAACCACGCCATGGTAGTGATGCTGGAATTGCTTTTATGGAAAGTGTGCTGCAAGGGAATGATGGATTGGAGGAAGAGGATGGGTTTGAGGATGATAGGATACCTGACTTGTTGAGGGACTTGTACAATTCTGAAGACCATGTTGATGGACAGAGGTCATTGTTTGCCGAGGTGTTAGAGGAGGCGAAGCGCGCAGCAGTTGAAGGGGGCAAATTTTCAAGTTTTACATTCACTGTGAAGCTGCTGCATGTCAAGTCATTCTACCGGATTAGCAATGCTGCATTCAATGCGATACTCAGCCTATTGAACTTGCAGTTCCCTGGTAGCAATGTTCCCAAGAATTATGATGACGCGTTGCGCGTAATCCGCAAGCTGGGGCTTGGATATGTCTCTATACATGTCTGCCCAAACAACTGTGTGTTGTTTCGAAAGGCTTATCGCCTGTGTGACAACTGCCCGAAATGCAATGCCTCTAGGTGGAAGGATGCTGATGGGAAGAAGTCGATACCGCAGAAGGTATTGAGGCATTTTCCGTTGAAACCAAGGCTACAGCGGATGTTTCTCTCGGAGAAAACATCAGAGGAGATGCAATGGCACAAGCTCAAGCGGAAACCTGTGGACGATGAGCTGAGCCATCCAGCGGATGGAGAGGCATGGAAAGACTTTGACAAGAATTATAAGACATTTGCTCAAGATCCAAGAAATATAAGGCTCAGCCTCGCCACGGATGGCTTTAATCCGTTTGGGAACATGGGCAACTCATATAGCATGTGGCCTGTCTTTGTGGTGCTGTACAACATGCCACCATGGGCATGTATGGATCAGTCCAACTTTATGATGGCGCTGCTTATCCCAGGTCCGGAGTCTCCAGGAAAGGATTTTGATGTCTTCATGGAGCCACTTGTAGAAGAACTGCTCGAGCTATGGAATGGTGTGCTTACGCCCGATGCCTTGACTCCCAACCGGAAGTTTCTTCTACGTGCTGCGGTCATATGGTGTATTCATGATTTCCCCGCGTTGCACACTTTGTCGGGGAGGATCACAGCGGGTTACCAGGCGTGTGTGCAGTGTGACAAAGTCCCATGCTCGAGAAGAATAAGGAACATGATTTGCTTTATTGGGCACCGCCGTTTCCTTGCCAAGAACCATAAGTGGCGAAGAAGCAAAGAGTTCGATGGGGAGACAGAAACCCGAGACGAGCCAGCGGAATTCACTAAAGAAGAGCTTGAGGAGCAACTCGAAAAGGTCAAAGATGTAAGACCGGGAAAGCTTGAGAAGAAGAGAAAGCGTGAGGTTGGGCAATGTTGGGACCGAAAATCCCGGTTGTGGGACCTGCCATACTGGCCTTTACTAAAGCTGAGACACAATCTTGATATAATGCATATTGAGAAAAATATCACAGAGAATCTCCTTGGAACATTCATGCACATTGAAGGGAAGTCCAAGGACACAGTGAACTCAAGGCTGGACTTGGAAGACATGGGAATTAGGAAAGACTTGCACCTTCAGCCTAATGCACATGACAAGAACAAGTTTGATATGCCAACTGCTTGGTACACAATGAGCAAAGAAGAAAAGATTGCCTTCTGTGATTTCATAAGAGAGGTCAGGTTTCCAGATGGCTACGCGGCTAATCTAGGAAGGTGTATCTCTCCCGATGGATGTAAGCTTCAAGGGCTCAAAACCCATGATTGCCATATTCTCCTCCAGAGAATTTTTCCGGCAGGGCTCCGAGGATTGATGCATGAAGATATATATGAAGCGGTCGCCGAGTTGAGGAATTTTTTTAGAGAACTGTGCTGCAAGACACTCAAGTTATCGGTTCTGAAAAGACTTGAAAATGAAATCCCAATAATTCTTTGCAAGCTTGAGAAGATCTTTCCTCATGCTTTCTTCACCGTGATGGTCCATTTGTGTGTCCATTTACCAAAAGAGGCAATGCTTAGAGGCCCTGTGCATTATGGTTGGATGTACCCGGTTGAAAGAAGGCTGCTTACATGTAAGCGCTACGTGCGGAACACAGCTAGGCCTGAAGGATCGATTGCCGAAGCGTATGTTGTCGATGAGTGCCTCACTTTTTGCTCGAGGTACTTTGATGACATAGACACAAGATGGAATCGGCCGGGCAGAAATGGACAGCGCGATGACTCCTACCGTGGTGATGTGTCTGTTTTCAAGCATGGTGTGAACTTTCTCGGAGCATCACAATACTTGGATGCCGGTAATGAGTATGACAAGATGGTCTGGTTTGTCCTTAGCAACTGTCGTGAGGTTTCACCATACATAGAGTATGTCATATATATTGTGCACTTGTTATTTTATTTAGCATTGTCTGATGTTTCCACTAACTATGTTTTTCTGGAATGGCAGGATGTGCAAAGAAGAGTTTAATCAAGAACAAAGCCGCATCAATGTTGATAAAAGGCTTCCCAAAGAATTTGCTGATTGGTTTAAAAAAAGGTGAGATATTTAGCCATTGGATCCATTGCCACATCACTTTTGGTTTGTGTGTTAGTAACCCTGTCTTATATGTGCAGATTGGAAAATTGCATGAGGAGAAGAAAGTGAGTGAGGATCTCTTTGCTTTGGCATGCCAACCGGATAAGCGAGTGAGGTTGTATTCAGGCTGTATTGTTGACGGTGTTCGGTACCACACCATTGACCGTGAGAAAGATAGAAAGGCACAGAATAGTGGAATCATCACTGAGTGCATGATGGTGAGGACATTGACTTCTATGGTCAGCTAAGAAGTATCATTGAGCTGCAATACAACTCTAGTGGAGGCATTGATCGCTCCATTGTCCTCTTTTGTTGTGACTGTTTGACATTGGAGGCAAGAAGAAGACGGGGTTCCAAGATGATGGACATTTCAAAAGTGTCAACACTGGAAGGTTATGTTATAAGAATCATCCTCATATTCTATCCTCACAAGCAACAAAGGTGTTTTATGTGCCAGACACACGTTTGCGTGGGAATTGGCGTGTTGTGCAAAAATTTACCCATAGGCACTTGTGGAGTGTGTAGGAAATGGACACAGGAACAGGTCCTGGTGGTGGTGGACTCACATATCAGGATGAAAACTCGGAGGAGGTTCCGGTGAAAGAAAATGAAACTCGTGTGCAAACCAGAGTGCGAAGGGACCAGCAGGAACGTGTTCTTGTTGATGCTGCTGTTGTAGAAGGCATAAGGAAAAAAAGAAAAGTAGTGGCAGATGCTCATGAAAGCGATGATGATGATTATGATGAAACCATGTACCAGTATTATGAGGAAACGAACACTGGCCATGGAATTCCAGGTTTCGGTGTCGATGATGATGAGTAGCGGATGGACATGAGGTACGTGATGCTTGTACCTGATGCTTGTCACTGTCAAAATTTCAGATTTTGTCACTGTTTTTTTCTTAACCAATTACATCAATTTTGTTGCAGTTTGCTCCTTGTGCTGCTACCAGATCCTGAGCAATGGAAGTTTGCTCCTTGTTCTGCTCCTTGGTACTGCTACCAGATTTTGTCGCTGATGCATTTCACACAAGGAAGGCTGAGCAATGGTGCAAAGAATCTAGTGTGCCTTTGTTGCCTTTGTGCACTGAAATGGCATAAAAGGTTGAGCAATGTTGCAAGAAATTTTAGAGTGCCTTTGTTGCAGTAAAGACCTCTTTATGTAATCTGAATGTACTATTGAGTGTAATCTGAATATTCAACTTGGTGGTTATGTTGTTGTGTTGCAAAATGTTTGAGACAAAATGGAATTTTCTGTCTATCTGAATACTGCTCTTAGTGTCCTGTCTACCTGAAGATTGTTGCTGTCTTGCAAAATGTCACAGCATTTTATCTATACCTCATGTTGTGTGCTTTTTCAAAAGAAACCAATATAGCTACTGATGTCTAAAAATTTTAGGACCTGATGTTGTTACCAGATTTCAAACCAATATAGCTTAATTTACATAATATGAGCCAAAAGCAACCAAATTTCAAACCACAATTCATAACACATTGATTTCTTCACCAAAAGCAACCAGATTTCATAACAATTCATAACACATTGATTTCATCACCAAAAGCAACCATATAGCTTCAGTACTCCCTCATAGCAACAGGTAGCAAGGCTTAATTTACATAATGTGCCCAAAAGCAACCACAAGTCTTAATTTACACGGTTTCCTGCCGATTCAGCTAGAAACGGCTAAAATTTGAACTGCAAGTGTTATATATCTTGCCCGTTATTTTTCAGGAATTTCATTTCTAGGTTCACAACTAGCCATTTCATCAGAGATACACACAAATCTTTGCATGATTCAATCACTACACACCAACGGTCACGGCCGAGATTTCGACTAGATTTTCAAATGAGCATGCAAAATTCAAAAAAAATCAAAATAATGGAAAACCTTCGCATAGAGTCATGATATGTGACCTAGTTACCAGAAAAAAAATTAAACTTGCAATATAGAAGTTTTATTGAAAATGTGTTCCAAAAAACTTGCTATCATGAATGGACATTCATAGGTTTCAAGACTAAGAAAGAGTGTTTTGGCCACATTCATGACATAGTTTCTCGAAATGTGCCCAAATTTGGCACATGTGTGCATTGTGGCATGGCAAACAATGTTGTCGACCAGCGTTTTCGACATGTTCCACAAAAAAATCCACTTTTCATTTTTTAAGTGCTAATAGCCCGACTTTTTGTGAAGCGGCTACCGAGGGTGACGTCCAAAATGGAACCGATAATTTTTTTTTTCACATAGTAGACCTCATTTCATGTATAGTAACCAAATAGTATTCATTTCTGAGCTCTTTAGCATTTTTCGGACCATTAAACGGTTTCCTGCCGATTCTGCTGGAAACGACTAAAATTTGAACTGCAAGTGTTATATATCTTGCCCGTTATTTTTCAGGAATTTCATTTCTAGGTTCACAACTAGCCATTTCATCAGAGATACACACAAATCTTTGCATGATTCAATCACTACACACCAACTGTCACGGCCGAGATTTCGACTAGATTTTCAAACGAGCATGCAAAATTCAAAAAAAATCAAAATAATGGAAAACCTTCGCATAGAGTCATGATATGTGACCTAGTTACCAGAAAAAAATTTAAACTTGCAATATAGAAGTTTTATTGAAAATGTGTTCCAAAAAACTTGCTATCATGAATAGACATTCATATGTTTCAAGACTAAGAAAGAGTGTTTTGGCCACATTCATGACATAGTTTCTCGAAATGTGCCCAAATTTGGCACATGTGTGCATTGTGGCATGGCAAACAATGTTGTCGACCAGCGTTTTCGACATGTTCCACAAAAAATCCACTTTTCATTTTTAAGTGCTAATAGCCCGACTTTTTGTGAAGCGGCTACCGAGGGTGTCGTCCAAAATGGAACCGATAATTTTTTCACATAGTAGACCTCATTTCATGTATAGTAACCAAATAGTATTCATTTCTGAGCTCTTTAGCATTTTTCGAACCATTAAACGGTTTCCTGCCGATTCAGCTGGAAACGGCTAAAATTTGAACTGCAAGTGCTATATATCTTGCCCGTTATTTTTCAGGAATTTCATTTCTAGGTTCACAACTAGCCATTTCATCAGAGATACACACAAATCTTTGCATGATTCAATCACTACACACCAACGGTCACGGCCGAGATTTCGACTAGATTTTCAAACGAGCATGCAAAATTCAAAAAAAAAATCAAAATAATGGAAAACCTTCGCATAGAGTCATGATATGTGACCTAGTTACCAGAAAAAATTAAAACTTGCAATATAGAAGTTTTATTGAAAATGTGTTCCAAAAAACTTGCTATCATGAATAGACATTCATAGGTTTCAAGATTAAGAAAGAGTGTTTTGGCCACATTCATGACATAGTTTCTCAAAATGTGCCCAAATTTGGCACATGTGTGCATTGTGGCATGGCAAATAATGTTGTCGACCAGCGTTTTCGACATGTTCCACAAAAAAATCCACTTTTCATTTTTTAAGTGCTAATAGCCTGACTTTTTGTGAAGCAGCTACCGAGGGTGTCGTCCAAAATGGAACCGATAAATTTTTTTTTTCACATAGTAGGCCTCATTTCATGTATAGTAACCAAATAGTATTCATTTCTGAGCTCTTTAGCATTTTTCGAACCATTAAACGGTTTCCTGCCGATTCAGCTGGAAACGGCTAAAATTTGAACTGCAACTGCTATATATCTTGCCCGTTATTTTTCAGGAATTTCATTTCTAGGTTCACAACTAGCCATTTCATCAGAGATACACACAAATCTTTGCATGATTCAATCACTACACACCAACGGTCACGGCCGAGATTTCGACTAGATTTTCAAACGAGCATGCAAAATTCAAAAAAAATCAAAATAATGGAAAACCTTCGCATAGAGTCATGATATGTGACCTAGTTACCAGAAAAAAATTTAAACTTGCAATATAGAAGTTTTATTGAAAATGTGTTCCAAAAAACTTGCTATCATGAATAGACATTCATATGTTTCAAGACTAAGAAAGAGTGTTTTGGCCACATTCATGACATAGTTTCTCGAAATGTGCCCAAATTTGGCACATGTGTGCATTGTGGCATGGCAAACAATGTTGTCGACCAGCGTTTTCGACATGTTCCACAAAAAAAATCCACTTTTCATTTTTTAAGTGCTAATAACCCGACTTTTTGTGAAGCGGCTACCGAGGGTGTCGTCCAAAATGGAACCGATAATTTTTTTTCACATAGTAGACCTCATTTCATGTATAGTAACCAAATAGTATTCATTTCTGAGCTCTTTAGCATTTTTCGAACCATTAAACGGTTTCCTGCCGATTCAGCTGGAAATAGCTAAAATTTGAACTGCAAGTGCTATATATCTTGCCCGTTATGTTTTAGGAATTTCATTTCTAGGTTCACAACTAGCCATTTCATCAGAGATACACACAAATCTTTGCATGATTCAATCACTACACACCAACGGTCACGGCCGAGATTTCGACTAGATTTTCAAACGAGCATGCAAAATTAAAAAAAAATCAAAATAATGGAAAACCTTCGCACAGAGTCATGATATGTGACCTAGTTACCAGAAAAAATTTTAAACTTGCAATATAGAAGTTTTATTGAAAATGTGTTCCAAAAAACTTGCTATCATGAATAGACATTCATAGGTTTCAAGACTAAGAAAGAGTGTTTTGGCCACATTCATGACATAGTTTCTCGAAATGTGCCCAAATTTGGCACATGTGTGCATTGTGGCATGGTAAACAATGTTGTCGACCATCGTTTTCGACATGTTCCACAAAAAAAATCCACTTTTCATTTTTTAAGTGCTAATAGCCCGACTATTGTGAAGCGGCTACCGAGGGTGTCGTCCAAAATGGAACCGATAATTTTTTTTCACATAGTAGACCTCATTTCATGTATAGTAACCAAATAGTATTCATTTCTGAGCTCTTCAGCATTTTTCGGACCATTAAACGGTTTCCTGCCGATTCAGCTGGAAACGGCTAAAATTTGAACTGCAAGTGCTATATATCTTGCCCGTTATTTTTCAGGAATTTCATTTCTAGGTTCACAACTAGCCATTTCATCAGTGAATGCACTTTATATCACTGCATATTTACCTATAGTTAATTTAGATAGCAAAATACCCAAATTTATTCCCTCCTAAATTTCCCTCCAAAACCCCCACCCAAAATTTGGACAGCCTGCCTCTTCTGTAAAGGCCCACACAAATCACCGGAATTGTCGGAAACGCCCACAAAAAGCTTAATTCCCCAGGGGATTTTCTGTCCTAACACTAAATGCCAGGGAAATATCCCCTCGGTCGTGTCCTAACCCTAGCTATCCGTCGCCACTCTCTCCTCCACTTTCCCCTCCGCTCCGCCGCCACTCTCTCCTCCCCTCCGCTCCGCCACCGCTCCCGGAGGCGACGAAGGCCACGCTCGACGACCGACGACGAACGAAGACGGCCACACGCTCGGCGACGACCACGCTCGACGACCACGCTCCAGGTTTCGGTCTCTGCTCTCGATTTTCTAGGGTTTCGGTCGATCTCCCATGTCGATTTTCTAGGGTTTGACCAGTTAGGGACGATGGCTTGTCATGGCGTTCAGCTAGGATGAACCTCTGGTTCTTGGGGGTTCACTGCTTGATATCTCCGGATTTTCTAGGGTTTGACCAGCTAGGATGAACCTCTGGTGCATAGATAGATAGGGTTTGTATGGCATGAACCTCTGGTTCTTGGGGTTTGCGTGCCATGAACCCCTGCTTGCTTCAGCTAGTATTTGCTTGGGGCTTAATGGAGGTTCACTGCTTGCTAGCCTTTGCTTGGGGCTTCAGCTAGTCTTTGCTTGGGGCTTAATGGAGGTTCACTGCTTGCTAGCCCTCTGGTTCTTGGGGTTTCACTGCCAGTTGGCCAGTCTATGATTTAATTGATAATTAAGTATTATTCTTGGGGTTTCACTGCCAGCCTATGTTTCTTGAGGGGTTTTGCTTGCTAGCCTTGTTGTAGGGTCTTCATTGACATGATTCTTCTGGAGTAATACTTCTTTGCTCCATTATTCATCCTTGCTGTAGGGATATTGTGTGTTTCTAGCTCCTGGCCATTGCCAGTCATCATGCATATATACATGACATGTTCTAGATGTACTGGTACCCCACTTCATTGTGGTACTGCCTCACTTCATTGTGGTACTGCATCAATATTTGTTACTGTTTATACATGAAATGCTTGCTTGTGTACTGCCTCACTTCATTGTGGTACTGCATCAATACTTGTTACTGTTTATACATGACATGACATGCTTGCTGGTGTATGACATGTTTATCTAATACCTTTTCATTCTATCTTGCAAGGTATCAAGGCAACGACACATCTCCAACCTAACTACCACCAGTCCAACCACCTCCAGATTATCCATCACAAGGATGGGAAAGAATAGTCGGTATATTGGTAAGTGAAATGTATTAATCTGAGTATGTTGCTCTCCTGTCAGTTTTATCTATGGATGTGTGTCAATGTTCTAACTGAAATGTATTGATCTCAATATGTTGTTTTCCTCTCAGTTTTACATATGGATGTGTGTCAATGTACCATTTATTTTTGTGTCTGTTCATGGCCCACCTTACCTAAATAACCAGGTTTAAATGAAAATAAAACCTTGTAGCATGCCTTGGCTTTTTTTGCTTGTAAAACATGGTAGTTCAAATGTAATGGTTTAGCCGAAAAATTGAAGTTATTCTACTAGGATTAAAATGATGAAAATAAAATGGTAGCTTCCTTAGCTGCTTGTGTTGTCTTGCTTTCCCATGCATTTCAACATACATCTAATGGTACATTATTTATTGTCTAAAGCGCCACCCCTCACCGAGTACGAGAAGCTTAGGGCTAGAAATATGATGAGAAACAACCAGAGGCTGCAGGCTGTTGGTCTTGTAAGAGTAGGGTTAATGCTTAGGTGCAGAAATGAATTTGAAGAAGTTAGTGGAGTTACAAACGATGACGCGGACTATTTTCCTAAAGAAGGAGAAGATAATGATGGAGAAGAAGTTGGCGACAGTGTAGTGGAGAAGCCTGTTGTTAAGGTGTGCAACCTCTGTCTTGTTTGGGATGTGTGGGAGTCCTTTGTTTGCTACATCATTTGCTTGTCTTTTTACTTCATGTTGTGCTTCCTTGTCTTGCTTACTTGTGATCTAATGCTGCTATCATTGATGTTTATGCGAGGTCCTGAAGTCTAGGAGAAAAAAAGCTGCTGTGAGGAAGACGAGCCAGAGGAAGCACAGCTCAGGAACATCTGCTGCAATGGTTCCAGGAAGGGTGATGGCACTAACCCCAGATGAAGGAATGCTCAAAGCTGATGAAGCTGGCAATGAAAGAGTAACAAGGCAGAAAGCGAGTGCGATTGCTCGAGCCAACCAACTTGAAAGCCAGCTGCAAAGTGATGCAGGTTTTCACTCTGTGGATGAAGAAGACACTGTCCTTGTGGACCACAGCCACAATGCACCTACTGGAGAACAGCAGCAGCTCATGCGAGATGAAGGCAAGTTCTCTAATCTTCTCTTGTACTACTGCATTTCCATAGTGTAAGCATGCCTGTTTGGCAGAACCATTCCTTCATCTGTTGGCGCTTCTTCTTACTCATGAGCTCAGTTTCATTTTCAGATGGAGCTGTTGTGGTGAGGGCAAACAAAAGAAGGGGATCAGGGCTTGAGAGGATGACCAAGTCGCTGGGTAACAAGGTGGCAATCCGTATTCCCGAGGGGATGAAGCGTCCCGAGCAGCCTGTGCAGGCTGCAAAGTTTGCTACAGAGGGTAGGCTCATTGCTAGAGACCATACACCAGTTCTGCCCCACTTCAAGGAGTACAAGAAAGACAAGACCATCTTGAAAGACTACATTGGGAAAGTGGTTGTAAGTTACTTGTCTCGTACCTGCATATGTTTCTTTCGTTCTTTCTGTTTCCCTTGTCACATGATCACTAATCTTGAACTTTGTTTGCTGTCTTTGTAGATGAATTTTAAAATGGACACTGAGTCGGAGGTCGTTCAGAAAGTTTGCACAAATATGCTTCAGAATATTGCGAAGAACAGACGTCACAAGCTGAAGAAGGAGTATTTTGACCCCCTACCAGCTAATCAAGTCAGCATGAAATCGCCGGTGCCATATGTGAACGATGCTGAGTGGAATGCGCTGGTGACCATGTGGTCCTCACCCGAGCACAAGGTATGTATGCACATGTGCCTCTGGTCTTATTTCCATGTAATGGCTTACTTTGATGTATCTGCTGCTGTTTAAATGTACTTTGCTCTGAGATTTTGTTTAGATGTACTTGCTCATTATTCTTCCCTGATATATATATGTGGTATCTTGTTTACATGTTGCTGCTGGTTTATTTCCTCCAGATGACTTTCTAGTTCTAGCCAATGATAACAGTCCTATGTTTTTGTAGAAAACTTGTCTGTCTGCCATTAAAAATCGAAAGAAGGTCAAGTTTCAGCAGAAAACCAGTTCAAGGTCATACGTGGCTCACATATATGCAGCTGTAAGAATATACCTGTTTTAATCTTTAGGCATAAGTACATTTTGTCTTCACAGCTTACTCTTGTATTCATGTTGAATAATATTCATTCTCCTTTACCATTTCAGAAGGAGAAAAGAAATGGTGAAGAAATGTCTGCCTATGATGTGTTCAGCAGCACCCATTGTGGCGAAAAATCTGGGTATTCGGAGCCAGTTAAGATTGCTCTTGTAAGTGCTGCTTCTGTTCCCATTTTGTTGCTTTTCTAGTTTGTAATGTGTGCCAGGCTGAGATGGAGCCAGTTTTCATCCTGATATGTGAGTCCACCACCACCAGTTTGAACTAGTATCATTTTGAAACTGAATTATGTTTGGAATGTGTGCCAGGCTGAGATGGAGAAAAGGAGGGATGCACTGCTCCCAGATGGTGAAGAGCCAAAGTCTGATGTTGACATAGTTGCTGAAGTTCTGAAGGAGCAGTCCCCTTCAAGCACATTCCTGATGAATGTTGGGCTCCAGTCAAGCTCGTCCAGCAACAAGTCTGCCAGACCAGGAGCTGTTGTGGCTGCTCAAGTCCTTAAACTTAAGGAGAAGTTGGCGAAGTCAGAAATGCAAGCTGAAGCTGTGATAGAAGAGATGGCAGCAATGAGGAAGAAAACAAAGGAGGCTGAAGTAGCACGAGACAAGGCCGACGCAGCACGAGACAAGGAGCTCGAGATGATGCGAAAGAAGGCTCAAGAACAAGATGACAAGTTCGCCCAGATGCTCGCAATGATTGGAGCTAGACCTGCTTGATGACCTAGCTGGCAGAGTTTGATGCATTTTGTATTGCTACTTTTACATTATGTATACTTTGAGCATTTTATGCTGGGAACTGCTGTGGGAACTAGTTCAGTGAACTAGTTCATGGTGTAGGAACTAGTTCAGTGAGCTAGTTCAAACTAGCCAGTGAGTTGTGCTCTGCTCTAACTTGAGCTTTTTTGGAACTGTGATATGTATCTGTTAATGAATCTGTTAACTGTGATATAATGTTTGTGAATTTAATTGGTTACTGGAACCTGCTGTACTGTCAACTGGGACCCACTCATCAGGAACTGACTATATGGGCCCACTAAAAAACTGACAAATGGGACCCACCAGCAAGAAACTGACAACTGGGACCCACTAGCCAAAAATTGACAAAAGGGACCCACTTGCCAGAAACTGACAAAGGGGACCCACTGGCCACAACCTGCCAGTAGGGACCCACATGTCACAAGCTGACCACAGGGACCCACATGTCAGAGAACTGACCATTGGGTCCCACACGCCAGAACTGACAACTGGGACCCACTCTATAAAATGAAAAAAACCACGGTCCAAAAGTAAAAAAAGGCCAAAATATTGTTGGGCCTGGCCCATCTAAACTATCAAACTGGATTGGGCTGATTTTGCTGTATGACCATTTAAATTGGTCACCATTTTTGCCACGTCAGCCATGCCATGTCGGATCTGACGTGGACATGCCAGATAGCAGGTGACCAAAACAATTGGTCATAACACTTATGATCCTTTATTTTAGTCATGAACGTCTATGACCATTGCACCCAAATGGTCACGTAGGTTCGTTTGTGACCGCCAGCTTTCGACCAAATGTTTTTGGTCACAAAAAGGTCACAAATGATACTACGTGACCATTCAGTGACCAATATGGTGAGTCACTAGTGAGCATATTTCTTGTAGTGGGTGCGGCAAGGAATGAGGAGATTGCAAGGGCAAGTGAATAATGACCTAGGCGGCCGCAGCTTATAACTGGAGGGGCCCGCAACTAACGGCACAATCTGCGCTTGCAACCAACGGCACAATTTGCGCCCGCAAAACGAATAACGGTCCGCAATTAAAGCGAACAGAATATCTCCAGAAGCGGAGATGAGTCGCACAGATAAGTCGCGGCTCTGAATCGCGTAAGTCAGAGATTGGCCAGAACGTTTGCAGTGCGGCTCAGTGACCATTTCAAGAGGTCAGAAGGTTCTCACCGTAAAGTCCTGACCAATCATGGGGGCTAATGTCGGGGGAATACTTTCTGGATTAACCCGCGGCCCAGTGCGACTTGCTTTACTCGCACGGACAAAAGCCCACATGAGATCAAGCCCAACATCTAACCGCCACAAGGAGAAGAATCTAGAAGGCACGGAGGCGAGCCAGTCTCCGGATAGGTCCCAGTTAATATATTCCTTGAGGGGAAGTTTCCTTTGTTACCTGACGAGCCTCTGTGTATATAAAGAGAACTCGCAGGACTTAGAGGGGTCAAGCCCTTAAACCCTAGTTCATACGGCGAGTACCAGATCGGATCGACTCCATTGTAACACCTCGATTATCATATCAATACCAATCTAGGGTAGGCAGGAAGTAGGTCTTTTACCTCACATTGAGGGGGCCGAACCTGGGTAAATCTGTGTTGATCTTTGTTCCTGCGATACCAAGCTCGGAGATGCTTGACTCGCGTAATCCCACACCTACGAAGTCATCCATGACACCTGACGTGACAAACCCACGACACTCGGCTCTGGCAAAGCCGGAGTATGCCTTCGTCCCCGACGTGCGCCTTGTTCCGGCAAAACAATGGCCGCACCTCGTCCTCCACGGCTCGACTGCATCGTCTCCGGCATCGGCATCCTCGACGACTGCCTCGACGCGTCCCCATCACTCTCCTCGCGTACTATGCGCATGCGGCTTCTTCTGCGTCTACCTCGACACCAGCAACCCCGACCACGACATCGACCACGGCAGCCCCTCGCACGGCTACCTCGACTACGGCTACACCACCCTACGCTCTCGGCTTCCTCGACATCGGCACAAAGGGCTATCACCTCGCTTGAGCTCCTCATCAGCTTCCTCTACAGTCTAAGCATCGGCACCGCGACACCGTCCACGACGTTCCCGCTCCTACTGCGGGGGATGTCAGCCCACTGGATTCTACTTCGATTTCTCTCCAGTCTGACCGTCCGCGACGTTTCAGTTGTTCACGACGCTACCGCTACGGCTGCGAAGTGATGTTAGACTATATTTGTGATACGGAAAGATATGTTAGAGATAAGATTTGTTTCTTGTCTTGTACTCCAAGTCGGTCCCTTGTACTCCTATATATACTCGCCCATGAGGCTCAATAATACATCCAACATATTTTGCCAATCTCATAATTCTACACTACACACCAGCGGCAGTTTGGGAAATAGCATTGTAAATGATTTTTCAGGTAGTATATAGCATTTGACTAAGGCCATATCGTGCTGTTCTTGAGCTCTACGCGTTTCAAACATTAACAATATACTACTACAAGTTTTGCTCGTACAAGCCAGGATCGATAGAGTGATCGAGCAGCTTAGTGGACGTAAGATGCAGCGAAAAATGTGGCCCTTGTAACAAACTTTCGGCCAAGTTTTGAGCACTTTCTTGGAAATTAGCTAGGGAATTTGACTTCCGGTGAACAGAGTGTCGTGAAAATTCGGAGTGCTTGAATTCCGTGCATATGCAGAGCGGTGGAGGCAAATTAAGAGAAAATTCCAGTATTTGACCACGTCTGCAGACAGGTAACGCGTCAGCGACGACCCAAGCACACACTTGCATAATCCCCATCCACGTGGCATTGCCCAAGTCAACTAAAAACCCCCAAACTGCCTTGGCTCACAAGGCGTTTTCCTGGTCAAACCACAGTTCCTCTCTCTCTCAGTTCCCTCGTAGATAATTTATGGAGCTGAGTGCACAGATGCATGAAGTTGAAAATTAAATTATACAGTACATTTGATAACACTTTACTCCTACCTTGAAGACAAAAGATCACCATGATTTCTGAGCTCGAAAACGAAAATATAAATCGACCGAAAAGCTAGCTAATACCGCACACAACTTGTTGGTCCAAATAATCGGTCGCCTGATTTGACTTTGGAGCTCACCGGCATCCTTTGCCGTGGATAATATGCACGCGCGCAGCTACTCCTACGTAAGTGCTTGCTCCGGTCAAAATGGTATGCACGGCCGGCCGGCTTTCGTCGCATTTTCGCCATTGCCTGGCCTCGCGCGCTTGGAAGAAGAATGCACGAACCGGTTTGGATGGAATTCTATGTACCAGGTACACCATGTCCATCCACCGATCACGCACTTTCCAAACCATAGGCATGCCGCACGTAACCGACATGCAACTTCCTCCCAAAATCTCCACGACTCTTCATCGTGTTGTAAACTTGTATATATAGGCCAGCGCCCAGCGGCACGACCCATTCGTATATCTACCACCTACCTCGTCTCATAGCACATTCACAAAGTCGCCATACCCGGCCAGCGTCGTCGATCAAAACAGAAGAGACGCGAGGAAGAAAGCTAAGCACCCATGGCAGTGCTGGTGAGGAAGATGAGGCTCGCTCTGGTGGTGCTCGTGGCGGCTCTGGTGCTGCTGTCGGTGCTGGGCGAGGCGGCGCGGCCGCTGGGCGGCGAGGACTGGGCGGCCGCCGGAGGCATCCCGCTTCCGGGCGGCGCGGCCGTCGTCCAGGTGCTCCGGCGGCTGTACCTGCAGCGGCTGGGCGGGCCCGGCGCGTCGTGCAGCACCAACAGCCCCAACAACGGCTGCCCGCCCTAGGATCGTCGCCGCCGGACGGCGCGTCACCTCCTACGCCGGTTCCTCTCGGGTTCCAACGCGTTTTCTTTTTTACGACCCCGAGTGGTAGACGACTCCGGTGATCGGTCGCCAATATGTAGGATTATTGGATTCGTTTGATTGGTTTCTTTCTTTCTTGGTGATTTGGTCTTTTTTTTTTTTTGCCCCACGCTCGCCGAGTGGCAATTTGTACATACAAAAGATATACACACATATACAAGCTGTTTGAATAAAACATATGCAAGCTGCAAAAGCACCATCGATACATGTATGAATGTTGAAAGTACATGAATAACTTTGGTTATGATCTGTCTCTTAGAAATATTTTGTTCCTGAACTGGTTTTCGGCTTCCTCCCGACAATTTCTCAAAACTTTTTGACCAAGCACGCACGGTTTAATTCCGTGAATTTTTGATTCGTGAATGAGCGAAAACATGTCACTGGTTACGCACGCATATGCCTGCAAGTGGAAGCTGACATTCGCAGATGCCGCAGAACTTTTCATGGCCCGACGTGTGAGCCTGTGGTAGGCTCAGCCGGTTCGTTAGTTGGGCGTATTTCTGTCCTTTGTTTGACCCACTGGCGTCGACAGAAGTCGTAGGCGGTGCTCACCTTGGCCAATTCCATCTCTCTCGTTGGCCTCAGTTGACGATCGCCACCTGCCTGCGGGCCTCGCCGTGCTCACTACTACTCGTCGGCGGCCGGGTCTGGCGGTGCCAAAGACTTGGACGAGGCTTAATTTCTGCACCGTTGCACGAGTCTTAGACTTGGACGGTATTGTAGGCTTCATCGTTGAGTCTGCTAGAAATTCCAGGTTTTCTTTAACACTGCATTAGTGATCTTAGGTGCAAATTAGGTACAGTAAATTCAGACTTTTTTTTGAAACAAGACAAAATCTTTGTCTTTTATATTGATAAAGAAGGAGCAAACAACCACAGCCTAAGCCAACATAAAGAAAAGGTAAAACTGGTGAAAATAAGCCCTTCTAACTAGCCAGTAACCACTGCTAACATCTCAGCGCCTGCGAGGATTCGATTCTTCCCCTCGTCTTTGATCCGCTGGAACAAGGTGGAAGGCATCACGAATTTGTTGTTGAAAACTCTCGCATTCCGTTCTTTCCATATCTCCCACGTAAATAGGATGGTTGCCGTCTTGAGCCCTTTACATGAGGAGCAGTCTGAGGCCACCACCGAGTTCCTGTAGTCGATGACAGTTGGCCTCCCCGACCAAGGTTCTGCAACAAGGTTGGGCATTTAAGCCAGACAGCCGCCTCCGCCAGATTTCTTTTTTGATAAAGAGCAATTTATTACTCAGAGTATATATGGGATACAAAGTTTACACCTAGACTCTGCATATGAGGATCGACCTAACCGTACCCGCACTTTTCTCAAATCCGGAGAATAGCTGGACACATTGTTTGCTCAGTTTTAAGGGACATACGACACACTTTAGCTTATACTATGAGCACATCAAGCGCAAATTTCCAACTACCTAACTTGAGGGTGAGGCTACTCTTAGCGCGGGTGACCGCTAAACGACAAAGCTATCGGGAGGAGGAAGATAGTGCACCCCGGCTGACATGGGTATACATATCGGGTACCCTACCATGAGGGTACCTGGTGCACGTGACGACTAAGGCCCAATATCGAAGAGCCTAATCGAATCCCAAGACAAGAGGCCCAAGAAGATGGAGTACCCTCCAAGACTAGACATAGGCATAGTCGGTTTAGCCTTTCCTTATGTATAAACTAGGTCGGTTACAAACTCCCGAGACCCAGCCTATTTAAAGGCTGGGAGGGGTACCGATCTGGGACCAAGCCATACACGAACCACCAAATCTCTTGCGAGATCATCAACTCGCCGGAGCTCCCCTGTAATCGCATAATCCACAATCAATACCAGACAAGCAGGAAGTAGGGTCTTTACCTCCACCCGAGGGGACTGAACCTGGGTAAATCTTTGCCTCTGCTTGTCAGCCGACGAAACTACCAGTACTACCACGTTCTCTCCCCATAATCTCAACCCTAGGTCCTTAACCATGGGATTTGATGAGGGTACACCTCGTCAATTGGCGCCGTCTGTGGGAAAGAATAGTGCTGGACTCGCGTTTCTTCGGTTCCATCGGAAAACGGCGACTCGCCGATCGGATCTACAAACGGCAACTCGCCGGCTGCATCGACAAACCAGAACTCGCCGACTCAGGCGGCACACGGCAACTCGCCGGCTCACTCGACAAACGGCAACACGCCAGCTTCACCCGCAAAAAGCACATCGGATCCTCTGATGGATTTCGAGCCACACTCGCCAGGATTCCAGGAGGCCTTCTCCGATCTCGAGTCAGGTTTGGGTTTAACCGTTGGTTCGTTCAATTTTTTCGTCAACAAGCTTGGTGTGCAGGACTTGACGGATCCACGCCAACTCGCGACTTTCGCACCCGAGGCTCCATCGGATGCGGCTCCTTCGACTGCGGATCTTTCCACTGCGTCCATACCATCATCGACCCTCCAAGCTTGTTCGTCTGCAACAACCATGTCCACACGAGAGATGCGCGAGCTCATTGAAGAGCTCCAGGGCGAGGAGGCCGAATCAGCATACCGCACAAACGATCCCGAGCTGGATCTCCCACTCGAGGATAGTTTCGACTGCGGGATCTCCCTCAGCGACTTCGACGACCTCGAAACTCATATCGACAACCACGTCGACTCCGAGATCTGCGCCAACAACAACCTCGACTTCGAGACTCATAACAACCTCGCCGACGCCGAGATGGGCATAGGCGACGAAGACGTCGACTGCGAGATCCGTCCAGACGAACCACTCGATGAACATACAGGCTCAGACATGAGCCTCGATGAAGATGTCGAGTCCATGACGGGACTCGAAAGTACATACATATGCCCTCGGGTCATACCCCAACAGGTCTATGTGGCCATCGCCGCAGAAACATCAGAAACTGCGGCCAGTCGCAGGCCTACAGAATTCCCGTGCACAGTCACTATGCCGGACGGAGCCACAACCCTCACAATCACTGCTGAGATGGCAGCAAAAGCAGATAAAGTTATCAAGGAGTGCACAATGATGCCAGCAGACGCAACACAAGAAGAGATGTTGACCTTCCAGTACTTCAACTGGCAGGAGTCACTTCGACTGAAGCAGATAAGAGCCACACTCGAAGAACGCAAAAAGCAAGCTAGCTTGTCGAGTGTGCGCAGAAGACAGCTCTCCTGAGCTCCACCGGGCGAGCAGACACAGGACGCAGATCAAGGTTGTCACACCTCTCGCCAGGCGAGAAGGCGGCACTCACCCGCAACTTAGGCAACTCCTTCATGACATACGACGAGGAAGGACTGCCGGTGCCCAAAACAGCAGCAGGTGCTCTCTACACCGCTGCAGCATACCTGGAGGCAATCAAGCCCCCAGCGGATGACCCCAACGCAAAACTACACCGCCAACAGATCAAATCACTCGCCTTAGCTGCAAAGGCCATACGCCAAGTTCCAAGAACTCCAGGTGGGAGTCGAGACCGTGCCCTAGTCGACGCACCTCGGGAAGAGCATAATCACAGTGGTCGTCGCCACCACTCGAAGGAAAGAAGCGGCTCGCGAAGGCGCAGGTCCAGGAGCAGATCACGCAGATCATACAGTAGCGACTCATACTCTGATCGAGAGCCTGAGCCACATGGAGCTCTGTGCTTCACTCGACGCGTCCGCGAGACACGGATGCCCAAAGGATTCAAACTCACATCCGAACAGCCCAAGTACACGGGTCGACAGGAACCTTCCGGGTGGCTGGAAGATTACAGGCTGGCAGTTGCGTGCCAGCGGGGCACCAACACTACAGCCATGCAGTACATACGACTCATGCTCGAAGGCACAGCTCGCGACTGGCTCAAGGCCCTACCTCCATCAACATACGACTCGTGGGATCACTTCCGCAGGGATTTCGTCAAAAACTTCGAGCCTCTATGTGAGCGCCCGAAAACATTCGAGGAGCTGCGGGCCTGCGTTCAGCGTTCAGACGAAACGTTGAGGTCATACATCAGACGATGGACTGAGATACGTAACTCAGTTGGAGTGGTTTCAGAAGATATGGCCATGGATGCTTTCGTCATGGGCCTCGCCAGGCGAGACTTCAAAGAAGCACTTGGCCGCCAAAAGCCAAAATCTGTAGCCCACCTCTTGCAGATCGCGACTGAGTGGGCAGATGGAGAGGATATGGCACGCACCACACGCGGGTCCTCACCCCGTGACAAACATGAGAATAGCAGTCGAAGCCATAGAGACTCGTACAGAGACGACCGAAGGCGCAAACGTTCAAAACGTCATTACGACGATGACAGACCCGAATTCATGGCGGCTGGGTTCTCCACACCCCGCAATGATCAGGACAGAAGCGACCGACGGTCGGAAGATCGGCGAGACAGTCGAGATGATCGGCGAGACAGTCGAGATGATCGCGAGACAGCAAGAGATTACGGATTGGCAAGTCAGGACAGCTCATTCGAAGAAAAGATGGACGCTGATTGCAGATTCCACCTGTACAAGGGGGACGATGGAAAACTGCGATCCAACCACTCGATGAGAAACTGCAGGGAGTTCGACCAAATGGCGACTGATTACGTAAATCGCAGAAAGGCAGCAGCCGCACAAGCACCTGCACCCGTGCCTCAGCCAAACAACGTGCCTGTTCTGATGGCACCACCTCCACCACCACAGCCTGCCCCAGGCGGAAATCTCGCGGGTGCCATACAGCCCGTGCCTCGGGTGGACGAACCACAGTACCCTCCGCCCCAAGGGCAGATGTACATGATACAGAAAGGTCGACCTTCCAACAGGGAGCAAAAACTTCGCACTCGACAGGTAAACATGGCGGTCATGTCACCTCCTGCGGTAACAGAATACTTGAAGGGATCCGAACTACAATAAGCTTCAGCAAAGAGGACCACCCTCCATCGGTTGTTCGACCAGGGCACTCTGCTCTGGTACTCGACGCGCAAATTGGAGGCTACGCCATGTCCAAGGTCTTCATGGATGGTGGGAGCGGCATAAACATCATCTTCGCAGATACGCTCCGCAAAATGAACAGGTCAGTCGAAAACCTGCCAAGATCTTCAAATACCTTCCACGGTATCGTTCCAGGGAAAGCAATAAGCCCAGAGGGCACCATACAACTCGACGTAACGTTCGGGGACAAGCACCACTTCAGGACAGAGTCGATTGAGTTCGAAGTGGTCGACTGGAAGTCACAATACCATGCTATACTTGGACGCCCGACGTTCGCTCGATTCATGGCGGTGCCACATTACGCATACCTCCAGCTGAAGATGCCTGGACCAAAAGGAGTAATCACAGTCAAGGGGAACTTCCAAAAGTCTGACTCTTGCGACCGAGAATTCAGCAAAATCTCTGAGATGTTTGGCATGGAAGCAACACTCGCCGATCTAGCGGTCTCCAACGATCGAACACTTATGCCAGAGCACAAAAAGGTGGCAGTCGACAGAGCATTCAGTGCCACCAACGACACAAGATCGCATCAGGTGCACCCGACTGACCCGACCAAGACAGTCAATGTCTCGTCGAGTCTGCCTATCGCATAGGAAAGCGCGCTCGTCGAATTCCTCCGTGAGAACTGGGATATATTTGCATGGTGTCCAGCAGACATGCCAGGTATTCCCAGGGAATTCGCCGAGCACTCTCTCCAGCTACTTCCAGGTGCTAAACCAGTCAAACAAACAATGCGCCGCATATCCGGCCCAAAAAGAACTGCAGTCGAAGCCGAAGTCGACAGGCTACTCGCAGCAGGATTCATCAGAGAGATCAAGAAATCACAATGGGTGGCCAACCCCGTACTTGTAGAGAAGAAGCATACAGACATCCTGCGGATGTGTGTAGATTTTACAGCACTCAATAAGTGCTGTCCAAAGGATCACTTTCCACTACCTCGAATCGACCAGATCGTCGACTCCACCGCCGGGTGCGCTCGCTTGTCCTTCCTGGATGCTTACTCGGGTTACCACCAGATAAGGATGAAGGAAGAGGATGAAGAAAAAACGGCGTTCATAACCCCACTCGGGGTCTACTGCTACACCACAATGCCTTTCGGGCTCAAAAACGCAGGCGCAACCTATCAGCGCATGATGCAAGATTGCCTCAAGAAGCAGATTGGGCGAAACGTCCAGGTCTATGTAGATGACATCGTCATCACCACAAGAGAAGAAAGCACGCTACTCGATGACTTGCGGAGACATTCGCAAACCTCAAACGCTTCCACATCAAGCTCAACCCGAAGAAGTGCACGTTCGGCGTGCCAGCCGGGCAACTCCTCGGGTATCTAGTCTCAGCTCGAGGAATCGAGGCGGACCCGGAGAAAATACAGGCCATCTTGACGATGCAAAGGCCTTCAAAGCTCCACGACGTGCAAAAGTTGGCGGGTAGAGTAGCAGCACTCAGTCGATTCATCAGCAAGCTAGGCGAAAAAGCACTCCCGTTCTATCGACTGATGAAGAAGGCAGATAAGTTCGAGTGGACGCCAGAAGCCGAAGCAGCCTTCACGGACCTCAAGCGAGTCCTCACAAGCCCTCCAATCCTCGTAGCACCAAGGGAACGCGAGCCACTATACCTATATGTCTCTGCAACTAATAGGGTGGTGAGCACTGTTTGTGGTCGAACGCAGAGAGGAGGGACACCCAAAGCATACAACGTCCAGTCTATTACTTGAGTGAAGTGCTCTCCACATCAAAGCAGCGGTACCCGCACTATCAGAAGCTGGCATACGCCGTGTTCATGTCCTCAAGGAAGCTGACGCATTACTTCTCCGAGCACCCGATCACTGTAATCAGCACTTCAGGGATCGGGGACATCCTCACAAACCCCAATGCGACTGGGCGAGTAGCAAAATGGCTCATCGAGCTAGCACCAAGAGACATCAAGTATGATTACCCGAAGGCCATCAAAGCACAAGTTTACCCGACTTCCACACCGAGTGGATTGAAGCTCAGCTCCCAGGAGCACCAGATGTGTCCAATTCCTGGACCATGTACTTTGATGGCTCGAAGAAAAACGAAGGCGCAGGCGCAGGTGTCATCCTCATATCACCAAAAGGCGACAAGCTCCGCTACATCCTACAAATGGGATTCGAGTTCCCATCCAATAACGAAGCAGAATATGAGGCTCTGATCCATGGCATGAGGATGGCTAAAGCACTCGGGTGCACTCGACTGATGATCTACGGCGACTCGAATTTGGTGGTGCAGCAAACAATGAAGGCTTGTGACGCAATCGCAGATAACATGATCGCCTACCGTGACTGTACAACATCATGGAGGGCAGCTTCGAAGGCTGCGAGTTGCGGCACATAGGGCGTGAAAGCAATGAAGAAGCAGATAAGTTAGCCAACATTGGTGCGACCAAAGCACCAGTGCCACCTGGTGTCTTCTTCGAGCGCATAGAGCACAGATCAATCAAAAAGAAGCGGCAACTCCTGCACCAGCCGCACCAGCCAAGAGCAAAACACCTAGCACAGAGGACCCACCAGTCGAGGTACTCCTCATCGAGCCAACTTGGACTCAACCCTTCCTCGCATACATACTCCGCGGCGAGGTACCCGAAGACTTCACAGAGTCAAGACGCGTCACTCGACGATCTAAAGCATACACTGTCATCAACGGTGAACTTTACAAACGCAGCATATCAGGTATGTTCCAGCGTTGCATAGCATTTGAAGATGGCCAAGCCATCCTTCGTGATATTCATGCAGGTACTTGCGGGCATCACGCCAGCAGTCGATCACTCGTAGCCAAAGCCTTTCGCGCAGGCTTCTACTGGCCCACAGCACTCAAAGACGCGGAGGACATAGTCAAAAGGTGCATCGGCTGCCAAAAATTCGCCACAAAGCCGCACGCACCCGCATCGGCGTTGAAGACAATACCATTGGCCTGGCCTTTCGCCCAGTGGGGGCTCGATATGGTTGGGCCACTCAAAAAATCCTCCCATGGAGGGCATACTCACCTTCTGGTGGCGGTCGACAAGTTCACCAAGTGGATTGAAGCAGTACCCATCACAAGTTCGACTGCCACTACAGCAGTCAATTTCATAAAATCCATCATATACCGCTTTGGTGTGCCAAGCAGCATCATCGACAACGGTACAAACTTCACGGCTGAGGAATTCAAATCCTTCTGCAAAGAGCAAGATATCACGCTCAATTATGCATCTGTGGCGCACCCGCAATCAAACGGCCAAGTCGAAAAGGCCAATGGGCTTGTGACGAGTGGAATCAAGAAGCGCCTCCTGGTGCCACTCAAAAGGGCTGCGGGTGCTTGGGTAGAAGAGCTCCCGTCTGTGCTATGGAGCCTACGCACAACACCCAACGCCTCAACACAATTCACTCCATTCTTCATGGTCTACGGCGCAGAGGCAATCCTGCCATCAGACGTAAGGTTCAACGCACCAAGAGTCGAAGCATACAATGAAGAAGATGCAGATGAGCACTCGAAGATGCAGTCGACTTGCTCGAAGAAGCACGCAACACAGCGCTAGCACGTACAGCTGTCTACCAGCAAGATCTACGCAACTATCACAGCCGTCGACTGCGTACCAGGTCCTTCGAGGTGGGTGACTTGGTACTTCGACTGAAGCAAAGAAGGTGCATAAACTTGCTTCTCCATGGGAAGGACCCTTCATCATCACCGAGGTCATAGGTGGTGGAGCATACAGACTGAAGCATGCGAAGACCGGCGAACTCTCCCACAATCCTTGGAACGTTGCGCAGCTGCGCCGTTTCTATGCTTAGATTGCTCAGTCGCATAATGTAATAGGCTCATATGTCGGATGGCTGCAGGTTTCAGACGCGCTCTTTTCCTTACCAGGGTACCTAAGGGGACTGGAAGGTTTTTAATGAGGCGGCCTGCAGCCTAACATTCATAAATGGAATATAGTCAATAAATTCCTCATACTTTTCCTGCTTACTACTCGCATAGCTTATCAGCACAAAACTTAGCCACACCCGTATGCTCGGGGGCTGAGCTACTCAAAACATAAAAGCTTTTGCTCTTCAAACACAATACTCCAGCCACACTCGAATACTCGGGGGCTGGATCGTAACACTAAACACAAAGGAAAAAGTTGCTCAACCCCAATCAATCACTCGGGGGCTGAGCCTGCAGGCATAAGTTGAAGCTTCAACTCTCATAAAATTCATAACCTCACTCGAGCACTCGGGGGCTATGTAATTCATGATCTATGTAAACTGTTTTTCATAAACCCCACTCGATACACTCGGGGGCTGCATACATACAAGTGAACAAATATGTACTAAGTGGCAAATTTACACTCGGGGGCTGTTCCCTATACATAAATACCCTAATCTTCTGGTTCATCCTTTGCTGGAAGAACAGGGCCCATAAGTTGCGCTTGATAGCAATCAACCAATGTCCTCGCGTGATCGAATGTTTCGTCAAGTTCGACTGGGACAAAGACGATCCAGGCACGGGTGGACGTAGCTGCAAATTTGGACGTTGACTTCGGAGATACGCCATGGTTGCGTTGGCACCGTCCACAAGCTTCTGGGTGATGAAGCCTCGAATGGAACCTGTTGACCGGAAGAGATCGAGCAACGCGTGGATTCCTTGAGGTTGTGGCCCAGTCGGAAAAACCATCTGGTTGATTCGACTGAAGGCCGACCTGCACAATTCAAGAAGCATAGTGCTCCGCCACACCCGATCTTGCAGAGTCGCAAGTATGCGTGCTCGGTGCTTGTCCAATCGAAAGTGCTGGCGGCCAGTCGTGGGTTCGTCAGTTGCCATGTTCAACTGCTCATCCACGCGAGCCTGCTCCGCCTGGAAATCTTGAACAAAACCTGCAACAACACAAGTTGGGTGAACAAAAAAGAACAGGCTGTGAACTCATAAGATCAAGGCAGTCATGCTTACACTCGAGCTGTCTGTTCACGATCTCCATCTCGCCAAGCACATACTCCTCCCGTTGGGTGGGTAAAGCAGGCCTTGCCCTCATCCTTTCCAGCTCGCTTCGGGCACTCGCCAGTTCCTGCTCCTGTTTCGCAAGTCGAGCCTTCATATAACGTATTACCGCGGCATCATTTGACGCCTGAGCTCGAGATCGAGAAGGGGTATGATGCCGCGACGAACTGGATGAAGTGGCGGCTGGCCGTTTCTGTTCCAAGCATCATAAAAGTTTCATGAGAAACTAGTCACAAAGCTCAGACGAGCAACAACATACAGCTTTACAAACAGAATCATAACGAGGAGCATAAATTCATACAAAGGTAGCAAAAGCACATGCATACTCGCATGGTCATAAGTTTAATTACAAGATCAAAGGCGCGGCTGCCCTACTTCTCAGACATTGACTCTGACCTAGCCCTACTCGCACGAGCGGCGACCTCTTCTGCCCGGCGCTCCATGGTGGCCATAAAAGTTTCAGCCAACTTTGCGGCTGGCTCGTTCAAATGCTTTAGGGACACCAATTTCCCGCCAGGCTTACGAGGGAAAGCAGACAGAGCGGCTTCGAAGTCACCCTCTATCCCATGACCTAAAAGGAGTTTGAGGGTGGTCTCTGAGCCGCGTACCGTCAAAGCGGAGCAAAGTTCGTCATAGTCGAAGTTCCCGGGCCCAGGACGTCTGCGAAGCCATCCACAGTCGAAGGAGGTTGGCTGGAGGGGAACACATCCTTGAACACGGCGCCGAGCGTGCTCGTAGATTTGGCGAGTGCGTCCTTGGCTTGGGTAGAGACGACATCCAGGTCGCCGATTGCGCGGTCAAGGGACAAATCGACACTCGGTTGATCTACAGGTGTCGATGCCCCAACAGCTCCTTCAAAAAAGCAGAAGTAACAAAAATGTTACATACTATTCAGTGGCAAAAGAAGTAGGCAAAAAGTGAAAGGCTCGACTCACCGCCTACGTCTCGGGTGAGGCTCGCCAGGCGCTCAGCATAATTCTTCTCGCGCAAAGCGGCGGAGTCCTTGGCATCATCCAAGGCCTTCTTCGACTCCTCGCGCTCCTTGGCGAGTGTCTCTTCTAACTCTTTAACCCGAGATTCAGCGTTTGCCTTGTCACCTGAGATAGATGGGCAGATGTCATTCACAATCGACAAGGCAAAGACTTACAGAAACCCAAGATACTTACGGGTGAGCTGCTCCATAACAGCGCGCAGATTATCCCTCTCCTGTTCAACCTGGACAAATGCTTTACCTGATTCCACCAGGTTGAGGTAGAAGGGCTGCACGCACACGAAACCAACATAAGCTATACACAAATAGGTCCAGAAGGAAGACTCGACAAAAAGACACTTACGTGTTCAATCCAAGGCGCGGGCTTGGCAGCAGAAGTTCCAATTTGCGGAGTCGATGTACTCGCAATATTGGCAGCCTCAATGGAAGTGGTCGTGGCTATTGTTTTCACAACCTCAGCCGCAACAGGAGAGGCTTCAGGCTGATCTGGAGTCGAGGCTCTCACGGTTGGAGGAGTTGGAGGTCGCACAGTCTCGGCACTACAAGTGACCGAAAGGCATACAACATAAGCAAAAGTACATAACTCACAAAAAATATTATAAGTGCAAAAAGGAGCAAACCTGTGCTCTTCTTCATCCTCAGTGTCGAGCTCGTCAAAGTTTGGGCCTCCAAAAGGAAGCTGCCCACTCGACTGAGGAGGAGGGGAGCCGAGCTCAAAGGACTCACGTCCAAGGGAGCAGCTGTGGTCGTAGGAGACGGAGCTGAGTTTCCATCATCCCTCACATCCGATTCCCTCGCGGGTGAGCTCGTGGAAGAAGACAAAACTTGGGCTGCCCGACGACGCTTGCGAAGAGGAACCTCGCTAACATCCTCACTCACGGCAGGCTCCTTGCCTGTGCTTCCTCTACCCCTTCCTCTTCAACCTCTTCTGTGGGTGAAGTGGTAGCCGAAGGTAAAGGCGATTCATCCCCTCCCTTCGCTTCTACTGTCACCTCTGTTTCATAAGTTGGCCCATCTTCGGGAAGAGGAGGAAGAGTGGAGGCAGTCGAGTGGCCCTGCATACAAGATATAGCAGTCGAAAGTCAAAAAGATGCACAGAAGGATAACAAAAACAGAAGATCATATACTCGAAAGATTCACTAACCTTGCAAAGGCTTTTCAGCCCCATAAGGATCGACTGGGCAGTCGACGTTGCAGGGCTCGCTCTGTTTAGTACTGGTGATGGACCGCACATGTGTCACCAGTTCACTCCTCGACAGCTCCTCCTTGCTCATTCGAGTGGAGTCGAGGGGACCTTCATACTCCCACATTGGGTGGGCACGAGCGCGGAGTGGCCATACCCGCCTCTTCACAAAGGTGGCAATCAGATGCACACCCGTGATGCTGTTCAGGAGCCCTCCAATTGTCTCCAGCATAGGCGCTGCTTCCGCCACTTCTTCAGTCGAAAGCTCATGGTTCCAGGCTTTCGTCCTAGCGGCTATACCAGCAGTCGAAAATGCTGGGGCCACATTTTGGTCCACTTGCACATAGAACCACCTCTTCCTCCACCCCTGCGCCGAGTCGACTGGCTTCAGGGCGAAGTACCGGGTGTCGCTGCGCACTTGGATCTGCAGGCCTCCGACTGGTAGGTTCGGCCACTCGGTTGTTTGGCCGGACCATGAAGATGGACTTCCATAATGCCCAACTCGGAGCAACACCCAAAAAACACTCGCACAGCGTGATGAAACACGCAATGTGCAGAATACCGTTCGGGGTGAGATCATGGATCTGCACCCCGTAGGCAAAAAGCAAACCTCGAACGAAATCATGGAGGGGGAGCGAGAAACCCCTAGGCAAAAACTCCGCGAAACAGACGCGCTCGTTAGCGCGAGGCTCGGGAAGTACCTCTTGGGCGAAGGTGCGCGGACGAGGAGTTGGTCGGAAGGTGGCAGCAATCCTTCCTCGCGCAGCTTGTCCAGCTGCGCATCCTTCAGGGTGGATTTCATCCAATCCCCATTGGTCTTCTTGAGGTCGACGGCGGCCGCAGATGTGCTCGCCGCAATCTTCTTCCCCTTCTTCGCCGCCGCATCGGGCGCGGCGGCAGCAGTCGAGGCGGAGCGCTTGTTGCCCGCTGCTTTCTTCATCGTCAACGAGCAGGTGGGAGAGCGCGCAAAGCTTTAGCAGGAGCAATGGAGGCAGAGCGCGAGGAAGACGATGGAACAGGGGCGGCGCGCAGAGCAAATGGCAGGTAAAAAACAAATGCCAGCGCCGTTCCCCTATTTACCACAAGACAAAAGCAATCGCAGCCGTTCAGATCCAAATCGTGCGTTACGCACGCAATCTGACCGTACACGTGGCAAACGCGGAGGGCAACCGTCGCCGGCCACTCCGCCCACTACGCACGTAAAAAGAGGAGCCATCATCACGCTTGCGGAAAAAGTGGGCCCGTATAGTCAAATCAAGTCCAAACGGCACCGTCTTCGGTCAGCTCTGCACAAATGGGCCCACATACGTGTCACGTCCCATCAATCGCAGCATAACGCACGCCACGCGTGTCAGAAATCGCAGTCAATAAACGTCATCCCTGACGTCATTGAAGCATCTGTTCAGAAAATATGTTCGAGTATGCTCAGCGCATATTGGTCACTCGATTGCCCTGATTAGTTCGGGTGTGACAAAACTTTCTTAAGGCAAAATTGGTCACTCGACCGTTCCTTCGACTAAGTCATATTACTCCCATCGGGAGTATGTTCAAAAAATTCTTCGACTGAAGATGCTTAGGATAATGATTGAGATTATCCTCCATTTACAAGTAATACAGCATAATCTCGGGGGCTACTCCCATCGGGAGCACTGTCGTGCACCCGATAGAATTATGGCACAAATTTCTTCGATTAACATATGCAGAGTTTTTGAGATTATCCTCCATTGCAAAGCAATAAAGCACAATCTCGGGGGCTACTCCCATCGGGAGCGCTGTCGCGCACCCGATAGCATAACGGCAAATATCAGTCGACAAAGGGCATGACTCGTCCAACAAAGTTCAGAAATCATACTCGAAACATTCCCGAGTTGCGTCAGTCGCAAATACCTCGGATGCTGCATGCATAGTGCAAAGGTAAGACCCGCCGAACTTTCGAGCTGGGCTAAGGACCGTTCCAGCAACGTTAATCCTTACACTTTCCGTGTCAGCAGACATGATGAAAAATCCCGACGGACGCGTTGGGTAAAATTCAAAGTTATACTGCAGATCGACTCAGTAAGACCTCAAGCGGCCTAGTCGAATCTGACCAGTTTGTTCCAGATTCGAGTCCGGGGACTCGAGTTTGATTGAAAGCTAGTAAGGTTTTACCCGAATGAGTAGTTAACCAGTCCCGATCCGTCGAGTGTACTGGGCCTGCTAAGCTATTATCCCTTGATCATCATAAAACACAGTCGATGAGATACTCGACATAGCCAAACGTGTGCTATTCATACAGGAATTCCAAATTATATGTACAAAATACAAAGCATACGACGTGCACTCACGAAAGAGTCCATGCCCGATTCTTCGAGTCAGCCAAGTACTCGGGGGCTACTGACATGGGTATACATATCGGGTACCCTACCATGAGGGTACCTGGTGCACGTGACGACTAAGGCCCAATATCGAAGAGCCTACTCGAAGCCCAAGACAAGAGGCCCAAGAAGATGGAGTACCCTCCAAGACTAGACATAGGCATAGTCGGTTTAGGCTTTCCTTATGTGTAAACTAGGTCGGTTACAAACTCCCGAGACCCAGCCTATTTAAAGGCTGGGAGGGGTACCGATCTGGGACCAAGCCATACACGAACCACCAAAGCTCTTGCGAGATCATCAACTCGCCGGAGCTCCCCTGTAATCGCATAATCCACAATCAATACCAGACAAGCAGGAAGTAGGGTCTTTACCTCCATCCGAGGGGCCTGAACCTGGGTAAATCTTTGCCTCTGCTTGTCAGCCGACGAAACTAGCAGTACTACCACGTTATCTCCCCATAATCTCAACCCTAGGTCCTTAACCATGGGATTTGATGAGGGTACACCTCGTCACCGGCCGTCACCGCCGGCCGAACCGCTTGCCTCCACCGTTCGTGGCCAGCGGCGCGCCGCGCCCGCCTCGCCGCTCCGCCCTCTTCAAATCACCTCCTCTGCTGGTCTGCCACTGCCCCTGCCATCCCTATAGATCCCCCCCCCCCCCACACACACACCGGATCTCGTCGCTGATGAGCACCCACCTCCATCGATAAGTCTAGTCTCGACGGCCGCCTTCTCCGCAGCAGCGGCGCTGGATCCATCTCGGTCGCCGTCGTCTCGAGGAAGGGTTGTGTGCGGGGAGGAGAGAAAAAGGAGAGAGAAAGGCAAACGTGGGGAGACGAGGGAGAAAAAAGAACGTGGGAGCGACCCCAGACACACGTCGCGCGTGTGCGCGAACCGCGCGAAAGCTCGTGCGCTCGGGAAGAAAGAGCAATTTCACTAACTTGGCATGCATTGATGACAAACATGATTTGTATCTGATTGATTTTCTCAAGTTCAAGGTTCTTTTTATAGTTTCGAATGGATGAATTGGATTGTTACATTTTACTTAAAATTTCTCAAAAACATACGCTTCTTTGATTCAAAGGATTCTCACAGAAATTCAGAGGATTGAAACTCTTAGATTTTCTTTGATTAGTAGGAGTGAATCGTGTACAGTTTTTTTTCTAAGTACTGCTTTGTGCTGCATTTTGCTTCCGGTCGGACCTACTGCAAAAGTTCCTTTACTATTCCGATGATGCAATCTGAAACGAAAGTCATGCATAATAATGACGTGCATGACTTTATTATCCCTTTTTTCTCTATATTCTTATGAATCAAAGGATCCTTAGTAAAAACCATGTCATAAATGTTTTATATTATATAAATTAAAAATAAAACAATGTTACTACATATAATTTTACATGTAGTACTCCCTCCGTTGGGTATTATAAGACGTTTTAGATATATAACAGGTTGTCTAGATACATATTACAATGAATGAACATACACAATAAAATGTGTCTACATACATGTACATATATATGTATGTGGATAGATGCTAAAACATCTTATATTAAAAAAACGGAGTGAGTATATTGATAAAAGTTCGAAAACATGATCGTACGCATAATAATATATAAGGCGATTTGCTCTCTAGCCCAACTCTACCGACTCCACTTGAGCCTTATTTGGTCTCGAATTGACCATAGATTAGCGGGATACTCTTTTGCTTGCAGCAGGACACAGTAAATCCTATTTGCCGCCCGTTGCGGCGCAAAAGGCTCGCGCACACCCTGTCGCGGCAACGGGCTGGCCCAATTACGGGCTAGGAGTTTTTTTCTTACTTTGTTTTTCCTCTCCTTTTTATTTCTCTTTATTTCTTTTCTTTTTTCTATTTTTATTTTTACGTTTTATTTTTTAGGTTTTTTATAGGTTTGAAAAATGTTCAGACTTAAATAATTTAGAATTTGAAATGTTCATTGTTGAAAATGTTAAGATTCGAAAAATGTTCAGATTTTTTAAAAATATTTTTGAAAAATGTTCAGATATGAGAAATCTTTAGATTTAAAAATGTTCAAATTTGGAAATATTCAGATATTTAATGATATTTTTGAAAAATGTTCAGATTTTTAAAAAATAAGATTTGAAAAACTTTCAAATTTGAAAAATGTTAAGATTCTGACTTGTGGAAAAATCATACAAAAAATTTAGATTTTTAAAATTGGTCAGATTAAAAGAATAGATCAGAAAAGTGTTCAGATAAAAAAAGTATGAACAAAAGAAAAACAAAAAAAGGAAAACGGCTGATGTTATAATGGGTCGCATCACTGCAGCCCAATTAAAAGCATTGTAGACGGTGCGAGGCATCTGTGCTGCTAAACGCTGTGAATAGAGCTCCCACGGGAGGCTGGGACACCTAGCATTTAGCACAAGTTTTTTTTTGGTATGAGGGAAGCATAAGTTTTAGGACCAACAAACTATTTACAATATTCTAAAAGAATATCAAAATACCGTGAGGACATAGTAATCAGCCTGGCTTAACCACGGGAACCGGATCCTCTAACCTACAATGGGTAATGTTAGGAAAAGCCCGATCTTCTTAAAGGTCGGCCTCAGGCACAGAGTGACCATCAGTTACGTCCTCCATTTTTTCGTTTTTCCTTTCGATTTCAAGCACGGAGAGTGCTAGGGACTCGAGCAGGGACATCGTGTATCTCAAAAATAAAATCCCCGTTGTGGCGCCAGTAAGCAGTGGCGGGTTCAGGATTTCGAGAGTGTGTATTCAAAATTTCAAAGGCTAAAAAAATACTGTTTTTACAAGCCTAGTTTTTTATATGCATAATTGATTATAGGAGCATCATGCATTCATACGGTTCTAACTATAATATAATATATAGAAGATATAACACGGTTTATTAAAATATCATTTTCGTAGAACCAATCATAACTTGAAATTGTTCAACATATAAGTATAATTTTTCTAACATATCAAAGGGACAACATCTAAAATATCTGTAGGACAGAAAATACCGAAATGTTAGGAGAGCTTACAAATTAGAGGATAGCTTTCTCTTCATGTTTCAGACAAATTGCATAGGATTGAAGTGGGCCCACCCCTGCCAGTAAGCACCCTGGTACTGTATTCTGCTCTGATGCTGAAGACACGTAAACTGGCTAAAACAGGAAATGAGAACACACCCATTGGTGAGAGGCTGGGGACCGCTGCACCTCAAAGGCTTGAAAAGGTTACGCCTTTGGATTCACCTACTACTCCCAACGTCTATAAAAAGATATCACAACTTTGTTCAAACATGCGTATATCTAGACATAATTTAGTGTGTAGATTACTATACTACGAAGGCCACGACCAAGGCTGTAGCCCGGGCTACAGTTCCGCCCACTGTCGATTGATGATGGAGGAGATGATGCGGGCAAGCATCCATCCCATTCCCACCACGCACTGCCGCGCTCCACAAGCTTGGTACGCAAGACGAGTCGCAGCAGGCAGCCATCCGGCAGACTCAATCTCCTGTTGGTCTCCCTTCTTTCTCCCGCTTTCCCCCGCCGAATTCTCTATGCACATGGTACTACTCCGAGCAATCGCGTCGCAAAGAACCACTTCAAAATTAAGTGCGTCCGTGCACCAACGAGGAGACACTCAAATGTTAATTATAGCATGTGAAGCTAGTGCGCCTTGGAACGATTCCTCTGATCCCACCGGCCATGCAACATCCTCGCAGCTGCACCGTGATGTAATTCTCTATGCTAGCGCACCATGCGTCCACTCATACATCATATATCACTACGGCGAAGCCTATAGCCATGCGATCACTATATATACGCATGGGCACCCCATCAAACGTCTTCTCATCCATACTGCCAAGGTTAACTTAGTTCCTCTCGATCTGCAGCAGCCGACAAGCTAGAATCGAATCGGTGGTCGAGTGATCAAACAAGAGGGATATATACGCTTGATTCGTGATGGCGAGAAGCTTTGCTGCCGTGCCGCTAATCCTGATGATCGTGGTCATGGCGTTCTTTGCCATGTCCGGTGCCGCCGCTAGACCGCTCATCGGCCGCCGTGACGTGTGGAAGCCGGCAGAGGAGGCCGCGCCCGGCGGCGACAGCGTGATGGTGCAGCTTCTCCGGCAAATGTACCTGCAGCGGCTGGGGGCGGGGGCCTCGTGCGGCACCCACAACGCAAACGGTGGCTGCCCGCACTGACGACCGTCATCTGTTAGAAGAAGATTCCAGGGGGGCACTTTTCAGCCGTCGCGATCACGATTCATCGCATTCAGGCTTTGTATGTAATATAGTGTACTAGATGAGTGGGTGCCTTTACAGTTTGTTGGCTCCTTGTAATTTTTGGTTCTTTCTTTGCTATAAAACTTTTATTTCATTCTATTCAAGTTTCCCCTGACCAAATAAATAATAACTTCACATTCCTTATGCTGGTATTCGGTACCATTTCCTCTTTCGTACTCCCATCCAACATAAAGGGTTTTCTCGGAAAACAAACAGTCATATAAGGCAGAGGGTGTTGATTAGCTTTCTTAGATCATCCAAGCATGTCGAACATTGGTCTTAGTATTTTTTGACGGAACCACTTCACAAGGTAGGGACCTCCGCAATTTCCTTGAAATGAAGATAATTTATCCAATTTATTTTTAGATAAAGAGCAATATATTAATATCAAGATGATACCAATTACCCCAGCCTCTGTACCAACTCAATATTAAGAGCAAGTCTAAATATCGAGGATACACGCAGCCAAATTATTAAAAAGAAGAAAAGAAAAAAAATGGTATCCAAGTGTCAAGCTGAAGCGACCAAAGGCACGCAGCAAAACCAAACGACATCAACCACTATACCAGACAACACACATGTTGTGAGAAAGGTCCTCCAACAGCAACGCCTTCAGGAAGGAACGACACGCAAGCGTCATCATTGCCGGATCCAGTCACTCAAGACCAGATCATGGTTTTCACCTTGGAGAACATGTCTGAGAAATCTTCGCGCAATGTCTTCAACAAGAACACGATGTGTAAGCACCGTCATTGCCAAGTACAATCAATTAAGATCAGACCAAAGGGTTTTCACCCCGGAGCTCAAGACCTGGTATTCAAGGAGTACCACCAAATATCATCAACCATGTGTTGCCGCCTCCACTAGCAAAACCTCCACCTTCATTTCTTCTAACCTTGTCAAAGCCGAACTCAAACCGATCACCCATCCGTCTCGAGATAATCGCCTTAAACAGGACATCTGAGCATCTTCAGGGATCTTCATCGAGTGAATGTTCAGCCTTCCCCATTTGATGGGCGAGCACACGCCATGGATATAGGATATGAGGAATACCTTCCCAATCCATGGCATAATCCGGAGACACTCAGGTACATAGTCCTGTCGTGGATATAATATATCCACGCTACAGATCACCATGCCCTTGTGAGTAATTTTGCGAGCGACGAGGGCAACCCGTTGCCATTGACGAACATAGGCCATGTCGCACGAGTATAGCTGACCGCAAAGCAGCAGAGTGGAAGAACGGACTTGATCCGACAAATATCCTCCGTATCCGCCGGCGGCCAGCACATCGTCACCACCTCCTGCAGGCCACATCGTCACCGCCAGGAGCCGCTGGGCCGTGTCCTTTGCGCGGTGCTCCCAGCAGGCATCTCCTGCGGATCGGGAGGTGCACAGCCGGACATCCCAGCGGGATGCAACCAACCGCACCAGGCAGCCACATGGATGCCTCACGATTGGATCTGGGCATACAGCTTCGTTCTCCATGCAGCATGTGCCAAGAAGATGAAGCCAACGCCTAGCAACCGCCTCCCTTTGATTCGGAACCGCCACCACCTGCCTTACGCCGCCTCCATCGCTGGTTTCCGTGCCGCCGTCGCAGTCCTCCCGCCGCACAAATTGGATCCACCCGGAGGACCACCGCCGCCGCCGGCCGCACGGGCTTTCCCCGTCGGAGTCGTCCGACGGTGGCGGCGAGGTGAGGAAGATCGAGGGAACGCTGGTTCTAGGGTTTGTGAACGCCACCCGTGTCGCCCGTCCGGACGACGCGGGGGCCGTGGTAGCCCTAGGGGAGAGAAACTCACCTACCTCCAAGGAGCCCAAAACAAGGTGGTGGAAATCCTATAAGAAATGCATGTTTTGTGATTCAAAGGAATCTGTTGAGCATTTTGTTCATCTCATGTCCTTTAGCGCGTCGGATCTGGAGATTAAAACCATTTTATGTTTAAAGTTTCTTCTCCCGCCAATCTTTACCTAATAGTAATAAAGGAAGGATCACTTCTTGTGGTACGTCGTTGAAACTATCCCTAAAGTTGACGAAAATTACCGACCACTGCCACCGGCAAGTGGAAAAAACGATTCGATTTTATCCCCTTGGCTACCCACTGGTCGAAGCTCCGAGCGCTGCCGCCTGCCTCGCGTCTCCTCGTCGTCATCGCGCACACGACACACCATCCATCTGGGAAGAAAAAAAAGAGAAACAATTAAGCGCAGAAGGATGAGGCTGGTGCTGGCACGAGCGATCGATTCCCATCTGACGTCGACGTCACTCCCAACGAGGAGACACTCTCAACGGCAAATGACCTCTGCCTCCCTCGCCACGACCTCTGCTAATTCGTACGCAAGATGAGTCTCCCTTATTTCTCTGGCTTTCCGCCGATCGAATTCTCTATGCACATGGTGGTACTCGGAGCTAGCAATGGCGTAGAAAAGAACCACTTAAAAAGTGTGCTACGCGCACCAACGAGGAGACACTCTCAACGGCAAATAACCAATTAAGAAGTGGCAATATGCACAGGTTAATTAATTATAGCATGTGAAGCTAGTGCGCCTTGGAACGGTTCCTCTCACACCGGCCATGCAACATCCTCGCAGGTGCATCGGCGTACCGTGATGTAAGACTCTATGCTAGATCGCACACCATGCCGTTGCCACCCACTATATATACGCTTGGTCACCCCGTGGAACGTCTCATCCGGCCATAGGTTCATCTGTTCATTCCTTTGTGCACCAGCCAACAAGAACCGATTTCGTCAGTGATCAAAGAAGAAGGGCACGCTTGATTCGTGATGGCAACAAGGAGATTTGCTGCTATGCCGCTAATGTGTTTGATGATCGTGGTCGTGGCGATCTTCGCCGTGTCTGGCGCGGCGGCTCGGCAGCTCGGAGGCGACGTGTGGGGGCCGGCAGGGGCGACACGGGGTGACTTCTTGGGGTGGTGCTCTTTGAGAGCATCGTGGCTCAGCTTCAAGGAGAAAATTCTAGGTCTGATCTTAATTGGTTGTAACTGACAATGACGGCTCCCTTGTTGTTTCCTTGTTAAAGGTATTGTCTGAAAATTGGTCCACTTCAGGGTGAAAACCCAAGATCTGACTATGGTTGTTAGACTGGGCGACGACGACGTTTATGCACTGTTACCTTACTGGAGGCGTCGCTTAGGAAAAATCTTTCTCAAAGTCTATATGTTGCTAATGGTGGCGGTTTACTTATGCTGTTGCGAGTCTGTGATCGTTTCGGCGAGGCTTTTTTTTCTGGCTGGGTGCATGCTTAATGTTTAAACTAGCTCTCGACATTATGATATTGTAGAGACCATAATGGGTATCATCTTGGTATTAATATATTCTCTTTATCGAAAAAAAGAAGTGATAGCAGCTAGCGAGCGTTCAGATAGGAAGAGAGGTACGGTGGACTGAGAGTTAAGAGTCTGTCGGTGGCACACATTTTTGTCAGTTGATGACAGCATGTATGTTGACTTAGTGACTTGCTGATGCATATTATTTTCTCTATTACGGGAGGTCATTGGGAAGTCAGCAGTAGGAACCATGTTTTTCGAACCGGCCAGCAGAAACAAAGGTGGCAAGTCTTGCTTTGGTAAATCTGTTTCTGTTGTTTTAGTCGGTGATGATGAAGAGAAGTCGCTGCACGCTCGTGGTGAATAAATACTAACATTGCCGGTAATTTTGACGCATTGGCAATACTAACCATTTATCTGTTACTTGTCGTGCAGGCCTGCAGGGGGGTGACAAAGAATTGAGTGTTTTTCTCCTCTCGTTCAGGACAAGTGATTCAAAGTTTTCCTTGATTGATTGCTACAGTTGAGTGTTTTTCTCCGAAGAAAATGCTTCAGGTCGTTGCGGTAGAATTCTGATCCCCCAAGTCAGGTTGAGACCAACTGTGCGTGCATGCCACCTGCTCCTGTATGTAAGTCAAGATGATCAAGCCCAGCAGCACTTCGGACGTGGAAAATCCATGGCTGATTATCACGCGCTGCGGTCCGAGAGTTTTACAAGTCACCATCTCCTCCGTCTTAGGAAGTGGCCGTAGGTTTTCTCTCGTGTTGCCAACATGGATGCCTGCCGGGCATGGCAAATTTTAATGTTTTTTTCAACTCACCACCGTGCAGCTTTCTACTCCTTCCGTATCAAAATATAATATTTTCTAGTCTTTTTCTGCACACATGTATCTGTTGGGCCATGTTTCTCCACATGGAGGTGTGTTGGCAGCCCAACATCAGCCTAGAAAGTCCAACACGTGTGAGCCGTTGATCGCTGTATGCATCCAACGGCTGAGCTGCCTCCAAGTAAGGTAAGAGAAGAAAAAAAAAGCCAAGGCAATCTTGGTGGCATGAGTAGCAAGTAGAAAAGAGCAACCAGGACGTTGCTGCTGCGTGTGTGCTGCAAAGAGAGAGTGAGAGAACACACAAGAACACCACAACCTAGTGAGAAGAGAGGAAGAAGAAGGAGAGGTGATTTCTGTCAGGATTTGGCGGATCTGACCGGTCTGCCTTCAAGCCAGTGATTGGAGGGTCAAACGTGATTGGATCGACTCCATACTTGGTGAGCTCGTTCCTTACTTTGATTACTTCGATCTGGATAGCTGGTTTGAGGTTTGGGTCAGAGGAGCATCAGATTTGAGATAGGTTTTGTCAGTTCGGACTGCTGCAGTTTCAGCACGAAGCAGGTTTGGTAGAAGAACAGTTTGGGCAGGCAAACGGTGTCCGATTGAGCTCATCTTTGGTGGGTATGTTGGGGACACATATGTCTGTTTGTCTCCTGAGTTTGCTGCTGATTGGATCTGCGGTTTAAGAGCAGTTTGCTGATTACCGAAGATGACAGAATCTGTGATACTCTGCTTTGCTGAAATCTTGCCTCTTGTGGTTGTTGTTGTTATTGTTGCCGGTGGGCAACGAGCTGGTGTGTGTTGTAATCTCCAGAGGTTCTGGAGAAGACTCTTGCTCATAGTGAACCTTGCGTGGACCGGTTGGTCCACAGCCGTGGTTTTCCTCCTCACGTTGAGGTGGTTTCCACGTAAATCCTTGTGTCATCTGTGCGTGTGATTGTGTTTATTTTTCCGCTGCATATTGCTGTTGGTTGAACCTATCCTCGAAGTTCATTGTAGGCTGGGAGGCTGATAACCCACAAGTATAGGGGATCGCAACAGTCTTCGAGAGAAGTAAAACCCAAATTTATTGATTCGACACATGGGGAGCCAAAGAATATTTATAAGACTTGACAGATGATTTGTCAGTTCAGCTGCACCTGGAAGTAGACTTGCTCGACACAGTTTATTAGTAGCAACAGTTTTATGACAGTAGCAGTAGTGAAATAATAGCAGCAGTAAAATAAAGACAGTAGTAATAATTGCAGTAGACAGCAGGATTAAAATACTGTAGGCATAGGGATGGATGAACGGGTGTTGCATGGATAAGATAATTCATGAAATAGTCATACATAGGGCAATTGCAGATAAATAATAAGGTATCCAAGTAATAATCAATCATAGGCATGTGTTCCGTATTTAGTCGTACGTGCTCGCAATGAGAAACTTGCACATCATCTTTTGTCTTACCAGCCCGTTTGCAGCGGGGCCTCAAGGGAAACTACTGGTAATTAAGGTGCTCCTTTTAATAAAGCACCGGAGCAAAGCATTAACACTCCGTGAACATATGTGATCCTCACGTCGCAACCATCCCCTCCGGTTATCCCAATTTCTGTCACTTTGGGGCCTCGGGTTCCGGACAGTGACGTGTGTATACAACTTATAGATATGATTCAAAACAATAATTATCATCATGATTCAATAACATGTTCAGATCTGAGATCATGGCACTCGGGCCCTAAGTGACAAGCATTAAGCATAATAAGTTGCAACAATGACAATAAGCACTACCGATGGATACTAGGCACCATGCCCTAACAAATCTCACAACTATTACATGAATGATCTCATCCAATCCCTACCATCCCCTCAGCCTACAGCGGGGAATTACTCACACATGGATGGGGGAGTCATGGATGGTCGATGGACAGGTGGCGGTGATGATGATGGCGATGATCTCCTCCAATTCCCCGTCCCGGCAGGGTGCCAGAACGGAGTTTCTGATCCCCGAAATAGGGTTTTCGATGGCGGCGGAGCTCTGGAAGTTTTCTGGAAAAAGCGTCGATTCCCCCGAAGTTTTTAGGTCAGAGGCTTTAAGTAGTCCAAAGGGGAGCGTCGGGGGCCACACAGGGTGGCCACACCACCCCTGGGCGCGGCAAGGGCCCACCCGCGCCCTGGGTGCGTGTGGTGCCCCTGTGCACCCTCCTCGATTCGTCTTCTGGCTCCGTGGGTCTTCTGGAAAAATAGAATTTCTGAAATTTTCCTAAAACTTTGACTTTCTGCACAAAAACAAGACACCAGGGCAATTCTGCTGAAAACAGCGTTAGTCCGTGTTAGTTGCATTCAAATCACATAAATTAGAGGAAAAACAATAGCAAAAGTGTTCGGAAAAGTAGATATGTTTTGGACGTATCAACTCCCCCAAGCTTAGCTTATTGCTTGTCCTCAAGCAATTCAGTTAACAACTGAGTGCGATAAAAGAAACTTTTACGAACACATTTGCTTCATATGATGTATACATACCGACTATATGATCAAAAGCTTAGGCAATTCATAATAGGAACCATGCAAATAATGACACCTAGTAGTTATGCAAATCATGAAAAGATACCAAAGTACTAAGAATGAATAACATAGCATACATCTATCCACAAGAATTGCAATGTTTGTAAAAAGATATGACAAAGTGGTATCTCGCTTGCCTTTGTTTGAAGGGCAAAACATAAATGCCAAGGCACCTCTGAGGTTCAAGTGAAGACTAGATATAAAGATATCAAAGATAAGAGTATCATAGTTATACTTCAATTAATCGTATCCTGGGACAAGCACATTACACTAAAAACGACAGTTATGCTCTCGAAGAAGTGCTCAAAGAAAGGATGGTGACTCAACATAAAAATAAAAGATTGACCCTTCGCAGAGTGAAGCAGGGATTAACACGTGCTAGAGCTTTTTATTTTAAAAACAGAGGTAAAAATGTTTTGAGAGGTGTTTGTTAATTGTCAACGAATGGTAGCGGGTGAGAACAGTATTCTACCTGTCAAGCGGACTTTTAAGAGCGGCTCCCATGAAGGACGTTATTTCTACCAGCAAGCCAGATCATCCTTCTTTCTCTTTGGTTTACACACATGCAGGTATTTCACTGTTTGTCATTGGTTACTGATGAATCAGGGCAAAAGTGTGAAGAGAATTAAGCGGTTAAAGTTGTAATTAATTGGGACTGGGCACCCCGTTGCCAGCTCTTTTTGCAAAATTATTGGATAAGCGGATGTATATGCCGCTAGTCCAGGTGTAAAAGTCCATTTGACAAATAGAATAAAGAATAACCACACTAATTCCTCATGAGCTAGTAAACATTGACACAAAAAGGGAAATATTTTGAAAGTTTTAAAGGTAGCACATGCAAATTTACTTGGAATGGCCTGAAATACCATGCATAGGAATTTTTGGTGGACTCTTCGGAATAATTTGGTTTAAAGGATTTGGATGCACGAGCAGCATTCCCGCTCAGTACAAGTGAAGGCTAGCAATAGACTGGGAAGCGACAACCACGAGAGCGATAACGGTCATAATCATGCTTGCGACAAAATAAAATTAACGGAGGCATAAAGATGATACTAAAACTCTGAGGCAAAATAGATCATCAAGGCTTAATTGACTTTTAGTTTTCAGTCATAACATGTGTGAGTATGTGCCAAGTCGAATCAAGTGAATTATTCAGAGGAGGATACCAGCCTGCCATACCGTTTTACGAATAGAACAATGCATGTAAATATCTATATGACATGTTATTCGCTATTAGCAATTTGGTACTGATCATAAGAAGACATGAACTACTAAGTAATCATTAAATAACATAACCACTACCATGATAGCTAAGCATGTTCACATGAGTAGGTATATTTACAAAAATGAAAAACAAATAGAGTTCATACCAGCCTTTTACCACATCCGAATTGTCGTAGATCGTCATTATTGCCTTTCACTTGTGTGGCTTGAATGATGTGAAATGATAACCAAACCCAAGTGGAACCACGAAAATTTTTGAACTCCTGAAACAACTATACAAAACGGCAGAAGAACAACAAATATTTTTGGGTTTTCGAATTAAAGCAAGCATAGAAAGAAACAAGCAAACAAAGCAAAATCTTTTTGGATTTTTGAATAACAAACCGAAATGAAAAATAAAGTAAACTAGCACTACAAATTCAAAAGCAAGAGAAATAAAGGAAATATTTTTGGTCTTTTGGTGTTTTGCGAAAATGAAATGGATACAAGAAACAAAAGAAAAGAAACAAACTAAAACATGGATATACAAAGTCACGACATGATATGAATATGATAAAATGAGTGGGAGACCAATCATCCCCATGGCCGCCAGCTAGGCGCGCCCTCAGTGTTTGACGAGGAGGGTTCCTCGTCCGGGTAAAAGCTCGAGGATGTACCACCGTAGTACACGGTGTAATCCTCAGGGGGCGCCACGAAAGTCTCCTGTCGGTGCTCAGGGTAGTGCTATAAATGGAAATCCGGTGCACCGAGATGGTTGTCCAAATCCTCCCTCGAATATGATAGAGGACCCCTGAAAACACTGAACAAACTAGGCTATGGAAGCCGGACCTCTAGCTCAGGTCCATTAGCAAAAACAACTCTATACATCAAATGTCCAGTAGATGAATTAGTAGTAACAAAATCATGAAGTTTCATGGCAGCAAGATCAAGCCTTTCCGGAATCAACAATTCATCAGAAGGATCGACAGAAAGACCAAGATCAGCTAAAACACGTGCAGCAATAATGCCTCCAAAGATGGGACCTTTGGCGGCAAGGCGGCGAGCAATCAAGGCACCAAGGTTGTAGGTTTTCTAATTTTTAAGTGCATGAGCAAGAAAAGCTAGATGATAGCAAGAAATATTACTAGTGTTCTCTCTAGCAAGGACACTCGTGGCAAGATAATATGTGAAGTACCTGATGGCTGGAAATTGAATGTTCCTTATCTTTCCACGCTGCACTCTATGGTGATCATCATAGCTCAGCTCATGGTAAAGATCCAACAACTCGGGCGGCTGTGATTTGATCTTCCTTGCTGTCCCAGAGGGAGCAACACCTATGACCTTGCAAAATCTTTTCAAGTCCATGTTGCATGCACGATCATAAATCTTAAACTCAACAGTGGGGTTAAAAGTAGAGTTATTGAACTTAAAGCTTTCAACAAAAATCTTAGTGAGGTTAGCATATTGCGGCCTCTCATCCTGCATAAATTCCATGAAGCCAACATTGTTAATCATCCTTATGAAGTCATCATAAATCCCTGCATCTCTCATAAAGTTAAAGCATGGAAAAATAGATGGATGAGGAACACCATCATCTTCCTCTTCACCAATTCTTGGTGCCAGAAGATCCTCATTGTATGATGGCCTAGGTGCACCTCTTGATCTTGAAGCCCTTGTTTCCCTTGAGGAGGATGGTGTTTGCCTCCCAAAGATTTCTCCATAAGTGTGTTTATCCATCTTCCTTTTCTGAAATTTTAAACAAACCTCATAAAAAATGATTTTAGAGTGATTAATTCAAGGGAAACACTAGGGAGACTTGCTAGAGGACTAAACATGCATCAAAACAAGTTAATCTAAACAAGAACAAGCATGCAAGCTCTAATAACATGTCACCTACAGTACCAAAGTGCCAAAGATATAAGCAACTAAACAAAATTCTATTTGGATAATCGGAGGAGTCACATACCGGAGAGCAATTGATCCAAATTTCAGCAGCAAAGATGGGCTGAGCAAGTAGATCGAAAAATCTCGAGCAAGAGCAGCAAGAACACGAGTTTGAGCAATGGTGGTGTGTTTGGTCGGGAGAGAGAAAGGAGTGGGAGAGAGATGAGAGAGTGGAGGGCCAGGTGGACCCCACACCAGGGTAGGGCGCGGCCTGCCCTCCACCGCGCCGTGGGGGCGTGTGGTGGCCTGGTGGGTCCCACTGGTCACCCTCTGGTACTCCCACGTTTCATTTTAAAAACTAGGACTTGTAGAATAGTTTTCAGAATTTTTTTGAAAACTTTTATTTCTGACATTTTCTGGGTGCTTAAACAATGAAAACTAGACAAAATGAATTTATGTAAAGACCAAGCATTACTTAACTTTGCAAATTACAGTAGCAAAACAGTAGGTAAAAACAAAGGTGAGAAAGAAAAATATGTTGTTTAGCAATTTTATGCATGTAAAACATATTTGTTAACAAGGTTGATCAAGTCTTGCCACCAAATACATTTTATATGACATAAAAGAATTAAACCACATTGAGCAATTATGTTACCTTAAATGGTATAGCTATAGATCCAACCATAAGATATTGAAGTTCTTCATGAGGTTCATATATAGGGCAATCAATACTTCCCACTTTGATACTTTTAATATTGGTAATTGTATTAACTCCAAATATTTTGTCCAGCTTCTTGGGAAAATAAACAGTATGCTCTTTGTCATTAACATGGAAAGTTACTTTTCCTTTGTTGCAATCAATAACAGCCCCTGCAGTGTTAAGAAAAGGTCTTCCAAGAATAATAGACATATTATCATCTTCAGGCATTTCAAGCACAACAAAATCAGTTAATATCAAGCAATTATTAGCCACTTGAACAGGAACATCTTCACATATACCAACAGGAACAGCAGTAGATTTATCAGCCATTTGCAAAGATATATCAGTTGGTATAAATTTTTCCAAGTAAAGTCTCTTGTAAAGAGAAAAAGGCATAACACTCACCCCTGTACCTAAATCACATAAGGCAGTTCTAACATAGTTATTTTTGATTGAGCAAGGAATAGTTGGTATACCTGGATCTCCAAGCTTCTTTGGAACCTTACCATTGAAAGAATAATTAGCAAGCATGGTAGAAATCTCTTCATTAGGAATCTTTCTCTTGTTAGAGACAATATCTTTCATGTACTTTGAATAGGGAGGTAACTTAATAACATCTGTCAAAGAAATTTGCAAAAACAAAGGTTTCATCCATTCACAAAATTTGCTATAATGTTCTTCTTCCTTAGATTTGAGTTTCTTAGTTGGAAAAGGCATTAGTTTTTGCACCCAAGGTTCTCTTTCATTACCATGTTTCTTAGCAAGAAAATCTTCTTTAGTGTACTTTTTGTTTTTAGAATGCTTTTCAGGTTCCTCTTCACTTTCCTCTTTATCAGAATCATCATTCTTATTTTTATCATTAGCATGTTCATTACCACTCTCAGTTTCAGTATCAGAGATAGATATACTATTTGGATTATTAACATGCTCATTGTCTTTAATAGGTTCAGGAGATTCCTCAACATGTTTATGTTTCTTCTTCTTCTTTTTCTTAGAAGGTGTAGTAGTTTCATTAACTAGTTGAGAATCTTGCTCAATTCTTTTAGGATGCCCTCAGGATATAAAGGATCCTGAGTGGAAGCACCACCTCTAGTTGCTATACCAAAAGCATGTTTATCATTTTCTCTAGAAGCATTACCTAGCAAATCTTTTTGCACTTTAGTCAATTGCTCAATTTGAGTTTGAACCATACGAAAATGTTTAATGAGTATTTTAACATCATTAGAAGTTCTTTCCAAAACATCATGCAAATGATTAATGACATGAGAATTCTTTATGAAGCTATTTTCTATTCTCCAATTGAAATTGTTTTGCTTAACAATGAAATTATCAAACTTATCTAAGCATTGATCAGGAGGTTTAGAATAAGGGATATCTCTATCATCAAAGCATTGGAGAGAGTGTACCTTAACTGTAGATGAGTGAGGAATTGGCTTACACAATTCTTCTATAGGCGGAAGATTTTTCACATCTTCAGATTTAATACCTTTCTCCTTAAGAGATTTCTTGGCTTCTCTCATTTCTTCATCATTCAATTCAATTACTCCTCTTTTCCTCGGCGTAGGGACCGGAGTCGGTTCAGGCAGGGTCCAATCATCATGATTTTGGCTTATCTTAGTGATGCATGTAAAATGCATACATGAACTTTGCACTTTAATTGCTTATATTCCAATCATATTTGCATCATATAAGGGTTATATCAATGTTTTATAATGATTTTTGGGAATATTCATTTATTTCCTATTTTTATGGAATTAACACTGCACAGGCAGAAAACCCCGTTTTCTTATTTTAATGTTTCAGGGACCCAAACGTCAACGAAATCACCTGGAAATTTACGGGCGTCAATATTTGGAAGGAAGAAGACCTGTGGGCGAAGGAAGCGAGCAAACGGAGGCTCGAGGGCCAAGTGAGGGGGGCCCACGCGGCCAGGTACTGTAGCCGCGTGGGACCCACCCATTTGGGCCTCGTGGCTCCGTTGCCGTCGATCTTCGCTCCACTGACATAGTCTTGACCTAAAAACGCCTTTAAAAAAGGTCCCCCGACGTTCTCTGGAAGGAGCGCCGCACAAACACAGAAACACCGAAACGGAGATCAGGACCTGCAGATTGGAGGGGGAAAACTCCGGCGGGCGCTGCCGGCGTGGTCTCCATCTTCTCCATCGACTTCTCCACCGTCTCCATGATGAAGAGGGAGTAGTCCACCTCTGGACTATGGGTTTGTGGAAGTAACTTATGTATCTCTCCTCTCTTGAGCTTCACTAATTAGCACCGTATGAGCTGCTGAACATGATTACGGTCACCGTTGTAATACCTTTGTGGTGGATCTTTATGAGTTAATATATGTTTGAGATTGCAATGTTTGTTTCAGTTATGAGTATAGATGCATATTATGTACCCCGTTCTTGTCTACTTATTTTGATCAAGCATGTTTATGAGAGCGTGTGTGGGGGAACGTGTGCATTAGTTGGAGTAACGGGGGGTGGCTAGTGCAGTGAACATGAGAGAAAGTTCTGCGATCCACTTTGGTATCTTTACCTTATTTTGGTACCTCACTAGGGATAAACTAAAATACCATTCTACCGGGGATGTGGGCGTGACCATTGCCACTACTCCATGACTAGATCTAGCATGTTCTTATTTTCACTTCATGTCATGATACTTAATGCTATACTCTGAGTTATCTTAATTACTGAGGTGATATGATTTAGTTCGCATCTTGGTGGAGTATAAGAGAGGTTAATAACCAAAAGATCTCTATGTTAGGACGTGATGCCCATATATCTAAGTAACTTGTTATCAAACCCTGTGTTGCAATCTCATAAGTTAACTTTGTGTGTTCCATTGTCTATCACTTTATAAAGAGAGAGTGCATTTGTGAAACCATGAACCCCAGTCTATTTTTAATCATAAGAAACACCTTTCCAACACCATATACCACTTTTCTATTTTCAGCCATCATTAAATCCGAAAATACAAAAATACTTTTCATCTTGCATACATCATTCAAAAACCCAAAAATATCATTTATCATTGCATATTTATTTCTTGTTTGCATTGCATAACTATCCTGATATCATTCTTACACCTTGTGCTTGACATCCACAGGTGAGGTTGAGGACCAAAACATCTAACCTTGTTTTGTAGGTAACCAAAAGAAGGATACGAAGATAAATCTACCACTTCAGATTCCCCGAGAGTTCGATATTAAACCCTCAAGTCACCCCTCGTGGGGAAAACTGTCTTCCACTTACTATACACTCTACACTTGGAGTCTCAACCTAATCCCGTTTACTTTTGCAGGTATCAAAGCCTTGCTCTTCGGGACCATCACTTAGCCAATAATTCCTCGGCTTCATCTGGAGTTCTTTTCCTAAAAACACAACCAGCACAACTATCCAGGTATGTCCTAGATTCAACAGTTAGTCCATTATAAAATATATCAAGAATTTCATTTTTAGCTAGTTGATGTCCAGGCCGAGCTCTAACTAAAGAACAAAACCTTGCCCAAGATTCAGGCATTTTCTCTCTCTCATTTTGCTTAAACTTAAAGATTTTCTGTAAAGCAGCATGTTGAGCACTAGCAGGAAAATATTTCTGAAAGAAAGCATTGACTAAACCCATCGGGCTCTCAATAGATCTAGGAGATAAATCATTAAACCAAGTTTTAGCTTCATCTTTCAATGAGAAAGGGAAAATTTTAGTAACAAAATAACTGCGTTTCTTAATATCATCAGAAAATAAACTACTCAGAGTAGAGAGAGTGTTCATATGTTCTACAGCACTTTCATTTTCAGTTCCTCGAAAAGGTTCTTTCTCAGCAATAGTTATAAAAGACAAGTCCACAGAGAAATCATAGTCTTTATCTTTTATATTTATGGGAGATTTAGCGAATTTAGCATCAAGAGAAAGTTTATAGTTGACTGCACGTCTTTGAAGAAGATTTTTAATAGCATTAACATCTTTAGAGGTATCACAATTCATGCATTCATGAATAAAGTCATCATCAAGTTCAACATAAGTTTCCTCAAGATCATCACTAGTAGTTTCTCTCGTTTCAGGTGAATAAGCAGGTGTAACAGGAGTTTCATTAGGTGTTTCAGTATTTTCAAATTGTTTAGATTTAGCAATTGTAGCATCTAGAAAAGGACCTAGTGAACCTCTTTCATCAAGCACAGTAGAAGCATTATCAAATTCATTAGAAACATTATCAGATTCAGCAGAAGTAGCAGCACGTGAAGCATGTGCATGTGGTGGTGTGACAAGTTGACTTATAACAGACGGTGAATCAAGAGCATCAGAAGTGTTCAGAGTTGTACCTCTCCTTGTAGTGGATGGCAATATGCGAACCTTATCATCACGAGGTTTACCCATGGTGAATGAATTGCAACGAGCAGTATGACTCCCTGGTGAGCTTATAAATAGAGCTATGCTCCCCGGCAACGGCGCCAGAAAATAGTCTTGATAACCCACAAGTATAGGGGATCGCAACAGTCTTCGAGGGAAGTAAAACCCAAATTTATTGATTCGACACAAGGGGAGCCAAAGAATATTTATAAGCCTTGACAGATGATTTGTCAGTTCAGCTGGACCTGGAAGTAGACTTGCTCGACACAGTTTATCAGTAGCAACAGTTTTATGATAGTAGCAGTAGTGAAATAATAGCAGCAGTAAAATAAAGACAGCAGTAATAATTGCAGTAGACAGCAGGATTAAAATACTGTAGGCATAGGGATGGATGAACGGGCGTTGCATGGATAAGATAATTCATGAAATAGTCATACATAGGGCAATTGCAGATAAATAATAAGGTATCCAAGTAATAATCAATCATAGGCATGTGTTCCGTATTTAGTCGTACATGCTCGCAATGAGAAACTTGCACATCATCTTTTGTCCTACCAGCCCGTTTGCAGCGGGGCCTCAAGGGAAACTACTGGTAATTAAGGTGCTCCTTTTAATAAAGCACCGGCGCAAAGCATTAACACTCGGTGAACACATGTGATCCTCACGTCGCAACCATCCCCTCCGGTTATCCCAATTTCTGTCACTTTGGGGCCTCGGGTTCCGGACAGTGACATGTGTATACAACTTATAGATATGATCCAAAACAATAATTATCATCATGATTCAATAACATGTTCAGATCTGAGATCATGGCACTCGGGCCCTAAGTGACAAGCATTAAGCATAATAAGTTGCAACAATGACAATAAGCACTACCGATGGATACTAGGCACCATGCCCTAACAAATCTCACAACTATTACATGAATGATCTCATCCAATCCCTACCATCCCCTCAGCCTACAGCGGGGAATTACTCACACATGGATGGGGGAGTCATGGATGGTCGATAGAGAGGTGGCGGTGATGATGATGGCGATGATCTCCTCCAATTCCCCGTCCTGGCAGGGTGCCAGAACGGAGTTTCTGATCCCCGAAATAGGGTTTTCGATGGCGGCGGAGCTCTGGAAGTTTTCTGGAAAAAGCGTTGATTCCCCCAAAGTTTTTAGGTCAGAGGCTTTAAGTAGTCCAAAGGGGAGCGTCGGGGGCCACACAGGGTGGCCACACCACCCCTGGGCGCGGCAAGGGCCCACCCGCGCCCTGGGTGCGTGTGGTGCCCCTATGCACCCTCCTCGCTTCGTCTTCTGGCTCCGTGGGTCTTCTGGAAAAATAGAATTTCTGGAATTTTCGTAAAACTTTGACTTTCTGCACAAAAACAAGACACCAGGGCAATTCTGCTGAAAACAGCGTTAGTCCGTGTTAGTTGCATTCAAATCACACAAATTAGAGGAAAAACAATAGCAAAAGTGTTCGGAAAAGTAGATACGTTTTGGACATATCAGATGCTGTTGGAGTTGTGTATCTTCTCCCCTTACCTTTGCCCTCAACAAAGTGGTATCAGAGCTGAGGTTCAGTTTGTACTCAAGTTTCAGAGCAAGGTTTTGTTTTGGGCTGAGTGCAGTTTGCTTGTGTTGAAAGATGGAAGTGAATACCAACAGAATGATATCATTGAATGGTACAAATTATCAAGCTTGGAAGAGTAAGATGAAGGATTTACTGTATGTAAAAGAATACTGGAGGCCGGTGTTCTCCACAGAGATGCCCGAGGATATGAAGGAAGATATGTGGGAGGTACTTCATCTCCAAGCTTGTGGGTTCATTCGACAATGGGTCGATGACAATGTTTTGAACCATATCATTGATGAGACACATGCACGCACCTTATGGCAGAAATTGGAGGAGCTGTATGCTCGCAAAGAAGGTACCAACAAGATGTTCTTGATCAAGAAATTGATGCGGTTAAGGTACAAAGAAGGAACTCCAATTGCAGATCATGTGAATGAATTTCAGGGCATTATTAATCAGCTATCTTCAATGGGAATCACATTTGAAGATGAAGTGAGAGCCTTGCTGCTACTTGGCTCATTACCGGACACGTGGGAGACCTTTAAGGTCACCGTTTGCAATTCAGCACCTAATGGAGTTGTCACTTGGAACCTTGTGAAGACCAAGGTACTAAATGAAGAGTCCAGAAAAATTGCAGACAAGGATAGCTCTTCTTCACACTCCGAAGTGTTGGTGACTCAGTCACGGGGGAGAAGCAAGAGTAGAGGTCCGAGTAAAGGGGCTGAAAGAAGTAGAAGCAAATCAAAAGGCAAAGGAAAGTATGCTGATTTTGTGTGCCATCACTGCCATGAGAAGGGCCATATCAAGTGGCATTGTGACGAATGGAAAAAGACAAAAAGAAGAAAAAGAAGCAAGTTCAGAAACAGCCAGACAGTGACAGTGATAGTGAGGGCCGGATTACTGTGTTGAGGAGATCATGTCTCTCATGCATGAAGAACATGATGGCAGTTTTGGTTCTACTATTGAGGAGAAGATCACTGTTGTTTCTGATGAGACCATCAACCTTGCAGATGGTGATGAGATGACTTGGATTCCGGACAGCGGTGCTACCATACATGCTACATCTCATAGAGAGTTCTTCACAAACTATACATCAGGTGATTTTGGTGTTGTGAAGATGGGGAACAATGATAGAGCAAAATCATTGGAAGAGGAGATGTGCACTTGGAGACTGAAAATGGTACGACACTAGTCCTCAAGTCGGTGAGGCATGTTGAGGCACTTCGTCTCAACATTATCTCGGTTGGGTTGCTTGACAAAGATGGGTACTTGAGCAGATTTGGAGATGCACAGTACAAGCTCACTAAAGGAAACCTGATTGTTGCTAGAGGTAACATGGTTTCAGTTTTGTATCATGTTCATGCTAAGCTTTCTGCTGCTTGTGTCAATGCATTGCAGAAAGAAGACACATGTGCTTTGTGGCACAAGAGACTTGGGCACATGAGTGAGAAGGGAATGACGGTGCTAGTGAAGAAAAATTTGTTGAAAGGTGTGAAAGGTGTTCACATCAAGAAATGTTCAGATTGCCTAGCGGGGAAGCAACACAGAGTTGCATTCAAGAGTCAACCTCCTCACAAGAAGCCCGAGGTGTTGGACTTGGTACATTCCGATGTTTGTAAAATGTCGGTGAGGTCAATGGGTGGAGCAAAGTACTTTGTCACATTTATTGATGACTTTTCCAGGAAGGTTTGGGTCTATGTTTTGAGAACCAAAGATCAAGTACTAAGTGTATTCAAGCAATTCCAAGTCTCAGTTGAGAGAGAAACTGAGAAGAAGATCAAGTGCATTCGCACTGATAATGGGGGAGAGTATATTGGCCCATTTGATGCCTATTGCAAGGAGCAGGGAATTAGGCACCAATTTACTCCTCCGAAGACACCACAGCTGAATGGTCTTGCTGAGAGGATGAACAGGACAATTGTTGAGAGAGTTAGATGCTTGCTATCAAGTGCAAAGCTGCCTAAAAAATATTGGGGTGAGGCTTTGTCGACTGCAGTTTATCTTATTAATCTCTCACCAAGTTATCCACTGCAGGGAGATGTTCCTAACAGGGTCTATTACGACAAGGAAGTCTCATATGAACACCTGAAGTTTTTGGGTGCAAGGCCTTTGTTCATATCCCTCAAGATGAGAGGTCAAAGCTTGATTCAAAGACACGACAATGCATATTTCTTGGCTATGGAGGTGATCAGTTCGGCTACAAGTTGTTTGATCCAATAGCAAGAAAGGTTGTGAGAAGCCGTGATGTTGTGTTTGTTGAAGACCAAACAATTGAGGATATTGGGAAGACAAAGGTGCAGGTTCCGGAGCAAGTTCCGGTACACGTTTCTCCTCAAAACCAGCAGCAAGACAGATCTGATTCTGACCCAGAACCTGCAGATTCAGCTGAGCAAGAAGCTGAAAATGAAGATGCAGAAGATGTGCAAGATGATGATGATGCACATGGTGGTGCAGGTGATGAAGAAGCTCCCGAGCAGCATGAGTATGATGCTGAAAATGATGATCATGATCAAGAAGCACCAGCACCAGATAGTCCACCAGCAGCTCCACTCACACGGTCCACTAGAAACCGTGTTCCCTCCACCAGGTACCCATCAGACCAATATGTGGTGTTATTGTCAGATGGTTCAGAACCTGAGTGCTTTTCAGATGCAATGAAAGATGAGAAGAAGAAGGAGTGGAAGAAGGCTATGCAAGAAGAAATGGATTCCTTGCATACCAATCATACTTATGAGCTGGTGAAGTTGCCCAAGGGCAAGAAAGTTCTAAAGAACAAGTGGGTCTACAGAATCAAGCAAGAAGAGCACACGACACATCCAAGGTACAAGGCCAGGCTAGTTGTAAAAGGATTCAGCCAGAGAAAAGGTATTGACTTTGATGAAATATTTTCTCCGGTGGTGAAGATGACATCTATTAGAATGATCCTTGGCTTGGCAGCAAGTCTCAACTTGGAAGTTGAGCAAATGGATGTGAAGACAGCTTTCCTACATGGAGAGTTGGAGGAAGAAATCTACATGGAGCAGCCTGAGGGGTTTCTTGTTAAAGGCAAAGAAGACTATGTGTGCAAGTTGAAGAAAAGTCTCTATGGCCTGAAACAAGCACCAAGACAATGGTACATGAAGTTTGAATCTGTCATGGGGGAGCAAGGCTACAAGAGGTGTAGCTCAGACCATTGTGTATTTATACAGAGGTTCTCAGGTGATGATTTTATCATGTTGTTGCTCTATGTTGATGATATCTTGATTGTTGGCAAGAATGTCTCAAGAATTGCTAGACTAAAGAAAGAGTTGAGCAAAAGTTTTGCCATGAAAGACTTGGGTCCAGCAAAGTGTATTCTCGGCATGAGAATTGAGAGAGACAGAAAAACCAACAAGTTGTACTTGTCTCAAGAGAAATACATTGAGAAAGTACTTCGCAAGTTCAAGATGGACAAGGCAAAAAGTGTGAGTTGTCCATTAGCATCTCACTTCAAGTTGAGCAAGAAGCAATGTCCCTCCGATGAGAAGATGGAAAAGGAAATGCAGAATGTTCCTTATGCTTCAGCGGTTGGGAGTTTGATGTATGCTATGGTGTGCACACGGCCTGACATTGCTCAAGCGGTTAGTACAGTGAGCAGATTTATGTCTAATCCAGGAAAACCACATTGGGAAGCCGTGAAGTGGATTTTGAGGTATCTCCGGGGCACCACAAATATGAAGATTTGTTTTGGTGGTAGTGAGGCCAAGCTGATTGCATTCTCAGATTCAGACATGGCTGGAGATGTTGATACAAGGAAGTCTACTTCAGGTTATTTGGTTACCCATTCAGGGGAGCAGTGGCATGGCAAAGCAGGTTGCAAAAGTGTGTGGCATTGTCCTCAACTGAAGCTGAGTATATTGCTGTAACAGAGGCGAGCAAAGAGCTATTGTGGCTGAAACGATTGGCTGGAGAGCTTGGTTTTGAGCAAGACAAGTATGTGTTGTTTTGTGACAACCAGAGTGCCATTCACCTAAGTAAGAATGCAAGTTTTCATTCGAGGTCGAAGCATATTGAGGTACGCTATCATTGGATTCGAGATGTGCTGAATTCCAAGCAAATGCAAATTGAGAAGGTGCACACGGATGTCAATGGGGCTGATATGTTGACCAAGGTGGTGACAAGAGAGAAGCTCGAGATATGCCGTCGGCTCGCCGGCATGGCTGCCGGTAGGCAGTGAGACCCTCCATGATGTCGAGAGGGGGAGTTTGTTGGGCCATGTCCCTCCACATGGAGGTGTGTTGGCAGCCCAACATCAGCCTAGAAAGTCCAACACGTGTGAGCCGTTGATCGCTGTATGCATCCAACGGCTGAGCTGCCTCCAAGTGAGGTAAGAGAAGAAAAAAGCCAAGGCAATCTTGGTGGCGTGAGTAGCAAGTAGAAAAGAGCAACCAGGACGTTGCTGCTGCGTGTGTGCTGCAAAGAGAGAGTGAGAGAACACACAAGAACACCACAACCTAGTGAGAAGAGAGGAAGAAGAAGGAGAGGTGATTTCTGTCAGGATTTGGCGGATCTGACCGGTCTGCCTTCAAGCCAGTGATTGGAGGGTCAAACGTGATTGGATCGACTCCATACTTGGTGAGCTCGTTCCTTACTTTGATTACTTCGATCTGGATAGCTGGTTTGAGGTTTGGGTCAGAGGAGCATCAGATTTGAGATAGGTTTTGTCAGTTCGGACTGCTGCAGTTTCAGCACGAAGCAGATTTGGTAGAAGAACAGTTTGGGCAGGCAAACGGTGTCCGATTGATCTCATCTTTGGTGGGTATGTTGTGGACACATATGTCTGTTTGTCTACTGAGTTTGGTGCTGATTGGATCTGCGGTTTAAGAGCAGTTTGCTGATTACCGAAGAGGACAGAATCTGTGATACTCTGCTTTGCTGAAATCTTGCCTCTTGTGGTTGTTGTTGTTATTGTTGCCGGTGGGCAACGAGCTGGTGTGTGTTTTAATCTCCAGAGGTTCTGGAGAAGACTCTTGCTCATAGTGAAGCTTGCGTGGACCGGTTGGTCCACAGCCGTGGTTTTTCCTCCTCACGTTGAGGTGGTTTCCACGTAAATCCTTGTGTCACATGTGCGTGTGATTGTGTTTATTTTTCCGCTGCATATTGCTGTTGGTTGAACCTATCCTCGAAGTTCATTGCAGGCTGGGAGGCTATTGGAGTTGTGTATCTTCTCCCCTTACCTTTGCCCTCAACAGTATCTAGACATGTTTTAGTGCAAGGCCTAGATACATGTGTGTAGAAAAAGTCTAGAAAATCTTATATTTTGATACGGATGTAGTAGTGGAAAAAGCACCCCAAACCAACCAAACGGGGTGACCAAAGCCACCGAGCGATATAGGCAAAGGAGGGAAAGCACCTCCGTGGCTTCCTGCAATAGCCAGCGAAGCGTTTTTATATTTGGACATATTGCTCGAGGAAATTACGAGGAGAATGCCACCGTGAGCCACAGCCTAAATGAGCCCAGCAATCCAATATTTTTCCCCATCGCCCACTTTTCCCGTCCGCACACCACTCGCCCGACCCGTCCCATCCCCTCCCAGCGCGCTAGGGTTCGTGCGCCTTCACCTCCAGATCGACCGCCGCCAGAGCTAAGTGTATCTCAACAAAATGGGCCCTAATTTTTTTTTTAGTTTTAAGGCGGTCGTATCTGCCATCCGATTAGATAGAATAAAGGTTTATGTTCAGAATTTTGAGAAAGGGAAAAATCCCTTTACAAAACAAAACAGAAAACTAGTCTCCAAAATGGGCCCTAATTTTGTGCTGCTGGAAATTCTCGTAAAATCTCAGCCTCAACGTCACAGTTTTTCGTTTTATAAAATCTCAAGCGGCTGCCTCGGTAATACTAGGAACGATCGTGGTGCCTGGGGTGCGAGGCCGTATATATGTCGGTGACAAGTTGGATGATGGTGCATATATACTACACCAGAGGCAGTTTGGGAAATAGCATTGTAAATGATTTATCAGGTACGTAGTACTATATAGTATATCTGACTAGGGCCATATCGTACTGTTCTTGAGCTCTGCGCGTTTCAAACAATAACAAAATACTACGAGTTTTGCTCCTACAAGCCAGGATCGATCGATAGAGTGATCGAGCAGCTTGGTGGACGTAAGACGCATGCAGCGAAAAATGTGGCCCTTGTGACAAACTTTCGGCCAAGTATTGAGCACTCTTTCTTGGAAATTAGCTAGGGATTTGACTTTGGGTGAACTCGCCGCGCGCGCGGGTCGTGAAAATTCGGAGCACAGCGCGTGTCAGCGTCTCCTTGCTTGAATTTCGTGCAAGAGAGCAGTGGAGGGCTGGAGGCAACTTAAGAGAAAATTCCAGTATATATTTGACCCAAGCACACACTTGCATAATCGGTGACAAACACCGGAAAGCTTCTGCCTAATCAAGTACATCTCCTTCCACGTATCATTGCCCAAGTCAACTAAACCCCCAAAACTGCCTTGGCTTCCAAGGCGTTTTCCGGGTCAAACCACAGTTCCTCTCTCTATCGATTCCCTTGGTTCCTCCTGATGAAAAGATAATTTATAAAGCTGAGTTCACGGATATATGAGGCTGTAAATTAAAGTATATATTTGAGAAAACTAATTCAGTCGTACCTGGAAACAAAAAGATCGCCATGATTTTTCTGTTCGAGAAAGCAAATGTAAAATCGACCGAGAAGCTAGCTAGCTAATAGCGCACGTACAGCTGGTTGGCGAGCTTGGTCCAAGTAATCGGTCGCCGGCTTTGACTCTGGAGCTCGATCACCGGCATTCTTTCGTCGTATTTTCGCCATTGCCCGGCCTCTCGCCGTGGCGCGCTTGGAAGAAGAACGCACGAACCGTTTGGATGGGACTCTATGTGCGAAGTACGCCATGCCGATCCATCGATCGATCAAGCATATATTGACTCTTCAAACATAGGCATGCGGCATGCCGCACGTAACCGCCATGCAACTTCCTCTCCACGTACGCCTCTCCATCGTGTTGTATATATAGGCCAGCGCCCAGCGGCACGACCCATTCGTATATCTACCACCTACCTCGTCTCGTAGCCGATCAAGCCGTGCTGCAAACTTAGTCACGAACAGGAAAACAGAAGAGGAGCGAGGAGGAAAGCTAAGCTAGCACCCATGGCAGTGCTGGTGAGGAAGATGAGGCTCGCTCTGGTGGTGCTCGTGGCGGCGCTGGTGCTGCTGTCGGTGCTGGGCGAGGCGGCGCGGCCGCTGGGCGGCGAGGACTGGGCGGCCGCCGGAGGCATCCCGCTTCCGGGCGGCGCGGCCGTCGTCCAGGTGCTCCGGCGGCTGTACCTGCAGCGGCTGGGCGGGCCCGGCGCGTCGTGCAGCACCAACAGCCCCAACAACGGCTGCCCGCCCTAGGATCGTCGCCGCCGGACGGCGCGTCACCTCCTACGCCGGTTCCTCTCGGGTTCCAACGCGTTTTCTTTTTTACGACCCCGAGTGGTAGACGACTCCGGTGATCGGTCGCCAATATGTAGGATTATTGGATTCGTTTGATTGGTTTCTTTCTTTCTTGGTGATTTGGTCTTTTTTTTTTTTGCCCCACGCTCGCCGAGTGGCAATTTGTACATACAAAAGATATACACACATATACAAGCTGTTTGAATAAAACATATGCAAGCTGCAAAAGCACCATCGATACATGTATGAATGTTGAAAGTACATGAATAACTTTGTTTATGATCTGTTTCTTGGAAATACTTTGTTTGCTAATTGGTACTCGGCTTCCTGACAATTTCTCAAAACTTCTTGACCAAGCACGCACGGTTTAATTCCGTGAATTTTTGATTCGTGAATGAGCGAAAACATGTCACTGGTTACGCACGCATATGCCTTCAAGTGGAAGCTGACATTCGCATGCGTCACTCATGCCGCAGAACTTTTCATGGCCCGACGTGTGAGCCTGTGGTAGGCTCACCCGGTTTCTTGGTACGCGTGCAGTTAGTTGGCCATATTTCTGTCCTTTGTTTGACCCACAGAAGTCGTAGGCGGTGCTCACCTTGGCCAATTCCATCTCTCTCGTTGGCCTCAACGTGACCTCAGTTGACGATCGCCACCTGCCTGCGGGCCTCGCCGCGCTCATTACAACTCGTCGGCGGCCGGGTCTGCACGAGTCTTAGACTTGGACGGTACTGTAGGCTTCATCGTTGAGTCTGCTAGAAATTCCAGGTTTTCTTTAACACTGCATTAGTGATCTTAGGTGCAAATTAGGTACAGTAAATTCAGATTTTTTTTTTGAAACAAGACAAAATCTTTGTCTTTTATATTGATAAAGAAGGAGCAAACAACCACGGCCTAAGCCAACATAAAGAAAAGGTAAAACTGGTGAAAACAAGCCCTTCTAACTAGCCAGTAACCAACTAACCACTGCTAACATCTCAGCGCCTCCTGCGAGGATTCAGTTCTTCGCCTCATCTTTGATCCGCTGGAACAAGGTGGAAGGCATCACGAATTTGTTGTTGAAAACCCTCGCATTCTGTTCTTTCCGTATCTCCCACGTAAATAGGATGGTTGCCGTCTTGAGCCCTTTACGTGAGGAGCAGTCTGAGGCCACCACCGAGTTCCTGTAGTCGATGACAGTTGGCCTCCCCGACCCAAGGTTCTGCAACAAGGTTGGGCATTTAAGCCAGACAGCCGCCTCCGCCAGATTTCTTTTTTTTTTTGATAAAGAGCAATTTATTACTCGGAGTATATATGGGATACAAAGTTTACACCTAGACTCTGCATATGAGGATCGACCTAACCGCACCCGCACTTTTCTCAAATCCGGAGAATCGCTGGACACATTGTTTGCTCAGTTTTAAGGGACATCCGACACACTTTAGCTTATACTATGAGCACATCAAGCGCAAACTTCCAACTACCTAACTTGAGGGTGAGGCTACTCTTTGCACGGGCGACCGCTAAACGACAAAGCTATCGGGAGGAGGAAGATAGTGCACCCCGGCCGTCACCGCCGGCCGAACCGCTTGCCTCCACCGTTCGTGGCCAGCGGCGCGCCAGCGCCCGCCTCGCCGCTCCGCCCTCTTCAAATCACCTCCTCTGCTGGTCTGCCACTGCCCTTGCCATCCCTCTAGATCCCCCCCCCCCCCCCACACACACACACCGGATCTCGTCGCTGACGAGCACCCCACCTCCATCGATAAGTCTAGTCTCGACGGCCGCCTTCTTCGCAGCAGCGGCGCTGGATCCATCTCGGTCGCCATCGTCTCGAGGAAGGGTTGTGTGCGGGGAGGAGAGAGAAAGGCAAACGTGGGGAGACGGGGGAGAAAAAAGAACGTGGGAGCGACCCCAGACACACGTCGCGCGTGTGCGCGAACCACGCGAAAGCTCGCGCGCTCGGGAAGAAAGAGCAATTTCACTAACTTGGCATGCATTGATGACAAACATGATTTGTATCTGATTGATTTTCTCAAGTTCAAGGTTCTTTTTATAGTTTCGAATGGATGAATTGGATTGTTACATTTTACTTAAAATTTCTCAAAAACATACGTTTCTTTGATTCAAAGGATTCTCATAGAAATTCAGAGGATTGAAACTCTTAGATTTTGTTTGATTAGTAGGAGTGAATCGTGTACAGTTTTTTTTTCTAAGTACTGCTTTGTGCTGCATTTTGCTTCCGGTCGGACCTACTGCAAAAATTCCTTTACTATTCCTATGATGCAATCTGAAACGAAAGTCATGCATAATAAGGACGTGCATGACTTTATTATCCATTTTTTCTCTATATTCTTATGAATCAAAGGATCCTTAGTAAAAACCATGTCATAAATGTTTTATATTATAAATTAAAAATAAAACAATGTTACTACATATAATTTTACATGTATTATATTGATAAAAGTTCAAAAACACTGATCGTACGCATAATAATATATAAGGCGATTTGCTCTCTAGCCCAACTCTATCGACTCCACTTGACCCTTATTTGGTCTCGAATTGACCATAGATTAGCCGGATACTCTTTTGCTTGCAGCAGGACCAGGGCCGGTCCTGACATTTCGGGGGCCCGGGGCGAGACTAGAATTTAGGGCCCCTTAATATAAAGAAGTAAAAATAGATATATGAAATAGAGATCAAACGAGAGAAAACGCGACACAAATTATTACGTGGAAACCCCTTGCGAGAAAAAACCACAGACGCACGAAGATTTGATTTCACTATGATGCAAAAGTATTAAATTTCAACATACACTGAATTTTTCTACTAACATTATTAGATGCAAATTCATTGATGATGGAATCAATATCAATCTCGTCAATAATTGTGTCATCATTAAGACTACAGTAGCAGATTATGTAGAAGAGGAATTGAATATGTGCTCATGATCACTCACATTGCTATCGTCCTCCGATGTCAACATTTGTCTTATGGATCTCATCTTCTTGATTAACATTACTTTGTTCTCCATAAGAAATAACGCCAAATGGTATAGATTTGTCGAAGTGCTCATGCTACTATCCAAATATTTGTGAAGAGGTGCTCTCCTTTTCCTTTCCACAGCAGCGGGCATATAATAACGCTGCAATAAAATGGAATTAGTAATTGAAATTAGGGCATAAACCACCTACACCAGAGATTTATAGAAGATAAAAAATCAACAAATATACCTAGGTTGGCCGTCCGGCGGTGCAGCGCCTTGGGCGATCGGATATAGGTAGGGCCCTGGATGTATGGAAAAATACCGCCGGCGCGGCGCCTTGGGCGATTAGACGCAAAGCCCTGGATGTACGGCGACCTTCGAGGAGGAGGTGCGCTGCGGCGGGGAGAGACTAGATTAGACTTTAGAGACGTTTCAATCGGACGAGCGAACAACTGAAGTTACGGAACAATCTGACCGGGCGATGCATGGCTAGTGCTCGACTCGATCGTGTTTTCCTGTCACCAGGCCTATGTCTCTGAGCGGAAAACTAGAAACGAACAGAAGAAAAGGGCCCAATTAGCCAATCGTTGCACGCCTTCACCACGGAGCCTTCATAGGCTATTTGCATTTTTCTTGCATGCCATATATACGTACAAGGCCTAGTGTACATGTACCTGGGAGGGGCCCCAAAAATTTCAGGACCCGGGGACCGGCCCTGAGCAGCACACAGTAAATCCTATTTGCAGCCCGTTGCGGCGCAAAAGGCTCGCGCACACCCCGTCGCTGCAACGGGCTGGCCCAATTACGGGCTAGGAGTTTTTTTCTTACTTTGTTTTTCCTCTCCTTTTTATTTCTCTTTATTTATTTTCTTTTTCTTTTTCTATTTTATTTTTACGTTTTATTTTTTAGGATTTTTATAGTTAAAAAATGTTCAGACTTAAATAATTTAGAATTTGAAATGTTCATTGTTGAAAATGTTAAGATTCGAAAAATGTTTAGATTTTTTAAAAATATTTTTGAAAAATGTTCAGATATGAGAAATCTTTAGATTTAAAAATGTTCAAATTTGAAAATATTCAGATATTTAATGATATTTTTGAAAAATGTTAAGATTTTTAAAAAATAAGATTTGAAAAACTTTCAATTTTGAAAAATATTCTGACTTGTGGAAAAATCATACAAAAAATTTAGATTTTTAAAATTGTTCAGATTAAAAGAATAGATCAGAAAAGTGTTCAGATAAAAAAAAGTATGAACAAAAGGAAAAAAGAAGGAAAACGGCAGATGTTATAATGGGTCGCATCACTGCAGCCCATTTAAAAGCGTTGTAGACGGTGCGAGGCTTCTGTGCTGCTAAACGCTCTGAATAGAGCTCCCACGGGAGGCTGGGACACCTAGCATTTAGCACAAGTTTTTTTTTTGGTACGAGGGAAGCATAAGTTTTAGGACCAACAAACTATTTACAATATTCTAAAAGAATATCAAAATACCGTGAGGACATAGTAATCAGCCTGGCTTAACCACGGGAACCGGATCCTCTAACCTACAATGGGTAATGTTAGGAAAAGCCCGATCTTCTTAAAGGTCGGCCTCAGGCACAGAGTGACCATCAGTTACGTCCTCCATTTTTTCGTTTTTCCTTTCGATTTCAAGCACGGAGAGTGCTAGGGACTCGAGCAGGGACATCGTGTATCTCAAAAATAAAATCCCCGTTGTGGCGCCAGTAAGCAGTGGCGGGCTCAGGTTTTCGAGAGTGTGTATTCAAAATTTCAAAGGCTAAAAAAATATTGTTTTTACAAGCCTAGTTTTTTATATGCATAATTGATTATAGGAGCATCATGCATTCATGCGGTTCTAACTATAATATAGAAGATATAACACGGTTTATTAAAATATCATTTTCGTAGAACCATTCATAACTTGAAATTGTTCAACATATAAGTATAATTTTTCTAACATATCAAAGGGACAACATCTAAAATATCTGGAGGACAGAAAATACCGAAATGTTAGGAGAGCTTACAAATTTGAGGATAGCTTTCTCTTCATGTTTCAGACAAATTGCATAGGATTCCTATGCAATCTGGAAAAAAAAGATCTTCTAAATTTTGGGGCAAATTCTATATGATTAATTTTCAGAATTTCTGCAGCACCTCAAGTACTCAACTGTTAGAACTCCCGGCGGCGACCGACCGGCGACGAAGAAGCAACCAGCGCAGCCGCGGATCAGATGCCCTGGTGGACTATCACGGGAGATTTTAGCACATAACACCACTTGTTGGGGCTTTTTTTTGCACAGAACCACAACCCTAGGTTTTTTTGCACAAAACACCAACATTCGGGGTAATTATTTGCAGAGAACACAAAAGACGCTGTCAGCTCGGTTGACCACCAATTAGTAAGCTGGGCCCACCTGTCTGGGTGCGACCGTGGCAGTCCTTTACAGCCGAACGAACCAAACAGGGTCGATCAAACAAATCGAACAGAGCTTCTTAGCTCGAGGGTTTGCAGCGGCGGCGATTAGAGCCGGCTAGAATGCGCCCGGCCGACAGACCAGACGACGGCGGCGGGGGCGGCGGAGATCCAGCATGGGGGATGGGCAGGATGAATGGGCAGGAGGCCGCGGAGGTGTTTGACGGGCTGGTAACGGAGCTGGCCACCATGGGAGCCGTCGATGGCGGCGGACGTGGCCGCGCGCCGGCGACGATGACGCCGGCCATGTATTCCAGCGATTCCTTGTGTTTCAATCGGTAAGATCCCCTCCGCAATGCCCGATTTTCTCTGAAATTTCTCTGTTTGGTGTTATTTTTCTACGGAGAACCCTAAAATTGCATTTTGATTCGGCAGTGCTTACTCGGACCATGTGGATTGGGAATTTCTTAATGTCGAACCTGCTCAATTGGTAACACACATGGAGGGAGATGGCCATGATGAAGGCATTGTCGATGATGAAACTGACTCGGACCATTATGATGATTTTCTGGTTCGGTGTGAAGGTGATACGGATGTTGAGGACTGTTTCATAACACAAATCACACAGGTGGAGGTGGTAGTTGAGGAAGATAGATCTAGGTTAATGGAAGGTAGAAGTAAAAATGCCAAGGAAAAGGCCGAGTTGTCAAGGCCAGCTAAGAGAAGGACAATAGAAGGAGCTTTTGAGGAAAATTACATGGAATTTAGTGATGAGGCACACATGTATCTAGACATGTTTTAGTGCAAGTCCTAGATACACGTGTGCAGAAAAAGTCTAGAAAATCTTATATTTTGATACGGATGTAGTAGTGGAAAAAGCACCCCAAACTAACCAAACGGGGTGACCAAAGCCACCGAGCGATATAGGCAAAGGAGGGAAAGCACCTCCGGCCCGTGGCTTCCCGCAATAGCCAGCGAAGCGTTTTTATATTTGGACATATCGTTCGAGGAAATTACGAGGAGAATGCCACCGTGAGCCACAGCCGAAATGAGCCCAGCAATCCAATATTTTTCCCCATCACCCACTTTTCCCGTCCGCACACCACTCGCCCGACCTGTCCCCATCCCCTCCGAGCGCGCTAGGGTTCGTGCGCCTTCACCTCCAGATCGACCGCCGCCAGCGCTAAGTGTATCACAACAAAATGGGCCCTAATTTTGTGCTGCTGGAAATTCTCGTAAAATCTCAGCCTCAACGTCACAGTTTTTCGTTTTATAAAATCTCAAGCGGCTGCCTCGGTAATACTAGGAACGATCGTGGTCCCTGGGGTGCGAGGCCGTATATATGTCGGTGACAAGTTGGATGATGGTGCATATATACTACACCAGAGGCAGTTTGGGAATTAGCATTGTAAATGATTTATCAGGTAGTATATCTGAGTACTAGACCCAATTGGGTCCGATCTGGGTTGGAGGGCCACCGCTGTTTTCTGTACGGTGGCATCCAGTGCAGCCTCGAGGTGCTCGGGCTGGGCACTGGTGGTGACGCGGGGCTCGATTCGGCTCTAGCCGTGGCTGTGTGCCACTGCTCTCGGTCGGGCAGGAGGCATGGCGGCGGTCCGGCGGCGTGGGTGCTTAATTGGAGGTGGTCTTAGGGTTCTTCTCGCGCCAAGATGATGATCTACCGGATGCCTATCCCCATCGATCTGGCTGGACGGTCGTGTTTCGGAAAGCTCCGCCGACGAACTCCATTGGGCATCTTATGCCTGGTGATTGCTGGAACGGATGGTATTCGATCAAGCGCACCCATGTTTTTCTCTGACCGTTTGGTTTCAGAGGGAGCGCTTCGAAGCTCTGCTGGCTGTTTTTTTGTCATGGAGCACGCTTTCTCGTTCCATGGTGCTGGCGGAGAATGTCTTGGAAGCTGTGATCGAAGGGCTGGCAATGGTGTTCGGAGCCTTTGTGTTTTTGAGAAACTGGCTCGGAGTTTCAGGAATCGTGGCAGCAGTATGTAAGCGGGGGCGACAACACAGGTGAAGTTCAAAGTCCTACCTATCAGGGTGAAAATCCAAGGTTTGGCCTTAATTGGTTGTGCCTGGCAATGGTCTTGCTGAAGACATTGTTTTGAGAGCGGTGTCGTGGGGTAATCACGGCAGATGTCATACGGGGTGGCTTAACTCGGGTGTGAGCGAGGCGACGTAGGATTCACAGAGAGGTAGCACACGCAGAGTTTACCCAGGTTCGGCCCCTCTGTATGAGGTAAAGACCTACTCCTGCTTGTATGTATTTGGATCTGAATGGGGTGTACAATGGTGTGCGCACCAGAGCTTGCGGGTGCTCCGGAGGCTATGGAATGAGATGAGTCTGCCTCTAGGGTTGCTCCTTGCCGGCTTTATATAGGGAGCCGGCTAGGGTTTACAGGGAATGACGGGTTCTGCTGGCGGCGCTAGCTATCCTGCCTACAAGTGCGGCTTCGTGGAGCGCACTCTTCGGGATACACAATCGCAGACTGATTCGAAGATATCTGCTGCCGCCTCCCCGAGCCGTCATACCGGGATCCTCGGGGACCCGGTATCCTGGAAGATGTACACCGGGTGGGCTTTGGGCCACCCGGCCTTGAAGGCCGACTCGGGGTCCTGGGCCTACCCGGTTGGGCATCCCCCCATCATTAGCCCCCGAGTTCGTCAGGGACTCGTCTCCGGCTTGGTCTTCGTCTTGCGAACTGCCGGGTCGTGTCGTTGAACGAACTCCTGAAACAGAGAAAAAGAAACAACGGCTCGGAGTGGTGGATTTTGGCTTTTAACGTCCGGTCTAACTCAAGTTTTTGTTTGATGCCGGCTTGTGCCCGTCGGGACGTTTGCCATCCGACTCGCCTCTGTGCGGGTTGTCTCCTCGTCTTCTCCCCTGACGTCACGGCATCTTTGACCGCTTGTCCTGTAGTGTTTGTCTGTCTGACGCCGAGTCGATTGATGGGACTTGACGGCGCATCGACTGCCTCCACCTCGGGATGGAGCAAGGGTAATGATGATGTCTTTTGACCCGCACGCGCCGATCCATCGGTCCGAAACGTCGTGACAGGCGACGTGGCCAAATCTGAGCCGCGTTTTTCGGCACGCTTCCGTGGAAACCGAGGCGTCGTGTGGGAATCGAGGCGTCGTGCGACGTGGCGATAGTGGACGACGTGGGCGGCGCCATTTACTGCGGTAACGGCTCCACTCACTGTGCCTATTAAAGCGGCAAGGGAGCGCGGCTGGTGAGTTCACTCTCCTCTTCTTCCTCGCGCTCGCCGTTTCCCTTCCAAACAGTTCGCGCCGAGCTCTTCGCCGCACCGCCGCCGCAGCCATTGGTCATTCCTGCTCCTCCCCTCTCTTCCGGCCAAGATGGTGGCGCCCAAGAACAAGTGGGAGAGGTCGTCGGTGACGACGCAGGCGCTGGAGCAAGCCGCCAACGAGGGTTTGTTGCCGCCGGCGTCGGAGCGTCGGTGGCGCATCGCCTCCGCGGATCCACGCCCGCGGCCGTCGCCGGGCGAGTTCGTCGCCTTCCTCGCGTTCCTCGAGCGCGGGCTGGGCTTCCCCACGTCGGAGTTCTTCCGGCGCTTCCTGGACTTCTACGGGCTTCAGGTACATGACCTGACGCCCAACTCGATCCTCCACCTCGCCTGCTTCGTTACCCTGTGCGAGGGTTACTTCGGGTGCGCCCCGTTCTTCCCGCTGTGGCTGTGGATCTTCCACGGCAAGCTGGGGAAGGGCGGTGACATGGCGCCTGCGGCGGCCTCAACTTCCAAGTCCGCGGCGACGTCGACTACCTGGATCTCGGCCTCCCCTCCAAAGTGTATTGGAGGAAGTCGGGCTTCTACATGCGGGAGCCGGCGCCTGACGGCGAGATCGGGATTCCCTGCTTCTCGCCATCGCCGAGCCGGCCACGCAATCTTCAAGAGCTGCCGCGCGACGCCGACTTGCCCATGGTGCGCCGGCTGATGGCGCGGCTCAGGAGCTGAAGAAAGGGGGCTGACGGGTCTGAACCTCATCGCCACCTGGGTGAAGAGGAAGATCGCGCCTCTGCAGCACCGGCCCTCGCTGATCTGCGAGTACAGGGGACGAAGGACCCGCAGCGCCATGACCCGACATTGTTCGAGTCGGTAGAGCAATTCACGCTGCGGATGAAGCGTGTCACGGTCCACCCGGCTCCCGAGTGGATCGTGGGCGGCTTGGAGGCCTTCTCCGCCAAGCATCCGGCTCCTGAGGTGAGTCCCTTTGCTTGACGATTCGAAGTACTTTCCTTTTCTTGGTCTTTTTATACCGATCCTTCCTGCGTCGAATTCAGGAGTTTCGATCGCTTGTTGGGCTGCCTCCGACCCGCGGAGACGCTCCCACGGTGCTTGCCGGCCCCAACGACGTGTCGAGCGCGACTCCGACGACGAAGCCGACAGCGCCACCATGGCCAACGAGGCCGCCTTCTCCTCCCGCCAACCGATCCCCATCCTGTCTGAGGATGAGGAGGAAGGAGAAGAAGGAAGAGAAGAACGCGCCGGGTCCAAGAACCCGGCGCCTGCTGAAGATGATGATGAAGATGATCAGCCGCTCCGCATCCGGCGGAGGCGTAGGCCTGCGGCTGAGGACGCCGGGCCCAACTCCAAGCGCTCCAAGTCGGCGAACTCGACGCCGCCGCCACCGGAGCGATCGGCTGGGGCTGCCGTGCAGCGCACCGTCGTTGCCGAGCGGAGGCAGAAGGCCTTGCGGGACATCCCTGCGAGGGCCCGCGCCGACTCGCCTCCTGCGCCTCGCTTCCGAGGGGTTCGGACCTCGACTCTCCACCTGCGGGTGACAGGTCTGCTGCTGATCCTCATCCGAAGTTCCGTTGGAGGCGCTATCTTGAGTTTGACCCGTGCGAGTGTCGCAGGGCTGAGGACGCGTCCCTCAGTGACATGGAGGACGCGCTGGAGAGCGACTCCCAGCGGGCGGGCCCGCCGCGCACGTCACGGAGCCGACTGCGAGAGCGCCGACTCCTCCGCCTTCCGCCGGCGGAGGCGACGAAGTTATTGTGCCCCCTCGACCCGAGGGGGCCACTATTGATGACACCGTGCCGGCTGGCACAGGGGACGCCACGCCTGTGCCAGAGACGGCGCTGATGGTGACGGCGACTCGCGCCGCCGCGACGGCTTCCTCATCGGGTGGGCTGACTGCCCAGCCCCCGAGCTCCGTCCCGGGTGCGTCTGCTCCCGGCCTGACTTCCGAGCCGCCATCCAAACAGCGATGGATGCGCACCAGGTACGTAGAATCTTTCTTGCACCTGTTGCGTCCGTAGCGTATATGTAGCCCCCAAGGCCCGAGTCGTGTTCGTAGAAAGCGGCTTGGGTCTTCATAGTTTTCTGGATGCGATGTTTGGCGAATAGCGTAGTCCGGTTTGCCAATGTCGATGTAGAGGCAGGCCGGTGGCGGGTGTGTGTATGCCACTCGGGACGTAGCCCCCGAGTTCCTGACTCGGCGTATTTTTTTTTTGTTGGGGCTAGCCCCCGGGTTAGCAAATGTTGGTGTAGAGGTAACCCGTGGCGTAGCCCCCATGCCTCTTCCTGATTGATATTGTCTTGTGTACTGCAGGAGCTGTCCTGGCTCCTCGAAGCCGAACAGCAGGAGACCCGCCGCCTGCAGGAGGAGCTGAAGAAGGCGCGCGACGGCTTCATCTCCGTCGCTGAGCACCAGCAACTGCTGGCCGCGCAGGAGAGCCGGCACACGCAGGCGTTTGCCGCGGTGCAGGAATCCTGCGAGCGGCTCAGCAAGCAGAAGGAGGAGGCGGACGCCGCCCTCACCCAGGCGACCAAGGGGTACGGCGAGGACCTCGAGAAGCTCGAGCGCAAATCCGTCGAGGCCGAGCGCGAGATGAAGGAGCTGACCGAGCGGCTTGCCACCCTCGCCGTTGGCATCTGGGGTAAAGCTTCATGCGACTTGTCAGTTTGTGCCTGCTTGACTTGTGGCTTGTTGCTGATTTTTGTTTGTTGAACAGGCGAGGAGACGGCTGGCCTGACGTCTGCGGAGCATGTCCACCGGCTCGGTGTCTTCGCCCGTGACGTTCACGGCTTGGCCAGCAAGGTCGTCCAGATGCTGTCGCCCAAGGAAGGTGTCCCCGCACCCGTCTGCAAGGTCTTGCGGGTTCTGGAGCTGATGCCCCAGGTGATCACCTGGGTGCGGGAGTCGTCGCCCGAGCCGGCGCGTGCATTGCCTCGGGCTTGTGCGGGCCGGTACAGGCAGACGAACGTGGACAAGATCACGGCCAGCATCCCGACCGATAGCAGCGGCCGGGAGATAGATCTGCAGCCGGTGCTCAGTACTGCGCCCCTTACGCCTGCCGGGCTGCCAAGATGGTCGACCACGACGACTTCGTCTTCGACGTGGTGCCTGAGGGCAACGACCTTGGCGAGGTGGCGGACAGGGAGCCGGCGTCGGAGTACCTTTTTGAAAGGGCTTCAGCTCTGCCACCGCCGGCTGCGACGAACGAGGCGTCGACGTCTTCTGCTCGGGCGGCTCCTCCGTCTTGAAGTTTGCTCCCCTGCTTTCAAAAGAGGGGTTATTTTGAAGTAGTTAGGGTTTGTCGCCTGCGGGCGAAAAATATTATGTAATGAAACAAGTATGATATGTGCCGGGTTGCGTTTCAGCGTGCGCCTCTGCGGCTTATTAATCTTTGTTTTGGCACTCCCATGCTTGTTTTTTGTGCGCTTTTCGTCACTTTGTTTGTTTTTCGCTTGTTTTGTAAGCTAGTCGATCGTGCGACCTCGCCAAGTGTGCTTCGCGTGATTTTTTCGTGACGCGCGCGGTACCCATGGTGACAAAGTCCGAGTGCGGCTTCATTGTCAAGTTAGGTTTGAACCGGCTGCACTACTTCTTCACTTTGTGCGGGTAGCTGACGACTTGGGAGAAAACAACAATTTCTGTGATTTTGCTTCGTGAGCAGGGGGTCCAGTGGTGAGCCGCGCATCATGGCATCCGGCTCTCTTTGACAACCCATCAATCATATAACGTGTGAGTAGGAAGAATAAAGACTCGAAAGCATGATTGAATCGAAACGATAGCCCCCGAGCGTGCCGGGTATGTATCGACTTTATTTCCTTGATTGATTACACAGCATTACAATGGATACTATGTATAATAGGGGCGAAGCAGGCTGATGTTCCATGGACGCTTGGTCTCCTCTTCCGACTTGGAGCTTTTGTTCGGCTCACGCAAGTCGACGAGGTGGTAGGAGCCGTTGCCCATCGCTTTGCTAACGACGAACGGTCCTTCCCATGGTGCCGAGAGCTTGTGCATCCCTTTCGACTTTTGGATGAGCCGAAGAACCAAGTCGCCTTCCTGGAAAGAGCGACTTCTAACCCGGCGGCTGTGTGTAGCGGCGCAGGCTTTGCTGATATATCGCCGTCCTGGAGAGTGCGAGTTCGCGAGCTTCTTCCAGGAGGTCGACGCCGACTAGGCGGGCTTCTTCATTTTCTTCCTCGTTGTAGAGGGCGACCCGAGGCGAGTCGTGCTCGAGGTCGGTCGGCATGACGGCTTCCGCCCCGTACACCATGAAGAATGGCGTGTAGCCGGTGGAACGGTTTGGAGTCGTTCTGATGCCCCAGAGTACGGCTGGTAGCTCGTCCAGCCAGCAACCCGGTGTTCGCTCCAGTGGGACTTGAAGTCGCGGCTTGATCCCGGCCAGCACTGTCTGGTTCATTCTTTCCGCCTGCCCGTTTGATTGCGGGTGGGCGACAGACGCCAAGTCGAGACGGATGCCTTTTTGTTTGCAGAAGGCCTTCATCTCTCCTTCAGCGAAATTTGTGCCGTTGTCGGTGATGATGCTGTGCGGGTAGCCGAATCGGAAGATGAGCTTCTGGAGGAACTTGGTTGCGGTCTTGCCGTCGAGTTTCTTGATAGGTTCAACTTCGACCCATTTGGTGAACTTGTCGACTGCGACGAGCAAATGTGTCATGCCACCGCGAGCTGTTTTGAACTTGCCCACCATGTCTATTCCCCAGACTGCGAATGGCCATGTCAGAGGGATGGTCTTCAGAGCCGCGGCGGGTAGGTGATCCTGCCGGGCGTACTTCTGGCACCCGATGCACCGACGGACGATGTCGACTGCATCCTGATGTGCAGAGAGCCAGAAAAACCGTGCCTGAACGCCTTGGCGACCAGGTTGCGAGCGCCGACATGGTGGCCGCAATCTCCCGAGTGGATCTCATGAAGGATGCGCCTTCCCTCTCCGGCTCGACGCAGCGGAGGAAAACTCCCGATGTGCTGCGTTTGTAGAGCTCGCTGTTGATGATGGCGTAAGCTGAGGCCCGGCGCACGACTCGCCGTGCTAGGACCTCGTCGGCTGGCAGCTTTTTGGTGGTGAGGAACTCGATGTAGGGTTCCCTCCAGTCGCTTGTTTCTTGGGTTACCGCCACCAGAATTGTATCTGATGATGGCGGGTTGGCGATGTCGACTTCGGCCGGCGGGCGTACCGACGGGTTTGTAGATGGTCGAGGAAGACGCCGGGTGGGACTCGGTCCCGCTTAGACCCGAAGCGAGAGAGTGCGTCAGCCGCCTCGTTCTTCCTCCGGTCGACGTGTTCCAGCTCCATGCCGGCGAAGTGGCCGCCGACTTGATCGACGAGCCGGCGGTAAGCCGCCATGTTGGGATCATTTGCATCCCAGGTCCCCATCGTTTGCTGAACGACGAGGTCGGAATCGCCATACGGCTGACTCCCATCTCCTTGGCCACGCGTAGGCCGTGTAGGAGGGCTTCGTACTCGGCGACGTTGTTGGTGCAGGTGAAGTGTATCTGCAGCACATATCGCATCTTGTCGCCTTGGGGAGAAGTGAGGACGACTCCAGCCCCCGAGCCCTCATACATCTTTGACCCGTCAAAGAACAGGTCCATCTGCCGGCTTCATAGGTCGGAGCCGGCAGCTGTGTCTCCATCCAGTCGACGAGGAAGTCGGATAGTGACTGCGACTTGATCGCAGTGCGGGCTGCGTAGCTGAGGCCGAAAGGCTGCAGCTCGGAGGCCCATTTGGCGACGCGCCCAGTTGCCTCTCTGTTGCGGATTATTTCAGCTAGGGGAGATGAGCTGACCACCGTCATCGGGTGGCCCATGAAGTAGTGTCGCAATTTTCTTGAAGCAAAGAAAACACCGTATACAAGTTTTTGGTAATGCGGGTAACGTTGCTTCGAATCCGTCAGGACTTCGCTGACGTAGTAAACTGGCCGTTGGACCACCGCGCTGACGACTCGGTTGGTCGCGGCGATGTAGAGGAGCATCGGCTCCTTTTCCAGTGGAGATGCGAGGATCGGCGCCTCGGCCAACATCTTCTTGAGTGCAATCAAGGCGGCGTCTGCCTCATCGTTCCAGGTGAACGTGTCCGACTTCTTGAGGAGCCGGTACAAGGGCATGGCCTTCTCGCCGAGTCGTGAGATGAAACGGCTGAGGGCAGCGACATAGCCTGTGAGCCGCTTGATAACCCCCAAGAGCAAGGGATCACTGTAGCACCTCTCAATGTGGAAGTAAGGTATCGATCCGCAGGAGCAAAAAGGAAAAGTTATCTATTCCCTACAACTAAAGTGTCACAAGTTTTAGTTGATTATGCACTAAACAAGTTTGAAGAACAAGGTAGTTGATGGATGGAAGTAACCAAGCAAGAATATAAAAGTGTCCCAATCCTCTTCAATGCAAGAGGACAAGACAAATGGTAGCAAGCAAAAGCTCTCAAAGAGAGAGAAAGCCCAATCCTCTATGCAGCAAGAGGACAAGCTCAAGTGTGAGTTTCTTATAGGAACAATGGACATGGGTTCATGGGTTCACTTAATACTCTCTCCCTCATCTACTGTGATTATCATGTTATAGATAAAGTACACACAATTGTCATGTTTTAATGGTAGCTTTTATAACGGCTATATGTCCTAAAACACATAGTTGAAAGAATTACTCATTTGTGTTGCTAGGTCACCCTCGTAAGGCTAGCGTGGTTGTTGTCACTCCCACATCATACTCTTCATTTTTACCCTCGGATAAAGGATGTTGGGCGGTACCGTGTCACTCAATACCTATGCCGTGTCACATCGGCCATCCCGTATCCACATACATCATACTTCTTTAAGAACAATATTCAACCAAAGTATGACAAGTCATAAAAGATCCAACACAACGGTAAATGCATAACAAATCATCTCATACCACAATATTCACCACAAAGATATTACATAGATGACCGTAATCATGTTCAGCAGCTCATACGGTACTAATTAGTGAAGCTCAAAGAGAGGAGAGATACATAAGTTACCACCACAAACCCAAATCCAGGGGGTGGACTACTCCCCCTTCATCATGGTGATGATGGTGGAGAAGTTCTTGCTGTAGATGTTGATGATGAACACGCCGGAGGGGGGTAGAGCCCTCCGGAGGCGATTCCGGCGGTGTTTCCCCCCTCCAATTTTCTCCGGCGGCAGCCTTCTGTCTCTCTGTTTCGTGGTTTTGTCTTTCTCCGCCACCTCCTTCCAGAGAACATCGGGGGACCTTTTTTATAGGCGTTTTTAGGTCAAGACGGAGTCGGTGGAGCAAAGATCAACGGCAACGGAGCCTCGAGGGCCAAAAGAGTGGGCCCCACGCGGCCAGGTACTGTGGCCGCGTGGGCCACCCCCTTTTGGGCCTCAGGCCCCCGTTTGCTTGCTTCCTTCGCCCACAGGTCTTCTTCCTTCTAAAAAATGACGCCCCTAAATTTGCAGGTGATTTGGACGACGTTTGGGTCCCTGAAACATTAAAATACAAAACTAGGATTTTCTGCCTGTGCAGGGTTAATTCCATAAAAATAGGAAATCATTAAGATATTTCCAAAATCATGATAAAACATTGATATAACCCTTATATGATGCAAATATGATTGGAATATGAGTGAATAAAGTGCAAAGTTCATGTATGTATTTTACATGCATCACCGCTGCACGTCTCGGAGGTTCTCCGGCTTCTTCAGAGCTTCGATCGCCTTGATCTTCTCTGGGTTGGCTTCGATGCCTCGCTCGGAGACGATGAAGCCCAGGAGCTTGCCCGCGGGTACGCCGAAGACGCATTTTTTCGGGTTGAGCTTTATCCTGTATTTGCAGAGGTTGGTGAATGTCTCCGTGAGGTCGGCAATCAGGTCTGTCTTTAGTTTGGACTTGACGACGATGTCGTCCACGTATGCGTGGACGTTGCGGCCGATCTGCTCGTGCAGGCAGTTCTGTATGCACCGCTGGTAAGTCGCTCCGGCGTTTTTCAAGCCGAAGGGCATGGAGACGTAACAAAACGCGCCATAGGGCGTGATGAAAGACGTCTTCTCCTGGTCTTCGGGCGCCATCTTGATCTGGTGGTACCCGGAGTAGGCGTCGAGGAAGCATAGCGCCTCGCACCCTGCCGTCGAGTCGATCAGCTGATCGATGCGAGGCAATGCGAACGGATCCTTGGGACAGGCTTTGTTCAAGCCTGTGTAGTCGATGCATATCCGCCACGTTCCGTTCTTCTTCATAACGAGCACCGGGTTGGCAAGCCATTCCGGGTGTATGACCCCGGCGATGAACCCGGCAGCTAGGAGCCGGGCTATTTCTTCGCCGATAGCCTTCTGTCTCTCACCAGTGAAGCGACGCAGGAACCACTTCACCGGCTTCAGCTTGGGGTCAACGTTGAGCTTGTGCTCTGCGAGCTCCCTCGGGACGCCTGGCATGTCTGATGGTTTCCATGTGAAGATGTCCCGATTCTCACGGAGGAAGTCGCAGAGCGCGCTTTCCTATGCGACGTCCATGTGCGAGCCGATCACCGCCGTCTTGGAGGAGTCGCCCTCGACCAGCGGGATGCGCTTGGTCTCCTGTGCCGACTGGAACTTGTCGCGTGAGTCCAGTGTCGGCTTCTTGACGATGGTCATGTCGTTGGGGTCGACTTGCAGCTTGAGTTGCTCCAGCTGCTCCGTGGCGATGACGGACTCGGCAAAGACGGTGTTGCCCTTCTCGCACTCGATGGCGCGGTCGACGTCGCCGTGTACAGTGATGATGCCGTTCGGACGCGGCAGTTTCATCTTCAGGTAGGCGTAGCAGGGCCTTGCCATGAACTTGGCAAAGGCGGGTCGCCCGAGGATCGCGTGGTACGAATTGCGGAAGTTCACCACCTCGAACCAGATCTTCTCGAGCCGGAAGTTCTTGGCGGTGCCGAAGACGACGTCGAGTGCGATTTTGCCTAGCGGGTAGGCCTTCTTTCCCGGGACGATGCCGTGGAAGGTGGTGATGGTGGGGACTAGCTGTTCGTCACGCAATTTCTTGCGTTGGAACGTCTCGTAGTAGAGGATGTTGATGCTCGACCCTCCGTCCATCAATGTCTTGGTCAAGATGTAGCCCTTGACCTGGGGCGCGACCACCAGAGCGAATTTGCCCGGGTAATCGACGCGGGGCGGGTGGTCTTGACGGCTCCATGTGATCGGCTGCTCTGACCAGTCGAGCCACTGGGGCACGTCTAGCAGAGTCGCGTGGACGGCGCGCCGTATGACCTTCTCCTCCCGCCTGGAATTGAGGCCGACGAAGGTGTGGCCCATGAAGCCGGCAGTGGGAGGCATGCCCTGCTGCTGCTCACCATCGTCGTCTCCGTTGGGTGCCCGCTTCTTGGCACCAGTCTTGGCTTTGACGATTTCTGCAGTCCAGCTGCACTCGTCTGTCGTGTGGCCGGCTGGCTTGCCGGGTAGGCTGTGATACCTACACGGCATGGCCAGGATCTCCGTGGCGGTGAGCTTCTTTCGCGGGAAATTGCCGCGTTGGCTTTTGAAGCCGCGGCCCCCCGCAGCCGTGGCGGCTACAAGCTCGGAGCCGCCGTCACCCTTGCGCTTATGAGCGCTGGAGTGCTTGGCCTTGCCCTTGTTTTGCCGCCTTTCTTCTCGTCGTCGTCCTCATCGGAGTCATCCTTGGTGACGTCGGACTCGGCGTACTTGTGCACGATGGCGCGTAGCTGGCCCATCGTCATGTCACCCTTGTGCGAGCGCCGCAGCTTCTGCTTGAGCGACTCGAAGGTGGTGTTGTCCTCGAGGTGGGAGTGCACCGTGTCGACGCTGAGGTGTTCTGCCGAGTTGATGAGGTCGGCGACTCGGCGATACCACTTTCTAGTGGACTCGCCCTCCTTCTGGACGCAGTGCTTGAGGTCCTCGACCGTGGCCGGGCGCTTGCAAGTCCCTTCGAAGTTGGTGATGAAGAGCCTCTTCAACTCACCACAGGAGTTGACGCTGTTCCTGGGGAGGTTGTTGAGCCAAGTGTGAGCCGTTCCCTCAAGCATGAGAGGAAAATAGCGCGCACAACAGAGCGAAGATGCGTTCTGGATGCTCATGGCGGCCAAGTAGTCCTGGACCCAAGTTTTTGGGTTCATGGCAGCGTTGTACTTGGGCGCCTCTCTCGGTCCTTTGAAGCTGCTAGGGAAACGCTCGCCTCTGATGGCGGGTCCAAAGCATCTAGGGCCGACGTCGTCGTCGTCGTTGTTGTTGCGCGTCGCCTCGGCGCGCTTGTCGTTGAGGTGGTGGCGCAGATCCGGAGCGGAGTGATTGGAGCGTGCCTGCGCTTGGTTGTTGTTGATGGTGTGCCGGGCGTCGTTGCGGGCGAGCCGAGGCGGGTTGCCTCTAGCCCTCGCGTTGCTCGACACTGCCGGCTCCTCGTGCCGACTGCGTGGCGGCTGTGGGGCAGCGTCACGCTTGGGGGAACCTTTGTTTCCCTGGATTCGGTGTGGTGCCGAGGCCGTTTTCTCGCTGGGTGGCGATCTGGAGTAGAGCTTGCCGTCGGATTGCGACATGTTCTCCTGCAGCTCCAGCGCCTTGTCCACCAGCTTGCACCCCTTGCTCCAGTAGGGGTTGTCCTTGACCCGGATCCTCTTGAAGAGGGAGGCTGCGGCAGTCATGCAATCCACTGGGGTGCCGAAGATCACGAGGTCGGCGTCGTCGTCGCTCCGCGGCTAGGGTTGTGGACGAGCCAGATTCGGAGGAGGTCGCGGCGCCGGAGGCGGCATTGCCGGGCGAGGTTGAGGCGGAGCTTGACTCGAGCCGCCGGGCTGGGCCCTGCGGCACTCGTCACGCTGCCTCTCCAGCTCTGTCTCGCGCGCGAAGGCGTTATCGAGCGCGCGAGTTGGTGCATCAGGGTTAAGCCGCGATTTGCGGTTTTTGTGATGCCTAGTGACCGCGGAGAGAGCGGTCGACTGAGCATCGACCTCCAGCTCCTTCTGGCGGATCTCCTCCTGCTGGAGGGCCATCTTCCGGCGCAGCTGCTCGAGCTGTGTCGCCTGATCGACGACGTTCTCCGGCGTGATCGGGGTGCTGAGCGGGTCAGCCACCCGACCTGCTTGTCCTCGCAGGGCGGCGAGAGATTCGTCGCGTTGCTGCTTTTCGCGAGCCTCCTGCTCGCGCCGTGCCTGGTCGCGCTGCTTCTATGCGTTGGCCTCTGTTGTGGCAGCGTTTGCCGCCGCGGGTTTGGCGGCAGCAGAATTTGCCGCCTCGCCCGTCATGTAGATGTGGGCGGGTGTTGCCGTGCCGTCCGAGGCCAGATCGGTCGAGCCCTCCGACTCGTAGTCGAGAACGGGCAAGACCGACCCGGTGTCGTCATCGTTCGATATTTGGACGGTCTCGGCAGATGGGGCGGGTGCGAAGTGGTTTGCAACCGCGGTGTCGATGGCGGCTTCGTCAAGCGGGTCGACGGGGGAGGAAGTACCATCGTAGTTGTTGGCGACTCCTTCCTCGTCCGAGCCGCAGAAGCCGACGTAGGCGGTGACAGCGGTCCCGAACGGGATAGCCATCGCGTGAGTGATCGAGGCGTAGTTGGGCCTGCCCCAAGTGTGTGGATCGGCGACGTAGCCGATCCCTCCGTGCTCGAAGTAGCTGCCGGTGACGATGTCACCGTGACCCGACATGGCTTGAGGGCTGAAGTAGACGCCAGTGCCGGGTTCAGGACTCTCCATGAAGTAAATTCCAGCGATCGCTGGCCCCACGGTGGGCGCCAACTGTCGTGGGGTAATCACGGCAGATGCCATACGGGGTGGCTTAACTCGGGTGTGAGCCAGGCGACGTAGGATTCACTGAGAGGTAGCACACACAGAGTTTACCCAGGTTCGGCCCCTCTGGTTAATACCTTTGGTTATTACGTTGTTGCAGAGTCTGGGTGTAATTGATATCTCCGCGATATTAATATATGCTCTTTATCTAAAAAAAATATTGTGCTGTTCTTGAGCTCTCCGCGTTTCAAACAATAACAAAATACTACGAGTTTTGCTCCTACAAGCCAGGATCGATCGATAGAGTGATCGAGCAGCTTGGTGGACGTACGTAAGACGCATGCAGCGAAAAATGTGGCCCTTGTAACAAACTTTCGGCCAAGTTTTGAGCACTCTTTCTTGGAAATTAGCTAGGGACGCTGCGCGCGCGGGGTCGTGAAAATTCGGAGCACAGCGTGTCAGCGTCTCCTTGCTTGGCTCCCAAGGCGTTTTCATGTCGAACCACAGTTCCTCTCTCTATCGATTCCTTCGATCGTTCCTCCTGATGAAAAGATAATTTATAAAGCTGAGTTCACGGATATATGAGGCTGTAAATTAAAGTATATATTTGAGAAAGCTAATTCAGTCGTACCTGGAAACAAAAAGATCGCCATGATTTTCCTGTTCGAAAAAGCAAATGTAAAATCGACCGAGAAGCTAGCGCTAATACTGCACACAGCTTGTTGGGGGCTTGGTCCAAGTAATCGGTCGCCTGCTTTGACTCTGGAGCTCGATCACCGGCATTCTTTCGTCGTATTTTCGCCATTGCCCGGCCTCTCGCCGTCGCGCGCTTGGAAGAAGAACGCACGAACCGTTTGGATGGAACGCGCTTCAAACATAGGCCTCTCCACGTACGCCTCTCCATCGTGTTGTATACTTGTATATATAGGCCAGCGCCCAGCGGCACGACCCATTCGTATATCTACTACTCCTACCTCGTCTCGTAGCCGATCAAGCCGTGTTGCAAACTTAGTCACGAACAGGAAAACAGAAGAGGAGCGAGGAGGAAAGCTAAGCTAGCACCCATGGCAGTGCTGGTGAGGAAGATGAGGCTCGCTCTGGTGGTGCTCGTGGCGGCGCTGGTGCTGCTGGCGGTGCTCGGCGAGGCGGCGCGGCCGTTGGGCGGCGAGGACTGGGCGGCCGCCGGAGGCACGCCGCTTCCTGGCGCGGGCGCGGGCGTCGTCCAGGTGCTCCGGCGGCTGTACCTGCAGCGGCTGGGCGGGCCCGGCGCGTCCTGCAGCACCAACAGCCCAAACAACGGCTGCCCGCCCTAGCTAGGATCGTCGCCGCCGGACGGCGCGTCACCTCCTACGCCGGTTCCTCTCGGGTTCCAACGCGTTTTTGACGACCCCGAGTGGTAGACGACTCCGGTGATCGGTCGCCAATATGTAGGATTATTGGATTCGTTTGATTGGTTTCTTTCTTTCTTGGTGATTTGGTTTTTTTGCCCCACGCTCGCCGCGAGTGGCAATTTGTACATACAAAAGATATACACACATATACGTAGTATGATCTGTTTGAATAAACATACACACATATGCTTATCAACGCCACCACCGCACCCCTTCCTCAACAGTAGCGAGGGGCGATTTTTCTGGATCCGACTGGTCGCCGCCACTCTCGCCGTCGCGGGGCGTGGGATCTCTCTCCCCCCGTCCGCTCCGGCGGCGGGTGGGTGGGGGATCCCCGTCCTCTTCGTGTACATAGAGTAGGGGCAAGCAGTTTCCTGCCGGCGGCGCTGAGGAGGCGGTGGTGCGGCTGGTGGTTTTGGTGGCGGCGACCCTCCCCTCCGGCGGTGGAGCTCCGTTGGCGCTCCGTCGAGTGGTGGCCGTCCTGTTCCTGCTCGCGGATCTGCGGATCTGCGATGTGGGGGCTCCCTTCTCCGGCGGCCGGGGTGCGGCGGCGCTGGGGATGCGATTCGGCTGGAGCTGGTCAAGATCTGCGGCTTCCGGCGGCTTCGACGACGACGATGGCCGCGGCAAAGCGGCGTGGAAGAGCCGGGGGGACGCCTGCCCCGCTCGTTCATCGACTTGGGTTCCGCCGCGGCGCGGCGGACGTTCACGGCGACGTCTTTCAAGGGCTTAAATCTGCCCAGGCTCAGGCAAGGTGGTGGTGCCGGTCTTCGTCTTCCTCGCAGCCGGCGGTGCCGCGGATCTTCGTTCTCGGTTCTGGCTCTGGATCTTCATCCTCTTCGTATTTTTCTGTTCTTGTTCTATGTACTGGGTACGTGGATTTGAGATGAATATACGGAAGTTTGGATGTGTCAAAAAAAAAAAAAAAAAGCACCAGCGATACATGTATGAATGTTGAATGTACATGAATAACTTTGTTTATGATCTGTTTCTTGGAAATACTTTGTTTGCTAATTGGTACTCGGCTTCCTGACAATTTCTCAAAACTTCTTGACCAAGCACGCACGGTTTAATTCCGTGAATTTTTGATTCGTGAATGAGCGAAAATTAACATGTCACTGGTTACGCACGCATATGCCTGCAAGTGGAAGCTGACATTCGCATGCGTCACTCATGCCGCAGAACTTTTCATGGCCCGACGTGTGAGCCTGTGGTAGGCTCAGCCGGTTTCTTCGTCGTACGCAGTTCGTCGGGCGTATTTCTGTCCTTTGTTTGACCCACTGGCGTCGACAGAAGTCGTAGCCGGTGCTCACCTTGGCCAATTCCATCTCTCTCGTTGGCCTCAGTTGACGATCGCCACCTGCCTGCGGGCCTCGCCGCGCTCACTACTACTCGTCGGCGGCCGGGTCTGGCGGTGCCAAAGACTTGGACGAGGCTTAATTTCTGGACCGTTGCACGAGTCTTAGACTTGGACGGTATTGTAGGCTTCATCGTTGAGTCTGCTAGAAATTCCAGGTTTTCTTTAACACTGCATTAGTGACCTTAGGTGCAAATTAGGTACAGTAAACTCAGTTTTTTTTTTTTTGAAACAAGACAAAATCTTTGTCTTTTATATTGATAAATAAGGAGCAAACAACCACGGCCTAAGCCAACATAAAGAAAAGGTAAAACTGGTGAAAATAAGCCCTTCTAACTAGCCAGTAACCACTGCTAACATCTCAGCGCCTGCGAGGATTCAGTTCTTCGCCTCGTCTTTGATCCGCTGAAACAAGGTGGAAGGCATCACGGATTTGTTGTTGAAAACCCTTGCATTCCGTTCTTTCCATATCTCCCACGTAAATAGGATGGTTGCCGTCTTAGCCCTTTACGTCAGGAGCAGTCTAAGGCCACCACCGAGTTCCTGTAGTCGATGACAGTTGGCCTCCCCGACCCAAGGTTCTGCAACAAGGTTGGGCATTTAAGCCAGCCGCCTCCGCCAGATTTTTTTTTTTTTTGATAAAGAGCAATTTATTACTCAGAGTATATATGGGATACAAATTTTACACCTAGACTCTGCATATGAGGATCGACCTAACCGCACCCGCACTTTTCTCAAATCCGGAGAATCGCTGGACACATTGTTTGCTCAGTTTTAAGGGACATGCGACACACTTTAGCTTATACTATGAGCACATCAAGCACAAATTTCCAACTACCTAACTTGAGGGTGAGGCTACTCTTAGCGCGGGCGACCGCTAAACGACAAAGCTATCGGGAGGAGGAAGATAGTGCACCCTGGCCGTCACCGCTGGCCGAACCGCTTGCCTCCACCGTTCGTGGCCAGCGGCGCGCCCGCCTCGCCGCTCCGCCCTCTTCAAATAACCTCCTCTGCTGGTCTGCCACTGCCCCTGCCATCCCTCTAAATCCCCCCCCCCCCCCCCCCCAACACACACACACCGGATCTCGTCGCTGACGAGCACCCCACCTCCATCGATAAGTCTAGTCTCGACGGCCGCCTTCTCCGTAGCAGCGGCGCTAGATCCTTCTCGGTCGCCGTCGTCTCGAGGAAGGGTTGTGCGCGGGGAGGAGAGAAAAAGGAGAGAGAAAGGCAAACATGGGGAGACGATGGAGAAAAAGAACGTGGGTGCGACCCAGACATACGTCGCGCGTGTGCGCGAACCGCGCGAAAGCTCGCGCGCTCGGGAAGAAAGAGCAATTTCACTAACTTGGCATGCATTGATGACAAACATGATTTGTATCTGATTGATTTTCTCAAGTTCAAGGTTCTTTTTATTGTTTCGAATGGATGAATTGAATTGTTACATTTTACTTAAAATTTCTCAAAAATATACGCTTCTTTGATTCAAAGGATTCTCATAGAAATTCAGAGGATTGAAACTCTTAGATTTTGTTTTATTAGTAGGAGTGAATCGTGTACAGTTTTTTTCTTTCTAAGTACTGCTTTGTGCTGCATTTTGCTTCCGGTCGGACCTACTGCAAAAATTCCTTTACTATTCCGATGATGCAATCTGAAACGAAAGTCATGCATAATAAGGACGTGCATGACTTTATTATCCCTTTTTTCTCTATATTCTTATGAATCAAAGGATCCTTAGTAAAAACCATGTCATAAATGTTTTATATTATAAATTAAAAATAAAACAGTGTTACTACATATAATTTTACATGTATTATATTGATAAAAGTTCGAAAACACTGATCGTACGCATAATCATATATAAGGCGATTTGCTCTCTAGCCCAACTCTATCGACTCCACTTGAGCCATATTTGGTCTCGAATTAACCATAGATTAGCGGGATACTCTTTTGCTTGCAGTAGGACACAGTAAATCCTATTTGCCGCCCGTTGCGGCGCAAAAGGCTCGCGCACACCCCGTCGCTGCAACGGGCTGGCCCAATTACGGGCTTGGAGTTTTTTTTCTTACTTTGTTTTTCCTCTCCTTTTTATTTTTCTTTATTTCTTTTCTTTTTTCTATTTTATTTTTCCGTTTTATTTTTTAGGATTTTATAGGTTTGAAAAATGTTCAGACTTAAATAATTTAGAATTTCAAATGTTCATTGTTGAAAATGTTAAGATTCCAAAAATGTTCAGATTTTTGAAAAATTTCAGATATGATAAATCTTTAGATTTAAAAATGTTCAGAAAATATTCAGATATTTAATGATATTTTTGAAAAAATTTAAGATTTTAAAAAAATAAGATTAAAAAAACTTTCAAATTTGAAAAATATTCTGACTTGTGCAAAAATCATACAAAAAATTTAGATTTTTAAAATTGTTCAGATTAAAAGAATAGATCAGAAAAGTGTTCAGATAAAAAAATATGAACAAAAGGAAAACAAAAAAAGGAAAACGGCAGATGTTGTAATGGGTCGCATCACTGCGGCCCATTTAAAAGCGTTGTAGACGGTGCGAGGCTTCTGTGCTGCTAAACGCTGTGAATAGAGCTCCCACGGGAGGCTGGGACACCTAGCATTTAGCACAAGTTTTTTTTTGGTATGAGGGAAGCATAAGTTTTAGGACCAACAAACTATTTGCAATATTCTAAAAGAATATCAAAATACCGTGAGGACATAGTAATCAGCCTGGCTTAACCACGGGAACCGGATCCTAATGTTAGGAAAAGCCCGATCTTCTTAAAGGTCGGCCTCAGGCACAGAGTGACCATTAGTTACGTCCTCCATTTTTTCGTTTTTCCTTTCGATTTCAAGCACGGAGAGTGCTAGGGACTCGAGCAGGGACATCGTGTATCCCAAAAAAAAAATCCCCGTTGTGGCGCCAGTAAGCAGTGGCGGGCCCAGGATTTCGAGAGTGTGTATTCAAAATTTTAAAGGTTAAAAAAATATTGTTTTTACAAGCCTAGTTTTTTATATGCATAATTGATTATAGGGGCATCATGCATTCATACGGTTCTAACTATAATATATAGAAGATATAACACGGTTTATTAAAATATCATTTTCATAGAACCAATCATAACTTGAAATTGTTCAACATATAAGTATAATTTTTTTAACATATCAAAGGGACAACATCTAAAATATCTGGAGGACAGAAAATACCGAAATGTTAGGAGAGCTTACAAATTTGAGGATAGCTTTCTCTTCATGTTTCAGACAAATTGCATAGGATTCCTATGCAATCTGGAAAAAAAAGATCTTCTAAATTTTGGGGCAAATTCTGTATGATTAATTTTCAGAATTTATGCAGCACCTCAAGTACTCAACTGTTGGAACTCCCGGCGGCGACCGACCGGCGACGAAGAAGCAACCAGCGCAGCCGCGGATCAGATGCCCTGGTGGACTATCACGGGAGCAAGCGACGAGAGTCTAGGAGGTTCGGCGAGCAGCCTGACCGTGCCGCAGCGGATGGACGAGGACAAGTGCGGCCTGCAGCCTGCTGCGTCGGGATTCTGCCGTCGCGCGTGGCCATCGCTCGTCTAGGGCTGCCTTGTTGCGTGATGCAATTCGGAACTAGCAGATTGGGAAATACGTACTACTCTACATGAGGAATGATACAACGAACAAAAGTTCAAGCCAACCCTGTACTCTCTTCCAGACTCGATCCTTCAAGTACTTGAAGGCCCCGTTAATCGAGACACCCACATCCGACGACATCCCCAAATACTTTTCGCTCAGTGTTATATTATGAACACCAAGCACATCCATGATGGCTTGCTTAACACTCTCCAGGCACCCCTTAGCAAAATGAATTGACGATTTGTCCATGTTCACTTGTTGACCGGATGCACTGCAGTATAGCTGAAGAATCTCTTTTAACTCCTCGGCACTCCCCCTGTTTGCTCTAAAGAACAGCAGGCTGTCATCTGCAAAGAGTAAATGGCTGACCATCGGAGCCGATGGTGCCACCTTAATCCCACTGAGGTTTGATGACTCAATTCTTGATTTTATAAGGCACGAAAGGCCCTCTGTTGCTAGTAGAAACAAATACGGAGAGATAGGATCACCCTGACAAATACCCCTCGACGGAACAAAACTCTCGAGATGGTCTCCGTGCGAGAGCCGAGACTGCGAGAAGGGGCCGAGCCGAGCGATCGAGGCATGGAACTAAATGGCCTGCTAGCTCTAGTTGGACCACATAGAGGAGGGAGGACGGATGTGGGCTGAAATGCTGAATACGTTGTCTCGTTCTTGTTCTGCGGTTTTTTTCTTTTATATACCGATTATATGATCCACATGACTGGTTTTTTGTCCAAAAATTTGGGTATTCAGTTGAATACCCTTGAATTGAAGTGGGCCCGCCCCTGCCATTAAGCGCCCTGGTGCTGTATTCTGCTTCGATGCTGAAGACACGTAAACTGGCTAAAACAGGAAATGAGAACACACCCATTGGTGAGAGGCTGGGGACCGCTGCACCTCAAAGGCTTGAAAAGGTTACGCCTTTGGATTCACCTACTACTCCCAACGTCCATAAAAAGATGTCACAACTTTGTTCAAACGTGCATATATCTAGACATAATTTAGTGTGTAGATTACTATACTACGAAGGCCATGACCGGGGTTGTAGCCCGGGCTGCAGTTCCGCCCCTGGTCTTCCCTAAATCCTAGGTCCGCCACTGTCGATTGATGATGGAGGAGATGATGCGGGCAAGCATCCATCCCATTAATTCCCACCACGCACAAGCTTGGTACGCAAGACGAGTCGCAGCAGGCAGCCATCCGGCATACTCAATCTCCTGTTGGTCTCCCTTCTTTCTCCCGCTTTCCGCCGCCGAATTCTCCATGCAGATGGTACTACTCCGTCGAAAAGAGCCACTTAGAAAGTGCGTACGTGCACCAACGAGGAGACACTCAACGGCTAATTATAGGATGTGAAGCTAGTGCGCCTTGGAACGGTTCCTCTGATCACACCGGTCTTGCATGGATGCAACATCCTCGCCGGTGCACCGTGATGTAAGCCTCTATGCTAGCTGCGCACTATATATACGCATGGGCACCCCATAGAACGTCTTCTCATCCATACTGCCCAGGTTGAGTTTGTTCCTCTGTGCAACAGCGAACAAGAATCGCCATCCTCAGTGATCGATCGATCTGATCAAACAAGAGGAAGACGCTTGATTCGTTATGGCGAGAAGCTTTGCTGCTGTGCCGCTAATGCTCCTGATGATCGTGGTCATGGCGTTCTTCGCCGTGTCCGGCACCGCGGCTAGACCGCTCGTCGGCCGCGGTGACGTGTGGAAGCCGGCAGAGGAGGCCGTGCCCGGCGGCGACAGCGTGATGGTGCAGCTTCTCCGGCAAATGTACCTGCAGCGGCTGGGGGCGGGGGCCTCGTGCGGCACCCACAGCGCAAACGGTGGCTGCCCGCACTGACGCCGGCCGTGATCTGTTAGAAGAAGACTCCAGGGGGGCACTTTTCAGCCGTCGCGATCACGATTCATCGCATTCAGGCTTTGTATGTAATATATAGTATACTAGATGAGTGGGTGCCTTTACAGTTTGTTGGTTTCCTTGTAATTTTTGGTTCATTCTTTGCTATAAAACTTGTATTTCATTCTATTCAAGTTTCCCCTGACCAAATAAATAATAACTTCACATTCCTTATGCTGGTATGGCGTGTTGTTTTCTGTACCTATAATATTCCACCTCCTACTAATGTTACCAATTTGTTCGGGAATTGGTTGCGTGGGATGGGCAACAAGACTAAAGATAGGATTCGTATAGGCGTTTCGGCTATCTGTTGGTCTATTTGGAATTGTAGGAAGATCTTGTTTTTAACAGAAAAGATAATTTTCATGTTCTACAGGTTATTCATATGGCGGTGCACTGGATCCAGTTATGGGCTTTCCTGCTACCTTCGGATCAGCGGGACCTTATGGTGGCTGGATGCACGAGACTTTTATTGGTGGCACAGGAGTTTTTCTCCCGGCATACGTGGCAACATATTAGTCGACTTTCGTAGTTGCGCTTCACCTTTATCTGTTTTTTATTGAGGCATGTCTCAATCTTTCGTGGTTGCTGAGATGTAATATTCGTTAAAGACTCACTTGAACTCTGTATTAATCAGCTGTGTGCATCACTTGATGCAGAGGCTGGGTTTTAATACAATTCCCTTTTCTAAAAAAAAATTCCTTATGCTGGTATTCGGTACCATTTCCTCTTTTGTACTCCCACACAACATAAAGCGTTTTCTCGGAAAACAAACAGCCATGTAAGGCAGAGGGTGTGGATTAACTTTCTTAGATCATCCACGCATGTCGAACATTGGTCTTAGTATTTTTTTTACGGAACCACTTCACAAGGCAGGGACCTCCACAATTTCCTTGAAATGAAGATAATTTATCCAATTTATGAGGGATAGCCTTGTTAATACGCGCTGAACAGGATGTAAGAAATGCATGTTTTGTGATTCAGAGGAATCCATTGAGCATTTTGTTCATCTCATGTCCTATGGTGTGTCGGATCTGGAGATTTAAACCATTTTATGTTTAAAGTTTCTTCTCCCGCCAATCTTTATCTTTACCTAATAATAAATGAAGGATGCCTTTTTGTGATACGTCGTTGAAATTTGAAACTACCATTAAAGTTGACGAAAATTACCCACCACTGCCACCAGCAAGTGGAAAAAACGATTCGATTTTATCCCCTTGGCTACCCCACTAGTGGAAGCTCCGAGCGCTGCCGCCTGCCTCGTCATCGTCGCGTCACACGACACACCATCCATCTGGGAAGAAGAAAAGGAGAAACAATTAAGCGCGGTAGAGGCTGGGGTTGGCACGAGCGATCGATTGCCATCTGACGTCGACGTCACTCCCCACGCTCGCCTCGGATGGATGGGACCTCTGCCTCCCTCGCCACGACCTCTGCTAACTCGTACGCAAGATGAGTCTCCCTTATTTCTCCGGCTTTCCGCCGATCCAATTCTCTATGCACATGGTGGTACTCGGAGCTAGCAATGGCGTAGAAAAGAACCACTTAAAAAGTGGGCTACGTGACGATGGCTCGATGATGGAGGAGATGATGCGGGCAAGCATTAAGGCTGCGCACGGTTAACCGAAAACCGAGAAACTGAACTGAAAAAACCGAAACCGAACTGAAATTGTGGTTATTTTGGTTTTCGGTTAAGGTTACGGTTAGTAAAATAGCTAACCATATGCCTTGCGGTTAATGTGGTTAATAACCGAAAACCGAATGGTTAACAAAAAAAAACCGAAATGCCTATTAACTTTTATTAATTTGCTACATTTATTGACTTTTATTAACTTTACGGGTTACTTGTAGCATGTGATTTGCTACTTCTATAGACTTTTATTAACTTTATGGGTTATTTGGTTACTTTGGATCATATGTCTATTAATTTTATAGTCTATTCCGTTATTTTGTAATATATGACCACAAAAAGAAATTGTTATTTTAAAATTCGCGTCAACTTATGTTAATTTGGTTATTACCGAAACCGAACCGAAATTAAATGGTTATTACCGAAACCGAACCGTATTCTCATACGAAACCGTATTTACCGAAGTATTGAAACCGTATAAATAAAAAAACGTATAAACCAAACCGAATTAACCATATTAACCGAACGCGCAGCCTTAGCAAGCATCCATCCCATTAATTCCCACCACGCACAAGCTTGGTACGCAAGACGAGTCGCAGCAGGCAGCCATCCGGCAGACTCAATCTCCTGTTGGTCTCCCTTCTTTCTCCCGCTTTCCCCCCGCCGAATTCTCTATGCACATGGTGCCACTCGGAGACACTCTCAACGGCAAATAACCAATTAAGAAGTGGCAATATGCACGGGTTAATTAATTATAGCATGTGAAGCTAGTGCGCCTTGGAACGGTTCCTCTCACACCGGCCATGCAACATCCTCGCAGGTGCATCGGTGTACCCTGATGTAAGACTCTATGCTAGATCGCACACCATGCATATATACAACAGGCAACAGCACTATGCCGTTGCCACCACTATATATACGCTTGGTCACCCCGTGGAACATCTCATCCGGCCATAGGTTCATCTGTTCATTCCTTTGTGCACCAGCCAACAAGAACCGATTTCGTCGGTGATCAAAGAAGAAGGGCACGCTTGATTCGTGATGGCAACAAGGAGATTTTCTGTTATGCCGCTAATGTGTTTGATGATCGTGGTCGTGGCTATCTTCGCCGTGTCTGGCGCGGCGGCTCGGCAGCTCGGAGGCGACGTGTGGGGGCCGCAGGGGAGGCCGTCCCCGGCGGCGACGGTGTGATGGTGCAGCTTCTCCGGCAGATGTACCTGCAGCGGCTGGGGCAGGGCCCTCGTGCGGCACCCACAGCGCCAACGGTGGCTGCCCGCACTGACAGGAGAAGAACGAGAATTTGTTCCTGCACTTTTCAGGCGTCCTGATCATGATCCGTCGCCGTCAGCTGGCTTTGTATGTTACATAGTACGAGATGGTGACGTTTTTACGAGATGACTGAGCGCCCTTTGCCGTTTGGTTCCTTGTAATTTTAATTAGTTCATTCTTTACTAAAACACTTTCATTTCATTCTATTCAAGTTTCTTTTCAACTAATTAATAAATAATACCTTCACATTCCATATGTTCGTATTTGGAACCATGTCTCTCGCGTACTTTGTACAAAACAACACAATAACTTTTGTACTAGGATATCTAATTTAAGGCTAGGTTTCGACAAGAGATTAAAACATGTACAAATGAGTAATCCCATTTGAATCTTATGCGTTGAAGGATTCGACAAGAGATATAGTTTTTGTTTTCATGTAGACATGTATGTTCCGACTGTCACAAGGTTAACTAAACTACAGATCATGGCACGAAAAACAAATGCTAGACTATAAAGCATAAACGTATTTCTAATTCTATACGAATGAGTTGCACAGAAATTCAATTTATCTCCCGAGCTCACAAGATCCTGCCTGATTAAAAAATTCAAAAATATAGTAAAACATTTTGAAAAATTCTGAATTATTTTGGTGATGAACATATACATGTTTTCGACAAATATTTTAAGTTTCATGGTGAAATGACATTCATGGTGCTCGGTGCAAAAAAAAAACAAATCACTGACAAAATTTAGACATACAAATAAAGTTTTTCAGAGCACCGATTTTGTTTTTTTCACCGAGAACCACGAGTGTTATTTCACCGCGAAACTTCGCATGTTTGTAGAAAACATGTATATGTTCATCACCAATTTTTTCAGAATTTTATGAAATGTTTTACTATTTTTTGAATATTTTAATCGTGCAGGAGCACGTGTGCTTGGGAGCCAAAACGCCTCTCCCTGAGTTGGAATAATAATCATAATAACAACAATACAAATATACTAATAAAGTACTAAAATAGAATTTTACACATTATAAATACTACCATTTTGAAAAGCTATTTACCAAAATAATTGTAGAGTCTGCATGTCTTCTTATGTGAGAATAAGCTTTAATTTTTTTCTCATGTTAGCAAATCTTTATTATTTCAAATGTTAGTGCGAGTTCACGAGTTCCACATTGTCTAGTTTCCTAAGTTATGTTCACTATAAGAAAGAATATGCTAAAAGTTCCAGTAAAATTGAAACCAAATGTCCGTCAATCAATGCACCCATTTATTAGTAGAAAAAATATCTTAGGTCCATGAGATATGCACCGAGATTCTCTCAAGTATAATCATAATTTTAACCAAACAAACTACATCAAATAGATCTTCAGAATTGTATCTTAATAAATCATACTCAAAATAACGTCATAATTCTACCTAATCATATGACAATTCATAGATCTTATATATTTAGGTTACCTAAATGTATGGCAACTATATTTTTTCATAATTGTACCTGAACTGATCAAAACATATAGATGTTCATATTTGTACATAAATGCATCACAAACAAGAGAATATCATTCATATGGAACTTATTATTTCCTAATGAAACGAACACCATTATAGATATTTATATGACAAGCGGTATAAAGTACTTTATTATTATATCTAATTATGTTATATGAGTCTATGCAACATGAATACTTATTTCTCGAATGCCTCCGAAACAACACAGAAAACGGTCACACAGCGTCCGAAACAACACATAAAAACGTCATCGCATTTGCAAACACAGTTGGTCCAAATAAAATGAGTCGCAGCAGCCTGCCAACCGGTAGACTCGATTCTGTCGTACCATCCAATCTCTTGTTGGTCTCCCTTGTTTCTCCGGCTTTCCGCCGCATCTCTATGCACATGGCACTAGTCCGAGCAATCCCGTGGAGAAGAACCACTTAAAAAGTGGCAATGTCCACCAACGATGAGACACTCAACGGTCCTGCTAACAAAAATTAATAATGTCATTGTGTCCTAACCTTAGCAGTACTTTGCTCGCGTCTAAAAGAACCAATCAAAAGCGGAAATGCGCACAGATTAATTAATTATCAGCATGTGAAGCTAGTGCGCGTTGGAACGATTCCTCTCACACCGGTCATGCTTGCATGTAACATCCTCGCAGGTGCATCGACGTACCGTGATGTAAGAGCCTATATGCTAGCGCAACATGCAGGCTAGCTGCCGATAGAGCACTCTATATATACGCGTGGCCACCCCATGGAGCATACCATCCATCGTGCCCTAGCTTAATCGATCTATTCCTTTGTGCAGCACTAAACAGCAAGAATCGGGTCGTCAGTGATAGACCGAGTGATCAAAGAAGAGCGAGACCTTTCATTTCTGATGGCGAGAAGGTTTGCTGCTGTGTCGCTAATGTTCCTGATGATCGTGGTGTTCTTCGCGGTGTCCGGTGCGGCGGCTAGGTCGCTCGGCGGCGGCGACATGTGGGAGCCCGCAGGGAAGGCCGTCCACGGCGGCGGCGACGGTGTGGTGGTCCAGCTTCTCCGGCAAATGTACCTGCAGCGGCTGGGGGCGGGGGCCTCGTGCGGCACCCACAGCGCAAACGCTGGCTGCCCGCACTGACGACCGTCATCAGTTCGAAGAAGATTCCAGGGGTCGATCGATAGAGTGATAGACACGAAATGAGCAAGAGTTTGTTCGTGCGCTTTTTCAGGCGTCGTGATCATGTATCTTTACACTAGTAGAAAACTGGCCTATGGTCCCGGTTCGGTTGGGCCATCCGTCCCGGTTCCCGAACCGGGACTAGCTAATCGGGACGAATGCTGGTCCCGGTTCAGCCACGAACCGGGACCAATGGGGATCCACGTGGCCAGTTCTGCCTGGGTGTGGGGGAGACTCATTGGTCCCGGTTCGTGTTACGAACCGGGACCAATGAGTGTTTTTTTTGTATTTAGGGTTTAGGATCCCCCTCTCGCCGGTGCCCCATCTCCCTCTCGCCGATGCCTCCGTCGTCTCCCCCTTCTTCGCATCGCCGACGTGCTCTCCATCGTTTCCGTACGCATATTATACGCTCTACTATATACACAGTACACGTTGACGCATATATAATTAATATTCGATCTCTTGCGAGAATACAACTATTTAATTACATGGAGATAGATCACATATGTAGTTCATCGTCCGCAGCATAATGTTCCCCCCTTTCATCGATGACCTCGCTAAGCAGAAATCCCGCCAATTCCTCTTGAATTGCTCGTATGCGCCGTTCTGGGTCGAGCTTCTCCCGCATTTTGCTCAAAGAAGTTGTTCTCCGCTCAGAGGTCAACTCGCGAATGAACTCGCAAACGTAGAATCCACATAAATTACTCCCCGGTGGCTGCTGCGGACTTTTCACCGATATATAAGTTAGCTCATTTTTGAATGGACCTTGTACATTCTGTTTGAATAGTGTCCAATGATACGTCTCAAACGTATCTATAATTTTTGATGTTCCATGCTTGTTTTATACCAATTGCTACATGTTTTGCATCTACTTTATATCACTTTTATACATTTTTTGGGACTAACCTATTAACAAGATGCCGAAGTGCCAGTTCCTGTTTTCTGCTGTTTTTGTATTCCAGAAAAGCTAGTCTGGAAATATTCTCGGAATTGGACGAAACTACACGGGGGTGCCTATTTTTCCAGAACACGCCTGACGGAGCGAAGGAGCAGCAGAGGAGGGCCACCAGGAGGCCACACGCCACCAGGGCGGGGCCCCCCTTCTGCCGCGCCCTGGGGTGGTGTGGGCCCCTCGGGGGTCCGCAGCCGCCGCCCTTTCGCCTACTTATTCCCCCCGACGCGAAAACCCTAAGTACCTGAGCAAATATCCACGAAAAGTTCCAGAGACGCCGCCGTCGTCAACCCTAGCTCGGGAGGGTTCAGAACCTCTTCCCGGCACCCTGCCGGAGAGGGGAATCGTCACCGGAGGCTTCTACATCGCCATGCCTGCCTCCGGAGTGATGCGTGAGTAGTTCATCCTTGGACTACGGGTCCATAGCAGTAGCTAGATGGTTGTCTCTCCACTTTGTGCCATCATGTTTAGATCTTGTGAGCTGCCCTACATGATCAAGATCATATTATTGTAATGCTACATGTTGTGTTTGCTGGGATCCGATGAATATTGAATATTATGTCAAGTTGATTATCAATCTATCTTATATGTTATTTAAGATCTTGCATGCTTTCCGTTACTCGTAGATGCTTTGGCCAAGTAGATGCTTGTAACTCCAAGAGAGAGTATTTATGCTAGATAGTGGGTTCATGTCTCCGTTTAACCTGGGACAGTGACAGAAAGTTCTAAGGTTGTGGATGTGCTGTTGCCACTAGGGATAACCTAACGATGCTATGTCCACGGGCATATGTGTTTGTTTACATTACGCACTTTACTTAATGCAATTATCCGTTGCTTGCAACTTAATACCAACGGGGGACTCGGATGACAACCCGGCGGTGGATTATTAGTCATAGATGCTGTTGGATAACGATCTATGTATTATGTCGTAATGCCCAATTAAATATCATAGTAGTCAACATGTCATGTATATGCATTGTCATGCGCTCACTATTCGTCAATTGCCCAGCTGTAATTTGTTCACCCAACATGTTAGTTATCTTTTATGGAGAGACACCACTAGTGAACTGTGGACCCCGGTCCATTCTTTTACACTGATTAAACAACCACAAACTGCAAACTGTTCCTTTTTCATTCTCTGCAATTTAATACTCATTTTCCACACCATACGTTTAATCCTTTGTTTTCAGCAAGCCAGTGAGATTGACAACCTCACTGTTTCGTTGGGGCAAAGTAGTTTGATTGTGTTGTGTGCAGATTCCACGTCAACAGTCCAGACTCCTGCGAGCTATTTTTCTGGCGCCGTTGACAACCTTCTGAAGAGTTGCTGCTCCTACTGGTTCGATAACCTTGGTTTCTTTCTGAGGGAAAACTTGCTGCTGACTACATCATACCTTCCTCTTGGGGTCTCCCAACGAACGTGTGTTTCACGTCATCAAGCTATTTTTCTGGCGCCGTTGCCGGGGAGACAGCAGTCTTCTGCAAGGGGAGTTTCACGCTTCCAATCTCTTTACTTTGTTTTTGTCTTGCTTAGTTTATTTTATTTTATCTTGTTTGCTTTCAATTATCAAAAACACAAAAAAATTAGTTACTTGCATTTAGTTTATTTTCAGTTTTGTTTTCTGTTAGTTATCATGTCTGGTTCGGCTCATCATGTTTTGGTTCCTGAAGTTGAGGTTCGATCTTTTAAGCAACAAAGTGGAGAAAGTTTGAAAGATGCTTGGTATAGAATCAGCGATGCTCATCGTAGGTGTGCTAAAAAATATTCCACTATGATCCTGCTTAGAAATTTTTATGTTGGCATAACTAGCTGGTATAGATATGTCTTGGACACTTTGACGGGAGGTAACTTTCTTGGTACCCTGCGTTGGAAGCTAGTTATATTATTGAGAGCCTAGTAGGAACACCACCTGTTAGTAACATTAAAAATGAGATCACCTTGGAAGATGTTATAAAGAAATTGGAGTCTATAGAGAAAAATTTGCCAAATCTCCTTGATAGTACTAGCAAAGTTGATGAATCACTGGGAACCATTAATGAAAGAATTGCTGTTTTAGAAACTAGTACTATTCAAGATAATCAAAATCTTAGGATTGGTGAATTAGAGGAGGCTATGGATGTAATAAGTTCTACTTTTACCTCTATTAAAACTAAAAGGCAAAAGGCTTTTGTGGGGAGAAAGCAAAAATTTATGTATGTTCCAAAAATTTCTAAACCAAAACCCACGGGTGCGTTTAAAACGGATAACGTGTTCAATGAGCTTGAGGGTAAGTCACATAATGGTCTATTTAAATTTTCTTCCCAAGAATTACGTAAACTGAAAAGTCCTAATGTGACAAACCCTGTTCTTGATGAAGCTTTTGATGAATTAGACCTTTCTTCACTTGGTAATACTTGATGCATGCTTTGTGCCTAGCTAAAAGGCGTTAAAGAAAAGCGCTTATGGGAGGCAACCCATTTTATTTTTCTGCAATTTTTCTTTTATTGAGTCAAGGAGTTTGTTTACTTCTGTAGCAACTCCTTTGTATCTTTATTTTCTCGCATTGTTGTGCCAAGAGTAGCCTCTAATGATAAGATGATGCTTAATTTTGATTGCTGCGCAGAAACAGATTTTTGCTGTTCACTGTACGAAATTCCTAAAATCACCAGATTGTTAAAAAATCTGAAATTTTTGTGCGTAATCTTTATGAATGTCTGAAACTTTCATTAGTTCAGAGTTTCTCGATCTGAGCGTCGTAAGTGCCTCGAAAAAATTCGTCTTTGCGGACTGTTCTGTTTTAGACAGATTATGCCTTTTTATTTTTCGCATTCTCTCTTTTACTAGTGTTGAGTGAAATTCTTTTTTGGGTGGAAGAGCTTCACATAACATCAGTGGCTGTAGCTAATGTTTAAAGTAACAAATCATATTGCGTCTTTACAGAACATGTGAATTTTTGATTATGCACTAACCCTCTAATGAGATCTACTTTGAGTTTGGTGTGACGGAAGTTTTCAAGGGTCAAGAGAGAAGGATGATATAATAGGATCAAGAAGAGTGAAGAGCTTAAGCTTGGGGAGGCTCCCATGGATCTCCCCAGCATATTTCAAGAAGACTCAAGCGTCTAAGCTTGGGGATGCCCAAGGCATCCCCTTCTTCATCGTCAAAATTATCAGGTCATCTCTAGTGAAACTATATTTTAATTCTTTCACATCATATGTGCTTTTCTTGGAGCGTCTGTGTGCTTTTTATTTTCAGTATTGCTTTTATTTTCAATAAAGCTTGACTGGACCCTAGCATTCTTGATTGGGAGAGAGACACGCTCCGCTTTTTCATGAGAATACTCCTATTCTTCACTTATATTTGTTGAGTATTCATATCTAGCGCTGTTCAGCTTTTAGCTCTTGTTTTCATGTATCTCTTGTCAGAGCTATTAGCTTTCTTTTGTAGAAAGTACTCTCTTGCTTCACTTATATTTGTTTGGAGAGTTGATGAAATAAATTGATTGGTGTTTGGTTGGTTCAGAAAATGTTGCATGTGGTAATTGGTATAAGGAAAAACTTGCTTAATCTTGTAGATCACTAAAATGGATAACTTGATGCTTGTCAATTGTTTTGAGTTAACAAGTAGATCATGATTAAATTGTGCATCACATGAGTTAAGCCTATTAGTGAAGAACTACCGTAAAGCTTGTTGAAAATTTGGTTTGCATCGGTGGTACCTCTAAGGTCTAGATATTTTCTAATAACAGGGTTTGGTTAACAAGGAAGACGGTATGAAGTCTTATAACGTTTGCAATATGTTTGTCATATAAAACTTGGTGTACGGGTTGATATTCTTGTTTGCTTACATAACCTTGCTAGCCTAAACTCTGTACTGAGAGGGAATGCTTCTCGTGCATCCAAATCCTTGAGCCAAAATCCATGCCATTTGTGTCCACCATAACTACCTATATGTGGTATTTCCTTGCCACTCCAAGTAAATTTTTCATGTGCTACCTTTAAATTATTCAAAATGTTATTATTCCCTTTTTGTGTCAATGTTTACTAGCTCATGAGGAATTAGTGTGGTTATTCTTTATTCTATTTGTCGAGTGGACTTTTACACCTGGACTAGTGGCATATACATCCGCTTATCCAATAACTTGCAAAAAGAGCTGGCAACGGGGTGCCCAGTCCCAATTAATTACAACTTTAACCAATTAATTCTCTTCACACTTTTGCCCTGATTCATCAGTAAGCAATGACAAACAGTGAAATACCTGAATGTGTGTAAACCAAAGAGAAAGAGGGATGATCTGCCTTGCTGGTAGAAATAACGTCCTTCATGGGAGCCGCTCTTAAAAGTCCGTTCGACAGGTAGAATACTGTTCTCACCCGCTACCATTCGTTGACAATTAACAAACACCTCTCAAAAATAGATACTCCTCCATGGTATGTGATTGATGGAAGGCACCCGAGGATTCGGTTAGCCATGGCTTGTGTTAGCAAGGTTGGGAGGAGTATCAAATATTTTATGCAATCTCTATATGCTTTCAAAAACCTAAAAGCTCTAGCACATGATTTAATCCCTGCTTCCCTCTGCGAAGGGCCTTTCTTTTACTTTTATGTTGAGTCAGTTTTCCTATTCTTTCTGTCTTCCACAAGCAAACACTAGTGTCAACTTTGTTACAACATGCGTTATATGCAATGTATTGGACTTGTTATACTACTTTGTGTTGACAATATCCATGAGATAAATATGTTGAAAGTTGAAGCAAATGCTGAAACTAAATTCTTCCTTTGTGTTGATTAAATACCTTTTGTTAGAAACTATTGCTTTATGAGTTAACACTTATGCAAAACTGTTTGATGCTTGTCTCGAAAGTACTATTCATGAAAACGTTTAGCTTGTGTGATTCATTGTTTACTCATTATCTATTTGTAGCAAATTATAGACCATTGACTTGGATCACTTCATTCATTTACATGTGCCTTGCAATATTATATGATCAAGATTATGATAGTAGCATGTCACCTCAAAAATTATTTGTTTTTATCGTTTACCTACTCGAGGACGAGTAGGAACTAAGCTTGGGGATGCTGATACGTCTCAAACGTATCTATAATTTTTGATGTTCCATGCTTGTTTTATACCAATTGCTACATGTTTTGCATCTACTTTATATCACTTTTATACATTTTTTGGGACTAACCTATTAACAAGATGCCGAAGTGCCAGTTCCTGTTTTCTGCTGTTTTTGTATTCCAGAAAAGCTAGTCTGGAAATATTCTCGGAATTGGACGAAACTACACGGGGTCCTATTTTTCCAGAACACGCCTGACGGAGCGAAGGAGCAGCAGAGGAGGGCCACCAGGAGGCCACACGCACCAGGGCGCGGGCCCCCCTCTGCCGCGCCCTGGGTGGTGTGGGCCCCTCGGGGGTCCGCAGCCGCCGCCCTTTCGCCTACTTATTCCCCCCGACGCGAAAACCCTAAGTACCTGAGCAAATATCCACGAAAAGTTCCAGAGACGCCGCCGTCGTCAACCCTAGCTCGGGAGGGTTCAGAACCTCTTCCCGGCACCCTGCCGGAGAGGGGAATCGTCACCGGAGGCTTCTACATCGCCATGCCTGCCTCCGGAGTGATGCGTGAGTAGTTCATCCTTGGACTACGGGTCCATAGCAGTAGCTAGATGGTTGTCTCTCCACTTTGTGCCATCATGTTTAGATCTTGTGAGCTGCCCTACATGATCAAGATCATATTATTGTAATGCTACATGTTGTGTTTGCTGGGATCCGATGAATATTGAATATTATGTCAAGTTGATTATCAATCTATCTTATATGTTATTTAAGATCTTGCATGCTTTCCGTTACTCGTAGATGCTTTGGCCAAGTAGATGCTTGTAACTCCAAGAGAGAGTATTTATGCTAGATAGTGGGTTCATGTCTCCGTTTAACCTGGGACAGTGACAGAAAGTTCTAAGGTTGTGGATGTGCTGTTGCCACTAGGGATAACCTAACGATGCTATGTCCACGGGCATATGTGTTTGTTTACATTACGCACTTTACTTAATGCAATTATCCGTTGCTTGCAACTTAATACCAACGGGGGACTCGGATGACAACCCGGCGGTGGATTATTAGTCATAGATGCTGTTGGATAACGATCTATGTATTATGTCGTAATGCCCAATTAAATATCATAGTAGTCAACATGTCATGTATATGCATTGTCATGCGCTCACTATTCGTCAATTGCCCAGCTGTAATTTGTTCACCCAACATGTTAGTTATCTTTTATGGAGAGACACCACTAGTGAACTGTGGACCCCGGTCCATTCTTTTACACTGATTAAACAACCACAAACTGCAAACTGTTCCTTTTTCATTCTCTGCAATTTAATACTCATTTTCCACACCATACGTTTAATCCTTTGTTTTCAGCAAGCCAGTGAGATTGACAACCTCACTGTTTCGTTGGGGCAAAGTAGTTTGATTGTGTTGTGTGCAGATTCCACGTCAACAGTCCAGACTCCCTGCGACAGCTATTTTTCTGGCGCCGTTGACAACCTTCTGAAGAGTTGCTGCTCCTACTGGTTCGATAACCTTGGTTTCTTTCTGAGGGAAAACTTGCTGCTGACTACATCATACCTTCCTCTTGGGGTCTCCCAACGAACGTGTGTTTCACGTCATCATCCAACACCTGATTTGGCCAAAAAAAAATGAACAAAAGAGTTATTAATTACTTGATATCAGGAAACGAACGAAAGAGGCCGATATAATGCGATAATGATTGAAATTACTTATTGAGTATTTCTTTCATTGAGGTCCACGTCGCTTGGTCCCAACTTAATGAGTCGTGGACTTCAACTATGGACTTGTCAACTTGAATGCTTAGCAGAATCCAGTGAAACCTGCGGACGTTTACATAAAGCAGACATGCATAACTCATCAATTACACTTAACATCGAGAAAGCCAAATAAAAATATGTACAAGACAGAAACACTCACTTGAAGTTGTAAGGAAATAGTATTTCCGTACAGAAGTTTTGCTTGATTAAAGAGGTGGTCAGGTCATGCTCCACGTCTCTGGGGTGATTGCGTAACGTATGTTCATTAACGATATATGGGTCAACGAACCCAACCTCATAATGTCTAGATGCTTTGCATTCCATCATCTTCGTTCTACATAATAGCGTACAAAAGGATATATATATAGTCAGGATAATATAATACAGGCAATGAACAAGCTGAGCTAGAGACTTAATTACGAAAATAAATCACTTACAGACAATAGCAACTGAGGATAGATTTGTCGAGGGCGCGCTGATTGAATAACTGAAACAGTTCAGTCATTTGAACCTGTATACTGTAAGGTTTGAAGAAATGCTCCACTCGAACGTCCACCGCAATCCACTCCTTCGCGCCCTTCTTTGATGTGTGCACCATGTACCAGTTGTGCAGATTTCGCATATTTTTGATAGACGCGTGACCTCCTCATTACTGACCATAGACTCCCCTGTGACATATTTCCGTGCTATCTCTAACATTGACTGTTCTTCATAGCCTAAAAGTTGACCAAGAGTCATACCCACGGCGGTAGCATTTTCCATGGCCTGCGATACAGTGATACCATGTTCTCTAGCAGCAGCTATGGCTCTGGGGTCCAATAATTGCAGGTCCTTATCCATATCGGCTCTGAAGTCCTTGTCGATATCGGAACACACTATGAGCGGGGGGACTGATTGATTTTTCTGTTGTCCGAGCTGGGCAATTTGTTTCCCGCTTTTTGCACTTCTTTCCTTGTCCTGCTCAGACTGGGCACGTGCTAGCTTACTAAGTTCACGACCATAGTCAGATTGCAGATTCATCGATATTTGGGATGGCTGCGCAAGGAAGGACTTAGCCCACTTTTTGGATTTTTCATCGTATACCGGCTTTTGCTCGGCTTTTTTGGTGCAAAAAAAGCCTTATTGTAGGCAGCCACCTCCGCGGCGTTTTCCGCTACAGTCCTGTCATAAGGTCTAATGGGAAGATTCTTATGAGGTACTGTTGGGAGGGGCGACCTTTTACGTTTCGGTGATCGCTTACCCCTCATAGTACGAGCGGTGGGCGGAAACGGCTGACGCGGCGGCGGAGACGGCTGACGCGGTGGCGGAGAAGGCTGCGCTGGAGACTGGTGAGGCGGTGAAGAGGACTGTTGCGCTGGAGAATGCTGAGGCGGTGAAGAGGACTGTTGCGCTGGAGACTGGTGAGGAGTCGATGGCCTTGGCTGCCAGTTCGGAAGCACGATGAATTCCTTTGGCCATAGAATGGTCGCTTTCTTGGCTTCTCCAAGTTCAAGCACCTCCCCATCTTCACCTGCAGGGTGTTCCAGCTTCAGCTCCTATAATCTTTCATCACTTCATCCACCGCGACAACAGCGTAGCCATTTGGAACCGGAGAGAAATGGTAAGTTGGATTAGGTCCAATTGGTACGACATAGCCGACCGCCACCTTCATGATTAAGTTAAAAACTTTCACATGCATCTCACAAGGTGTGCTCTCCGTGATATCATCCACTGGGTAGCGACGAAGTGGAGCCACCGTCACTGCATCATCAGTACCATCCTGGAGCTCCGTGGAAGCCACGCTGCTTTTCCGATTCGATGGGCCGCCGGTACCATCGCATGCAGCTTCTACCATGTGCCGCTGAGATTGGCCGCTAGTACCTTGCTGGCTAAGTGCGGCAATTTGATCCTTCTGCCGCTTTAATTCTTCTTCTATATTACTTAGCCGGTCTGCAGCAACGCGTGCTTCCATTGCCTCCCTTTCCTTTCTCCTCTGATGGCTTCTATCAGGAAATTTCTTCCTGTGCTCGGGAATCGCAATTGTCTTGGGCTTGGAGCCTGGTACGCCTCGTAACCGTCCGTCGTGTTCCTTATTCCCAAGGGCGCGTGTGAGCTCGTCATCCTCTCTATCGGGAATGAACCGTCCCTCTGCAACATCCTTTACTGCATTTCTAATGCCTTCGATGGGTAGTAGGGGATTATCTTTGTGTCTTCTGTTATATATGCACTTCCCTTCTGCGTCCAACGTGCCCCCATGCCCGTAAAACCAATTTCTTGCCCGTTCGATCCATGCGAGTGGCTCTGGAGTGATCCCTTTAGCCAGCAGGTCCGCCTCAAGTTTCTCCCACTTAGGCATGCTAAAAGCGTAGCCACCAGCCCCCATAGTATGGTGGTAGATCTTTTTAGCAGCATTTGCCTTATTTTTTGCAGACTTTTCCTGAGCTTCCTCCGATTTCTTGTACGCCACAAATTCTTCCCAGTAGTCCCTTATCTTCTCATACCCTTTATCGAAGTCCGGAGTCTTATTTTTCTGGACAAACTCGATGTTCAATCTTTTCTTCCAGTTCTTGAATAGCTCGGCCATCTTCTTAAGAGCCCAGTCCCTGACTTTTTGCTCCATGTTTTCCGGGCAATCTTTTCTGCCTCATTTGGATCCTCCTCATCTGGATCCACCTCTGGCGCCAGGGTGAAATTAAGCATGAGCTTTCTCCAAAGTCTTTCTTTGCCCTCCTCGCCGACATATCTTACTCCTCCCTCCTTTGGCTGATGCCATTCTCGAACGGTGATCGGGATGTAGTCCCTAACAAGAACTCCGCATTGCTTTACCATTTTATTTTTAACACCAGGGGGAGCAGTCGGTGTGCCGTCTTCAGCGACTTTTTCGATCCTGTACCTTTCTTGGTCGCCCAACTTTTTGGTTGGGCCTCGTTTTGTCCTTACAGAAGATTTGCTCGATCCGGAGGGCTAAAAGAAGAAAGAGCGTTAATATATGTATATAGACAGCAGAGGCTTAATTAATACAATCTTCGGCTTCATTAATATATGTATATGCACCTCGCCGGAGTTTGCAACATTTAATGTTCCACCGAGCCTTCGGCTTCTCCCTCGCCGACTTCTCCCCCACCCCAGCCGTCGGGTTCTACCTCACCGGAGCCGTCTCTTCGGTTGAGAGACTCATCTCCCTCACCGGAGTTGTTCAGAAACTGCGAGGTGACATCGCCAACATCTTCCGGCCCGCGGATTATATCCTCGAGGATGTTTTCCTGATTTTCGTCTCGTTCCATAGTTTCTGCAAATTAAGAACAATGCACAAAACTTTAGTTGGGTAACTTGTTCCATATGTCAAGATACATCTACACAATTTTTGACTTGCCCAAAAACCTAAAATAAAATACTCTTTTATTTATTTTCAGAAAATCCCCTTTTCTTAGGTTTACAAAGGAGCTACCTTTTTCATACCTCAGAAAATTCACTAAAAATTAGGGAATGATCCTCATTACTTGTAGAACCCAAATAATTTGGACATTTTTGCCCTTTTGTTTTCAGTACAAAAACTAAGAAAATAAGAAAAGGCCATAAAAAATAATGCAAACACTTGGCAACCTTTTTCTGATCTAACACACTTGGCAAAATTAAATCCTTTGAGGGATAGCAAGTACTGAATATTTCTGATCTAACACAATTGGATTCAACTCATTTAGATTAACCATTTGACAGCTAAAAATGTCGTAGTACAGAAGGGTCTACAAACGTTAATTGAATGCCAAATTATTTCTGTTGCTCAATTAATTCCACAAAAATTAGGGATGCTAATTTATCACAATACTAAGCTAACAAAATTGGATTCACATTATTTGAGCTAACAGAGCATCAGAAACAAACAATTTGGTGATTTAAACCCTCTGTAGTAATTTAAATACCATTCTTTTATTGTTAATCTAAATAATATGGGACTTGTGTGGTTGGACAAACATTTTTATTAGATTTCCAAACAATTTTGATTCATCAATTTTGGACTTATAGATCTCGAGTTACTTAATTTCTAACATACACACAGATTTTGATCCAAAGAATAAACATTTGATTCATAAATGTTTATTAATCAAGTCACCGTATCGGCGGCGCCGCCGTGGCCGGAGACAGTGGCGGACGGCGTAGGGCTCACCTCGGGGTGGTGTAGACGGCGGAAATGGGCGCGGCGTCCGGGGGAAGGTCGTGGGAGAAGCGGTGGTTGCCGAGGATGGCCCGACCGTCGACGGCGAGCAACGCGGTGTGCACGGGCGGCGCGGTACTGTGCACGGGCTCCTCTCCTTCTTCTCAGCACGGGCGGCCGGCGTGCGGGCGGCGCGGCGCGGGCGTCGAGGCCACCGGCGTCGAGGGAGCGTCGAGGCAAGGTCGGGCAGCCTGACGGCGTACGTTCGCTCCGTCGCGCGCTTGTAGTCCTTCGTCGATTTGGAGATGAAAATGAGGAAGAAGAAGTGGCAGGCACTTATACCAGGCCTCATTGGTCCCGGTTGCTGGCAAGAACCGGGACCAATGCCTCTTTGGTCCCGGTTCTTGCCAGCAACCGGGACCAATGAGTGGGTCAGTTAATGCCAGATCCAGTGGCGCGTCCATGGACTCATTGGTCCCGGTTGCTGGCAAGAACCGGGACCAAAGAGTCCTTTTTCAAAATTATTTCGAACTTTTCAGTTCTGAAATGTTGTTCCCGCCTTTTTTTTCTTATTTAGGTGTTTGAATATGAATTTCAAACGGTTTTGAATCTGAAAAGACTTTCAACATGAAAAGTGTTTAAATTTGAATAAATAATCCGAAACCATTTTCTGTTTTCTAAAATAATTATTCTAACTATTAACCATTTGCCATTTTCAATTAAAAATGCATTAAGTTTATTGCATATTTTGAATTGACAAAACTTTCAACATGAAAAGTGTTTGAATCTGAATAACTAATTCAAAACCATTTTCTATTTTTTCAAATTACTTATCTAAATATCATTTTTGTTTTTCGATTGTCAAAAATGACATTTTTTGTGAAGAAATATGGTGCAAAATGGCACACATCCAATTATCACACAATGTAGACCATATTTTATGGATAATCCATCCAATTAAACGATCGTCGTCTTAGCTAGACCAGAAGTAGTTAATGACAACAATCTTGGGTACATAGACGAACCATAGGTTAGTCATACTCCTGCCTAGTACTATAATACTCGTCCTCGTAGTCGTCGTAGTCGCCGCCGTCGTCGTCGCTGTCGTCGGGCGGCGCTCGCCTGGACTGGAAGCGAGGGTAGCGCAGGCGGGGTTTATCGCCGGCCGTGATGTAGTTCATGACGCTCTGGAGAGTCCGGTCGCTCCACCACAGCCGACGGCCGGCCTCGTTGAAGTTCGAAGGAGGCGGGCGTCCTCCTTGTACCTGGCGAGCGCCCTCTCACGCCGATTGATGAAGAAGGCGTCCCAAGTCGGGCGGTAGTCGGGATGCCAGCGGGGATCCATCCGCTGCGCCGGAGTGAGCTCGAGATAGTAGTGGTTCGTGATGGCCGCCCGGCGCGCCAAACCTTGAGGGACAGGAGGGACGGCACGCCTCCGGTGGAACAGTAACCATTTATCTGTTACTTGTCGTGCAGGGAGGTGACGAAGAATTGACAGCTTCGCCGGGTCAGCCGTAACAGCGACACGGTGTCCTCTCCTCTCGTCCAGGACAAGTGATTCAAAGTTTTCCTTGATTGATTGCTACAGTTGAGTGTTTTTCTCTGAAGAAAATGCTTCAGGTCGTTATTACGGTAGAATTCTGATCTCCCAAGTCAGGTTGAGACCAACTGTGCGTGCATGCGACCTGCTCCTGTATGTAAGTCAAGATGATCAAGCCCAGCAGCACTCCGGACGTGGAAAATCCATGGCTGATTATCACGCGCTGCGGCCCGAGAGTTTTACAAGTCACCATCTCCTCCGTCCTAGGAAGTGGCCGTAGGTTTCTCTCGTGTTGCCAACATGCATGCCTGCCGGGCATGGCAAATTTTAATGTTTTTTTCATCTCACCACCATGCAGCTTTCTACTCCTTCCATATCAAAATATAATATTTTTAGCCTTTTTCTGTACACATGTATCTAGACATGTTTTAGTGCAAGACCTAGATACATGTGTGTAGAAAAAGTCTAAAAAATCTTATATTTTGATACGGATGTAGTAGTGGAAAAAGCACCCCAAACCAACCAAACGGGGTGACCAAAGCCACCGAGCGATATAGGCAAACGAGGGAAAGCACCTCCGGAGGTGCTTCCCGTGGCTTCCCGCAATAGCCGGCGAAGCGTTTTTATATTTGGACATATCGTTCGAGGAAATTACGAGGAGAATGCCACCGTGAGCCACAGCCGAAACGAGCCCAGCAATCCAATATTTTTCCCCATCGCCCACTTTTCCCGTCCGCACACCACTCGCCCGACCTGTCCCATCCCCTCCCAGCGCGCTAGGGTTCGTGCGCCTTCACCTCCAGATCGACTGCCGCCAGCGCTAAGTGTATAACAACAAAATGGGACCTTGTAACTGACTAGCACAGACTTTGTAATAATTTAATAAAGCGGCCGTATGCATCACTTTGATGCAGAGGCTGGGACGTCCCCTTTTCGAAAAAAAACAAAATGGGACCTAATTTTGTGCTGCTGGAAATTCTCGTAAAATCTCAGCCTCAACGTCACAGTTTTTCGTTTTATAAAATCTCAAGCAGGTGCCTCGGTAATACTAGGAACGATCGTGGTGCCAGAGGTGCGAGGCCGTATATATGTCGGTGACAAGTTGGATGATGGTGCATACTACACCAGAGGCAGTTTGGGAAATAGCATTGTAAATGATTTATCAGGTACGTAGTACTATATAGTATATCTGACTAGGGCCATATCGTGCTGTTCTTGAGCTCTGCGCGTTTCAAACAATAACAAAATACTACAACCTCCGATCCATATTAATGGACTCAACTTTATCTAGATACGGATGTATCTAGTTAAGTGTTTAGACTAGATGCTTCCGTATATAGACAATGTTGAGTCCATTAATATGGATCAGAGGGAGTACGAGTTTTGCTCCTAGTACAAGCCAGGATCGATGGATAGAGTGATCGAGCAGCTTGGTGGACGTAAGACGCATGCAGCAAAAAATGTGGCCCTTGTAACAAACTTTCGGCCAAGTTTTGAGCACTCTTTCTTGGAAATTAGCTAGAGACGCTGCGCACGCGGGGTCGTGAAAATTCGGAGCACAGCGTGTCAGCGTCTCCTTGCTTGGCTCCCAAGGCGTTTTCATGTCGAACCACAGTTCCTCTCTCTATCGATTCCTTGGTTCCTCGTGATGAAAAGATAATTTATAAAGCTGAGTTCACGGATATATGAGGCTGTAAATTAAAGTATATATTTGAGAAAACTAATTCAGTCGTAGCTGGAAACAAAAAGATCGCCATGATTTTCCTGTTCAAAAAAGCAAATGTAAAATCGACCGAGAAGCTAGCGCTAATACCACGCACAGCTTGTTGGGGGCTTGGTCCAAGTAATCGGTCGCTTTGACTCTGGAGCTCGATCACCGGCATTCTTTCGTCGTATTTTCGCCATTGCCCGGCCACGCGCCGTCGCCGCGCTTGGAAGAAGAACGCACGAACCGTTTGGATGGAACTCTATGTGCGAAGTACGCCATGCCGACCCATCGATCGATCAAGCATATATTGACTCTTCAGACATAGGCATGCCGCACGTAACCGCCATGCAACTTCCTCTCAAAATCTCCGCGTACGCCTCTCCATCGTGTTGCATACTTGTATATATAGGCCAGCGCCCAGCGGCACGACCCATTCGTATATCTACCACCTACCTCGTCTCATAGCACATTCACAAAGTCGCCAACCCCGGCCAGCGTCGTCGATCAAAACAGAAGAGAAGCGAGGAAGAAAGCTAAGCACCCATGGCAGTGCTGGTGAGGAAGATGAGGCTCGCTCTGGTGGTGCTCGTGGCGGCGCTGGTGCTGCTGTCGGTGCTCGGCGAGGCGGCGCGGCCGCTGGGCGGCGAGGACTGGGCGGCCGCCGGAGGCATCCCGCTTCCGGGCGGCGCGGCCGTCGTCCAGGTGCTCCGGCGGCTGTACCTGCAGCGGCTGGACGGGCCCGGCGCGTCCTGCAGCACCAACAGCCCCAACAACGGCTGCCCGCCCTAGGATCGGTCGTCGCCGCCGGACGGCGCGTCACGGCCTACGCCGGTTCCTCTCGGGTTCCAACGCGTTTTTGACGACCCCGAGTGGTAGACGACTCCGGTGATCGGTCGCCAATATGTAGGATTATTGGATTCGTTTGATTGGTTTCTTTCTTTCTTGGTGATTTGGTTTTTTTTGCCCCACGCTCGCCGCGAGTGGCAATTTGTACATACAAAAGATATACACACATATACGTACGTATGATCTGTTTGAATAAAGCATATGCAAGCTGCAAAAGCACCAGCGATACATGTATGAATGTTGAATGTACATGAATAACTTTGTTTATGATCTGTTTCTTGGAAATACTTTGTTTGCTAATTGGTACTCGGCTTCCTGACAATTTCTCAAAACTTCTTGACCAAGCACGCACGGTTTAATTCCGTGAATTTTTGATTCGTGAATGAGCGAAAACATGTCACTGGTTACGCACGCATATGCCTGCAAGTGGAAGCTGACATTCGCATGCGTCACTCATGCCGCAGAACTTTTCATGGCCCGACGTGTGATGCTGTGGTAGGCTCAGCCGGTTTCTTGGTACGCGTGCAGTTCGTCGGGCGTATTTCTGTCCTTTGTTTGACCCACTGGCGTCGACAGAAGTCGTAGGCGGTGCTCACCTTGGCCAATTCCATCTCTCTCGTTGGCCTCAGTTGACGATCGCCACCTGCCTGCGGGCCTCGCCGCGCTCACTACTACTCGTCGGCGGCCGGGTCTGGCGGTGCCAAAGACTTGGACGAGGCTTAATTTCTGCACCGTTGCACGAGTCTTAGACTTGGACGGTATTGTAGGCTTCATCGTTGAGTCTGCTAGAAATTCCAGGTTTTCTTTAACACTGCATTAGTGATCTTAGGTGCAAATTAGGTACAGTAAATTCAGATTTTTTTTTTGAAACAAGACAAAGTCTTTATCTTTTATATTGATAAAGAAGGAGCAAACAACCACGGACTAAGCCAACATAAAGAAAAGGTAAAACTAGTGAAAATAAGCCCTTCTAACTAGCCAGTAACCACTGCTAACATCTCAGCGCCTGCGAGGATTCAGTTCATCCCCTCGTCTTTGATCCGCTGGAACAAGGTGGAAGGCATCACGAATTTGTTGTTGAAAGCCCTCGCATTCCGTTCTTTCCATATCTCCCACGTAATCAGGATGGTTGCCGTCTTGAGCCCTTTACGTGAGGAGCAGTCTGAGGCCACCACCGAGTTCTTGTAGTCGATGACAGTTGGCCTCCCCAACCCAAGGTTCTGCAACAAGGTTGGGCATTTAGGCCAGACAGCCGCCTCCGCCAGATTTCTTTTTTTTTGATAAAGAGCAATTTATTACTCAGAGTATATATGGGATCCTTCTCCGCAGCAGCGGCGCTGGATCCATCTCGGTCGCCGTCGTCTCGAGGAAGGGTTGTGCGCGGGGAGGAGAGAAAAAGGAGAGAGAAAGGCAAACGTGGGGAGGCGAGGGAGAAAAAAGAACGTGGGTGCAACCCCAGACACACGTCGCGCGTGTGCGCGAACCGCGCGAAAGCTCGCGTGCTCGGGAAGAAAGAGTAATTTCACTAACTTGGCATGCATTGATGACAAACATGATTTGTATCTGATTGATTATCTCAAGTTCAAGGTTCTTTTTATAGTTTCGAATGGATGAATTGGATTGTTACATTTTACTTAAAATTTCTCAAAAACTTACGCTTCTTTGATTCAAAGGATTCTCATAGAAATTCAGAGGATTGAAACTCTTAGATTTTGTTTGATTAGTAGGAGTGAATCGTGTACAGTTTTTTTTTCTAAGTACTGCTTTGTGCTGCATTTTGCTTCCGGTCGGACCTACTGCAAAAATTCCTTTACTATTCCGATGATGCAATCTGAAACGAAAGTCATGCATAATAAGGACGTGCATGACTTTATTATCCCTTTTTTCTCTATATTCTTATGAATCAAAGGATCCTTAGTAAAAACCATGTCATAAATGTTTTATATTATAAATTAAAAAATAAAACAATGTTACTACATATAATTTTACATGTATTATATTGATAAAAGTTCGAAAACACTGATCGTACGCATACTAATATATAAGGCGATTTGCTCTCTAGCCCAACTCTATCGCCTCCCTTGAGCCTTATTTTGTCTCGAATTGACCATAGATTAGCGGCATACTCTTTTGCTTGCAACAGGACACAGTAAATCCTATTTGCCGCCCGTTGCGGCGCAAAAGGCTCGCGCACACCCCGTCGCTGCAACGGGCTGGCCCAATTACGGGCTAGGAGTTTTTTCTTACTTTGTTTTTCCTCTCCTTTTTATTTCTCTTTATTTCTTTTCTTTTTTCTGTTTTATTTTTATGTTTTCTTTTTTAGGATTTTTATAGGTTTGAAAAATGTTCAGACCTAAATAATTTAGAATTTGAAATGTTCATTGTTGAAAATGTTAAGATTCAAAAAATGTTCAGATTTTTAAAAATATTTTTGAAAAATGTTCAGATATGAGAAATCTTTAGATTTAAAAAATGATCAAATTTGAAAATATTCAGATATTTAATGATATTTTTGAAAAAGTTAAGATTTTTAAAAAATAAGATTCGAAAAACTTTCAAATTAGAAAATTATTATGACTTTTGGAAAAATCATACAATTTTTTTAGATTTTATAATTGTTCAGATTAAAAGAATAGATCAGAAAAGTGTTCAGATAAAAAAGTATGAACAAAAGGAAAACAAAAAAAGGAAAACGGCAGATGTTATAATGGGTCGCATCACTGCAGCCCATTTAAAAGCGTTGTAGATGGTGCGAGGCATCTGTGCTGCTAAACGCTGTGAATAGAGCTCCCACGGGAGGCTGGGACACCTAGCATTTAGCACAAGTTTTTTTTTGGTATGAGGGAAGCATAAGTTTTTGGACCAACAAACTATTTACAATATTCTAAAAGAATATCAAAATACCGTGAGGACATAGTAATCAGCCTGGCTTAACCACGGGAACCGGATCCTCTAACCTACAAGGGGTAATGTTAGGAAAAGCCCGATCTTCTTAATGGTTGGCCTCAGGCACAGAGTGACCATTAGTTACGTCCTCCATTTTTTCGTTTTTTCCTTTCGATTTCAAGCACGGAGAGTGCTAGGGACTCGAGCAGGGACATCGCGTATCCCAAAAAAAAATCCCCGTTGTGGCGCCAGTAAGCAGTGGCGGGATCAGGATTTCGAGAGTGTGTATTCAAAATTTCAAAGGCTAAAAAAATACTATTTTTTCAAGCCTAGTTTTTTATATGCATAATTGATTATAGGAGCATCATGCATTCATACGGTTCTAACTATAATATAATATATAGAAGATATAACACGGTTTATTAAAATATCATTTTCGTAGAACCAATCATAACTTGAAATTGTTCAGCATATAAGTATAATTTTTCTAACATATCAAAGGAACAACATCTAAAATATCTAGAGGACAGAAAATACAGAAATGTTAGGAGAGCTTACAAATTAGAGGATAGCTTTCTCTTCATGTTTCAGACAAATTGCATAGGATTGAAGTGGGCCCGCCCCTGCCAGTAAGCACCCTGGTGCTGGATTCTGCTCCGATGCAGAAGACACGTAAACTGGCTAAAACAGGAAATGAGAACACACCCATTGGTGAGAGGCTGGGACCGCTGCACCTCAAAGGCTTAAAAAGGTTACGCCTTTGGATTCACCTACTACTCCCAACGTCCATAAAAAATATCACAACTTTGTTCAAACATGTATGTATCTAGACATATTTTAGTGTGTAGATTACTATACTACGAAGGCCACGACTGGAGCTGTAGCCCGGGCTACAGTTCCGCCCACTGTCGATTGATGATGGAGGAGATGATGCGGGCAAGCATCCATCCCATTCCCACCACGCACTGCCGCGCTCCACAAGCTTGGTACGCAAGACGAGTCGCAGCAGGCAGCCATCCGGCAGACTCAATCTCCTGTTGGTCTCCCTTCTTTCTCCCGCTTTCCCCCGCCGAATTCTCTATGCACATGGTACTACTCCGAGCAATCGCGTCGCAAAGAACCACTTCAAAATTAAGTGCGTCCGTGCACCAATGAGGAGACACTCAAATGTTAATTATAGCATGTGAAGCTAGTGCGCCTTGGAACGATTCCTCTGATCCCACCGGCCATGCAACATCCTCGCAGCTGCACTGTGATGTAATTCTCTATGCTAGCGCACCATGCGTCCACTCATACATCATATATCACTACGGCGAAGCCTATAGCCATGCGATCACTATATATACGCATGGGCACCCCATCAAACGTCTTCTCATCCATACTGCCAAGGTTAACTTAGTTCCTCTCGATCTGCAGCAGCCGACAAGCTAGAATCGAATCGGTGGTCGAGTGATCAAACAAGAGGGATATATACGCTTGATTCGTGATGGCGAGAAGCTTTGCTGCCGCGCCGCTAATCCTGATGATCGTGGTCATGGCGTTCTTTGCCATGTCCGGCGCCGCCGCTAGACCGCTCGTCGGCCGCCGTGACGTGTGGAAGCCGGCAGAGGAGGCCGTGCCCGGCGGCGACAGCGTGATGGTGCAGCTTCTCCGGCAAATGTACCTGCAGCGGCTGGGGGCGGGGGCCTCGTGCGGTACCCACAGCGCAAACGGTGGCTGCCCGCACTGACGCCGGCCGTGATCTGTTAGAAGAAGACTCCAGGGGGGCACTTTTCAGCCGTCGCGATCACGATTCATCGCATTCAGACTTTGTATGTAATATATAGTATACTAGATGAGTGGGTTCCTTTACAGTTTGTTGGTTCCTTGTAATTTTTGGTTCATTCTTTGCTATAAAACTTGTATTTCATTCTATTCAAGTTTCCCCTGGCCAAATAAATAATAACTTCACATTCCTTATGCTGGTATTCGGTACCATTTCCTCTTTTGTACTCCCACCCAACATAAAGGGTTTTCTCGGAAAACAAACAGCCATATAAGGCAGAGGGTGTGGATTAGCTTTCTTAGATCATCCAAGCATGTCGAACATTGGTCTTAGTATTTTTTGACGGAACCACTTCACAAGGCAGGGACCTCCGCAATTTCCTTGAAGTGAAGATGATTTATCCAATTTATGAGGGATAGCCTTGTTAATACGTGCTGAACAGGATGTAAGAAATGCATGTTTTGTGATTCAGAGGAATCTGTTGAGCATTTTGTTCATCTCATGTCCAATGGCGCGTCGGATCTGGAGATTAAAACCATTTTATGTTTAAAGTTTCTTCTCCCGCCAATCTTTACCTAATCTCTACTATATAATATAGCTAAGGTTTCTTCCTACCGTTTTTTCGTCCGTGGTACGTCGCGAGCGATGGTACGTCGGACGGTCGTACGCACGTAGAACGATCGAGGAAAGAACAAAAACCTGGTAGGAGTTCGTCTCAAACACGACCTCCTACGACCGTCCGACTCTTGCGCGTTGGGCTCAGCTCCCATCGCCACACGATCCCACGTGTGGGCCAAAGCCCAACTAAAGAGGAGTCGGAAGGCGAGGCCGAGACAGATCGTCAACCGGCATGGCGACGTGGCCGTCAGCTCCCATCCTCCTGCGGTGAGCTCGCCACCGTCGACTCCATCATGGAGCAGCACCCCGAGCTCGGCGGCCTCCTGCTAAACCCAAAATTTTACCCGAAACACCGGCGAATGGCCAGGCGTCAGCGGATACGTGGGCAGCAGGGCCAAGACGACGGCAGATTCTCCATGGCGACTTCGCCGGGCCTCTCGATGCACATCACCGTCTCCATGGCCACCATGATCGTGATGTCCGCTGCCGCGCTCGGCAGGGGCGGACCACTGGCGTGCAGCACGGCCGTGTATCGCGGCACGCCGTCCACCGCCTGACACACACAACCGAAACGGCGGTGAGCGCCGAGAACGAACACGCAGCCGTCATCATCAGCCAGGACCAGCCGGCGCGGCTCCGACAGGGACACGCGGAGAACCTTGCCGTAGGCGATGCCGTGCGAGGGCCAGGAGTGGGCGTCGGCGAGGTGCGGAGGAGCCTAGGCGGAGGGGCCACAAAGGTGCACCACGGCTCCATACAGAGCGCGTGGTGTCAGGCCTAGCGGTGGGCTGGCAGCCCTATTGGGGGCACTTGAACTTGACACCGAGGTGATGTCCTCCAGACCTGCACCACCGCGTGGCTGAGACGGCGGCTGAGGTACGCGACATCAAGTGTGCATGGACTTCAAGCTGAGGTACACATGCATCTGTGTATGCAGCCTGCAAATATGTGAGCCGTATGTAGCGCCATCAACATCAAGATGAGCCTTACATAGAAGCAAGTAGCCAGTGTGTGCGACGACAACTGCATGTGGCTGTATGTCTCTGCGGCTGCGTCGTCTGCTTCAGATTATGCTGCTAAAGGTAGACTTGAGGTGTTTTCATTAAAATTGCTTGATTTTTAAAAAATTATCTCATTTCATTTTTTTAACTTATGTTTAATGTGGCTGGCGGACCGACGATGCAGGGGCGAAACTAGCCAAAATATTTGATGGGTTAATCTTCATTTATATAACATGGGTTCATTACTATTTTTCTTGATTTACTAGAGCATTTACAAAAATTTGTTCACCCTGAACCCAACTCCATAGCGTTGGCTCCGCCACTGAATAGATGTGTGTCTTACGCATGGTCCCGTAGCAACGCACGGGCATTATGCTAGTAATAATAATATTTAATAATAAAGGAAGGATGACATCTTGTGGTACATCATTGAAACTACCCTTAAAGTTGACGAAAATTACCCACCACTGCCACCGGCAAGTGGAAAAGACGATTCGATTTTATCCCCTTGGCTACCCCACTGATCGAAGCTCCGGGCGCTGCCGCCTGCCTCGTCATCGTCGCGTCACACGACACACCATCCATCTGGGAGGAAGAAAAAGAGAAACAATTAAGCGCGGGAGGATGAGGCTGGGGCTGGCACGAGCGATCGATTCCCATCTGACGTCGATGTCACTCCCCACGCTCGCCTCGGATGGATGGGACCTCTGCTAATTCGTACGCAAGATGAGTCTCCCTTATTTCTCCGGCTTTCCGCCGATCGAATTCTCTATGCACATGGTGGTACTCGGAGCTAGCAATGGCGTAGAAAAGAACCACTTAAAAAGTGTGCTACGCGCGCGCACCAACGAGGAGACACTCTCAACGGCAAATAACCAATTAAGAAGTGGCAATATATATGCACAGGTTAATTATAGCATGTGAAGCTAGTGCGCCTTGGAACGATTCCTTTCACACCGGCCATGCAACATCCTCGCAGGTGCATCGGCGTACCGTGATGTAAGACTATGCTAGATCGCGCACCATGCATATATACAACAGGCAACAGCACTACACTACGGGAATCGCTCAAAACGCCGACGGCTCCGACATGTACGCCGACGGCCAAATGTCGAGGCCGTCGGCGTACAAGCCGAGATAGGGCAGCCGCGCCACCGGCCGTCGGCGTACAAAGCGCCGTCGGCGTAGCCATCTCGGGCCGACGGCCGCCGTCGGCGTACAGGAGGTCGTCGGCGTACCCACGCCCACCGTGACACGAGCAGGGAGCCGGTGGGAGCGAGCTGGATATTCAGTGTTTGCGCTGATACAGAAATCAGATGCAAGCGAGTCACTCATGCTTGCCTGAGCGACTGCTTCCCCGCCGCCCACGCCTCGCCAAAGTCCACGTCTAAGTCGCACGCGGCTCTCGTGACATTGGGCTTGTATTTATAGACTCTGACTTGAGGGAAAAGAGAAGAGAGAGGTAGCTGCTGGGAAGAAAATGCAGATTACTTCTCATCATCTCTTCCGTTGATTGTTGGGATGGATGTGTGGGTGAGATGCATAGTCACATGGATTGGTGAGCTGGGAAGAAGATGCATGCCCGAGATATTTTTCACATGCATGCCCACGTGCTAGGCACCAGCTAGTACCTTTTCTTTTTCAACGAGAAGCTCATCCAAACCAATACGAAACCGAGCCAATCAGGAGACAGCCTCACTAGTCCCACGGATCATGTGTTTCCTCAGATAGACTCTGAGCCATTGGATCAGGCACACATCCACACAGCACGAAATGGATCTGCTCCCACGCACGAACAGGTCGAACTGCTTGACCATGCCGCCCCCTGAAATGGATGTGCTGCCTCCTTGCTCGACCGCGCCGCCGCCCCCCGCCAAGCGCCATGCTTGCGCTCGGCGGCCGCTCCCCGTGGCTCCTCGCCGTGCCGGCCGCCGTCGTGGACTTCCAGAGCCTTGGGGGGTCGACGAGCCCCTCTCTCTCTCGAGCACACCTTGCTCGTTGCGCGAGCCCGCACCACCACCACCGCTCTGCCCCCTCCCCCCGCCACACCTCCGGCCAACCCCCACCACCACCGCCGCTCTCTCCTGCTACCCTCACCCTCCGCCTCCGCCGCCCCTGCTCTCTCCTGTGCGCCGCCCCCAGATCGAGCAGAAGGACGAGGCCTTCCCCCGATGCAGATCGAGCTGAAGAACCACCCCCAAATCGAGCAGAAGGACGAGGCTGCGTGCTGCTGGCGGTGCGGTCGGACGTCCACGCCGCGCTGGCCGCGACCACACCAAAGGGCGGCGTCCTCCCCGACGGCTGTGCGGTGGGCACCGACGACATCCAGGGCGCTGCTGTTTCCTGGCCGTGGCCTCCCTCACCGTGGTGAGCTGGTAGGCTCGGCCAGGCGTTGGAGCTGCCCCTCGTCGCCGCGGTGGTCGCTGCCTGCTGCTCCCGGCCAGCTGATGCGGCGGCGGTGGCGGCCTTTTTTTTATTTTCTTTGGACAGGTACGCCGACGGCAGTGCCGTCGGCGTATGGAGGGCTGACGGAACGGCTCGGATGCCGTCTTGTGGGCCCACCACAGCGTACGCCGACGGGGTCAGATACGCCGACGGCAGATCGTGTACGCCGACAGTCGTGTACGCCGACGGCCGCCGTCGGCGTATCCATACGCCGACGGCATACGTGCATACGCCGACGGCGCCCCGGCCGTCGGCGTTTTGAGCGATTCCCGTAGTGCTATGCCGTTGCCACCACTATATATACGCTTGGTCACCCCGTGGAACGTCTCATCCGGCCATAGCTAGGTTCATCTGTTCATTCCTTTGTGCACCAGCCAACAAGAACCGATTTCGTCGGCCGGTGATCAAAGAAGAAGGGCACGCTTGATTCGTGATGGCAACAAGGAGATTTGCTGCTATGCCGCTAATGTGCTTGATGATCGTGGTCGTGGCGCTCTTCGCCGTGTCTGGCGCTGCGGCTCGGCAGCTCGGAGGCGACGTGTGGGGGCCGGCAGGGGAGGCCATCCCCGGCGGCGACGGTGTGATGGTGCAGCTTCTCCGGCAGATGTACCTGCAGCGGCTGGGGGCAGGGCCCTCGTGCGGCACCCACAGCGCCAACGGTGGCTGCCCGCACTGACAGGAGAAGAACGAGAATTTGTTCCTGCACTTTTCAGGCGTCCTGATCATGATCCGTCGCCGTCAGCTGGCTTTGTATGTTACATAGTACGAGATATATGGTGACGTTTTTACGAGATGACTGAGCGCCCTTTGCGGTTTGGTTCCTTGTAATTTTAATTAGTTCATTCCTTGCTAAATCACTTTCATTTCATTATATTCAAGTTTCTTTTGAACTAATTAATAAATAATACCTTAACATTCCATATGTTCGTATTTGGAACTAGGGCTGGAAATAAAACTCGAAACTCATTAGCTTAATGAGTACTCGTAAACTCGGCTCAACTTGACTCGAACTCGGACACTAATGAGTTGAGCCAAGCTGTCATTTTTAGCTCATTAAGAAAACGAGTTTAATGAGTCGAGTTACGAGTACTCGTTAAACTCGTGTAGCTCGTATTATGCCTAAGACCATTAATTGGTGGGCTAGTCCATCAAATGTTTTCGTTCATCAACATGCAACACAAAGTTCAGATCTATAATGTCCACATTATCTAGGCCATACCTACGTAGGAGCATAGCCAATAGGCATGTCTAGCTGTTATTTTCTATCATGCTGTCAATATTTATGCTATGGGCAATGATTTGTTAACAAATGTTTGAATGTTTAAGTTTATGTTATATTATGGACTATTCCCGCCATACATGTTTATGTTGTTGACCTTTATTACCGAGCTTAATAAGTTTACTGAGCCAGCTCGAGTTTTTATTGAGTCGAGCCAAGTTGGGGTCCGGTGCTCGTTTAGTTAACGAGTTGAGTTGGCTCGTTAACTAACGAGTATTTACAAGTTGAGTCGAGTTGAGTCGAGCTGGCTCGATATCCACCCCTATTTGGAACCATGCATGTCTCTCGCGTACTTTGTATAAAACAACACAATAACTTTTGTACTAGGATATCTAATTTAAGGCTAGGATTGGACAAGAGATTAAAACATGTACAAATGAGTAATCCCCTTTGAATCTTATGCGTTGAAGGATTCGACAAGAGATATAGTTTTTGTTTTCATGTAGACATGTATGTTCCGACTGTCACAAGGTTAACTAAACTACAGATCATGGCACGAAAAACAAATGCTAGACTATAAAGTATAAACGTATTTCTATTTCTATACGAATGAGTTGGACATAAATTCAATTTGGCTCCCGAGCTCACAAGATCCTGCCTGATTCAAAAATTCGAAAAATATAGTAAAACATTTTGAAAAATTCTGAATTATTTTGGTGATGAACATATACATGTTTTCGATAAATATGTTAAGTTTCATGGTGAAATGACATTCATGGTGCTCGGTGCAAAAAAAAAAAACAAATCACTGACAAAATTTAGACTTACAAATAAAGTTTTTCAGAGCACCGATTTTGTTTTTTTCACCGAGAACCACGAGTGTTATTTCACCGCGAAACTTCGCATGTTTGTAGAAAACGTGTATATGTTCATTACCAATTTTTTCAGATTTTTATAAAATGTTTTAATATTTTTTGAATATTTTAATCGTGCAGGAGCACGTGTGCTTGGGAGCCAAAACGCCTCTCCGTGAGTTGGAATAATAATCATAATAACAACAATACAAATATACTAATAAACTACTAAAATAGAATTTTACATTATATAAATACTACCATTTTGAAAAGCTATTTACCAAAACAATTGTAGAGTCTGCATGTCTTCTTATGTGAGAATAAGCTTTAATTTTTTCTCATGTTAGCAAATCTTTATTATTTCAAATGTTAGTGAAAGTTCACGAGTTCCACATTGTCTAGTTTCCTAAGTTATGTTCACTATAAGAAATAATATGCTAAAAGTTCCAGTAAAATCGAAACCAAATGTCTGTCAATCAATGCACCCATTTATTAGTAGAAAAAATATCTTAGGTCCATGAGACATGCACCGAGATTCTCTCAAGTATAATCATAATTTTAACCAAACAAACTACATCAAATAGATCTTCAGAATTGTATCTTAATAAATCATACTCAAAATAACATCATAATTCTACCTAATCATATGACAATTCATAGATCTTATATATTTAGGTTACCTAAATGTATGGCAACTATATTTTTTCATAATTGTACGTGAACTGATCAGAACATATAGATGTTCATATTTGTACATAAATGCATCACAAACAAGAGAATATCATTCATATGGAACTTATTATTTCCTAATGAAACGAACACCATTATAGATATTTACATGACAAGCGGTATAAAGTACTTTATTATTAGAGTTAAACGCCTGTGCAGTCCACCAAGTTGCGACGTTGGAGCGGATTGGTCCCCAACTGGGAGAATGCAAACTATTGGTCCCTAAGTTGCGGCGATGCGGCACGTTAGTCCTTCCGTTACTACCACCATTAAAATGATGACGTGGACAATATTTTTTTACAAAAAAACCTTAACCTTCTATTTCTTCTTAACACTAGGTCCTTAGTTTTGCCCGCGGCTAGCGGCAGCGAAGAAAACGGCGCCGAGGACCGATTCGCGCACGACGCCGCAGAGGTCGCTGCGCTCCAGGACGCCATCGCGCGACGGGACGCATCCGTCCAGTCCCTCTCCGCGCAGCTCAGGGCCTGCCGCTCCCGCCTCCTCCAGCTCGGATTCCTCTCCCCGTCGTCCCTCCCCTCGTCCCCGACCACCGCCGCGGGGGTCAACGCGCTCGAACGCGCCAGCGCCCAGGTCCCCGAGCCACGCCGGCAGCGGAGGGCGCCGGATCCCACGTCCCGGAGGCGCCGTACGTGCCCGTGGGGTCGGGCCAGATCAGGCACGAGCGACGTCGGGGGAATCCGAATCCTGGCAGGCAGGCGGGAGCTTTTACGCGGAAGGGAGCGGGAGGATGAGGAGACTCACAGGTGTGGAGGCACTCGGAGACGGTGGTGGCGTCGCGGAGGAGGCGGTTGCAGAGCGGGCACGTCATGCAGCGCGCGAGCAGCTCCCGCTTCACCATGACCAGTTCCCTGGCGGCCCCGTTGCTCCTCCCTCTCTTCCTCCCCCTCCTCTCTTCTTCCCCTCTGCTCCTCCTCGTCCCATCCTCCTCCTCCTCGTGTTCCTTGACCTCCTCTTCCACTGCCTCGTCCCCATCCTCCTCTTCCTCGTGTTCCTTGACCTCCTCTTCCACTGCCTCGTCCCCATCCTCCTCTTCCACTAAGGACCTAGTGTTAAGAAGAAATAGAAGGTTAAGGGTTTTTTTGTAAAAAAATATTGTCCACGTCAGCATTTTAACGGTGGTAGTAACGGAAGGACTAACGTGCCACATCGCCGCAACTTAGGGACCAATAGTTTGCATTTTCCCAGTTGGGGACCAATCCGCTCCAACGTCGCAACTTGGTGGACTGCACAGGCGTTTAACTCTTATTATTATATCTAATTATGTTATATGAGTCTATGCAACATGAATACTTATTTCTCGAATGCCTCCGAAACAACACAGAAAACGGTCACACAGCGTCCGAAACAACACATAAAAACGTCATCGCATTTGCAAACACAGTTGGTCCAAATAAAATGAGTCGCAGCAGCCTGCCAACCGGTAGACTCGATTCTGTCGTACCATCCAATCTCTTGTTGGTCTCCCTTGTTTCTCCGGCTTTCCGCCGCATTCTCTATGCACATGGCACTAGTCCGAGCAATCCCGTGGAGAAGAACCACTTACAAAGTGGCAATGTCCACCAACGATGAGACACTCAACGGTCCTGCTAACAAAAATTAATAATGTCATTGTGTCCTAACCTTAGCAGTACTTTGCTCGCGTCTAAAAGAACCAATCAAAAGCGGAAATGCACACAGATTAATTAATTATCAGCATGTGAAGCTAGTGCGCGTTGGAACGATTCCTCTCACACCGGTCATGCTTGCATGTAACATCCTCGCAGGTGCATCGACGTACCGTGATGTAAGAGCCTATATGCTAGCGCAACATGCAGGCTAGCTAGCTGCCGATAGAGCGCTCTATATATACGCGTGGCCACCCCATGGAGCATACCAGCCATCGTGCCCTAGCTTAATCGATCTATTCCTTTGTGCAGCACTAAACAGCAAGAATCGGGTCGTCAGTGATCGACCGAGTGATCAAAGAAGAGCGAGACCTTTCATTTCTGATGGCGAGAAGGTTTGCTGCTGTGTCGCTAATGTTCCTGATGATCGTGGTGTTCTTCGCGGTGTCCGGTGCGGCGGCTAGGCCGCTCGGCGGCGGCGACGTGTGGGAGCCGGCAGGGGAGGCCGTCCACGGCGGCGGCGACGGTGTGGTGGTCCAGCTTCTCCGGCAAATGTACCTGCAGCGGCTGGGGGCGGGGGCCTCGTGCGGCACCCACAGCGCAAACGCTGGCTGCCCGCACTGACGACCGTCATCAGTTCGAAGAAGATTCCAGGGGTCGATCGATAGAGTGATAGACACGAAATGAGCAAGAGTTTGTTCGTGCGCTTTTTCAGGCGTCGTGATCATGTATCTTTACTGGATGAGTGGGCGCCTTTACAGTTTGGTTCTATGTAAGATTTGGTCTATTCTTTGCTAAACAATATTTTATTGTATTCAAGTTTCCTTTGAACTAATGAATATTATCTTCACATTTCTTATGCTGGTATTTGGTACCATGTATTTTGTGTACTTTGTACACAACAACGTAATGGTTTTCCCGAAATAAAACACTGACATATTGCGGAGGAAGCTAGGGTTAGTCTCTTAAGTTCGGGCAATCATGCATGTCCATGAAAAATGGATACATCTTTCCTCACAGCCGCATTCTTGATAAATTGACTTCCCAACTAAACTACAGAGCATTAATCTTAATATTGGTCTTAAGCATATATTTTATCTTAGACTGGATGATTATGTATCGGCCAATATCTACATCCATATATTTCTAAAACTCAACTTTTAATGCAGCGTTGTATTTTCCTTGGTTAGTAATCTTCACAATAAAGAAAATAAATGCTCATATATATATCCACTAGGACACCGTTTACCACGTTTGTTGAATGGATCATTTTTTTGCTTTTACCAAGCTTGATAGTAATGCTACTGCTCAGATTCACTCCAGCGTTCTTTAATTTCTACCAATGCATTTTCCTAATTTTACGGAGAGTAATTTATGGTGTTCGCTGTTTTTTCACGGTAGTATAAACAATAATACAAAATACAAATGAATGGTTACACCAAACATGATTATAAGGATGTGTTCATCAAGTCAAAAATCAAACAAAATAATCATCGTTCTCATAAATCCATCATCAAACATCTGCCTCCAACAACTCATAAAACCTAAAATTTGCCATACAAGACCCTACACACTATACTATGGCTTCGTACAACATCAAAATCAATAACCCCGTCATCTGCGATTAACTCCTTTAACAAACCCTGAAAAATGACTCGAGACAGAGAGGGATTTGGAAAATACAAATATTGCGCCCAACCGGACCCTACATATTTCACTATACTATTTTTTTGCCTGAGTAATAAGATGTATCTAAATTTTGGGCGGTATTCGTAAAATGTCCACCCAACCAGACTTAGGCACAATGGTAGTGTCACTGTGGCTAGTTTACCACAACCTAGAGCGATTTGGAAAATACAAATGTTGCGCGCTTTTGTAAGTTAAGGCACAAGTAGGTTGTATTTTATAACTTGGAGGACTGAATTGTTTTCGCTGGACAAGTTTGTGTACTAGATTGCTAGGAATCAAATAAAGACTTACATTTTATAACAAAAAAAAATCTAAGCCGCCGGCTCTTTCTCTGAAGTACTCCCTATGTTCCAATATATAAGCATTTGTAGGAAGCTAGTTTAGATTGCTAAAAAGGTTTATATTATGTAACACAGGGAGTACATGATACACTTCCTGTGGGCTCAACCCCGCTTTGGTCTTCCCGACCGTGGTCTTCCATGCATCCAATCCCAGGTTGGTCTTCTCGACCGTGCCGGCGGGCGGCGGCTGCTGCCTGTAGCTGGTCTCCGACTTTCCGCCGCATTCACTAGATGCGTGCGTGCATACTATTTTTGGACATTTTATAGAAAAGAGGCCACTTAAAAAGAACCAGTGCACGAAATTTGAATAAACATGATTATCGTCATCTTAATTACTTACTTATTTAGTAGTACCATGCCAATTAGCATGTGAAGCTAGTGCGTCTTAAATTCATTCATGTAAACATCCACGCAGGTGCACATGGACGACCGTACGAGGTGTAATCTACCGTAACCTCGTCACGACACACCATCGCTTCGATCGGATAAGCCTATGCCTGCCTACAGGTTCCTTTATGAGGCTTTTTGCGGTAGAGACGGACAAACATGGACCGTCCAATTAGCAGATCCAATGATTCATATTGATCAATACTTGTTGATAAAATGAATAGTATATATTTTTTCATCAAAGGGCAGATTCGGCAGATGCAAGAAAACAAACACATCTAATACAGGAACTTAGGCATCTAAAATTGCGGCCATGACCATCTCATTCTCGGCGTCGCCGGCCGCAAGGGCGGCATCCTCCGCCATCATTTGGGGTGCCGCTGGTGGCGTATTTTGACGTCCGGACCCACAATGGGCCTTTGGAGGTTATTTGGAGGGTGCCGGTGGAGATGCTCTAACCGCCAACGTGACCGGACAACGCATGTCTGGTGGCTGGAGGTACCCATTGTAGTGCATCAATGTCGCTTGTTCGACGGTGAGCATGTGTTGTCTACTCGACATGCGCACTGGTGGTTAGCTAGGAAGAGAGAGATAGAGAGATGGAGGCACGGGAATGTGAGGGAGGGATCGACGCACAACTGCGTCGGAGGTAGGCGGGCATGCACGCACATTAACACTGTCGTGTGGGAATCTCACGAGCTCACGGCGTGGGGAAGCTGTGGCGACGACGCGATGGCTCTCTAGGCCCGCCTAGGAAACCGAGGTCGCCTTCAATGTAGACGACCGGTCGGTCGACGACTGCAATTAGTTAAGCTAGCCGATGTCTCTATGACAGCGCTGACCCGCTTGTCGGGTGTCCCACGTGGCAGCACCCCTGGTTTCGTCCGGCGCTTCTAAGCTGCTCCCAATGGGACGGCGCCGACCGGATAGCGCTGGACTAAATATTAGGCTGCATCGTACGTAACTCGACTATACATTTATAAGTCTCTCGGATCGACATACAAGTCTGCCCGTACCTACACCACTCTAAGCCATCTCGTCCTACCAACATTTTTTTTTTTTTGAGAACACAGTACAACACAGACGCTCACAAATACGCACATACACTCACCCCTATGAACGCACGCACGCACACCCTACCCCTATGAGCACCTCTGAAGGACTGAGTCGGCAGATCTTGAGGTTGACGAAGTCACCACAGGCGCCTCGCTGTTGACGGGCACGTCACCTACCACTGAAAGAATAGCGCCGGATAATCCTGGAATAAATCCAGGTAAATGCAAACGCCCATGCCAAGTCTAGGACTTGAACCTGGGTGGGCTGGTTCCACCACAGGGAACCCAACCATCAGAGCCAAGCTCCGTTTGCCGTCCTACCAACATTTGTGAGTCTCTCGACCCAGTTACAAATTTATATCCTCAAGTCGTCTATTCGTATGATTTTTATTTTGTAGAATTAATATTTCAGGCAATGTTACAAGTTACCAAAAACATGCCATGCCTGGGCGATGATAGCAAATGATATGCGTACTTCACCCCTCCATGAATTCATATGCATAATAAGTACCCCATTTATTTCCTTTTTCTTTTCCCACATGATATGTTAACCAGCGAAACCATCAAGTGGAGAAAAAAAAATGGTTGAGGCTAGTCGAACCGTATGCATGGTAACTATCATTGGAATATCAAATTGTGATGCGCCATATTGCATTTATTGCTCTAACAAATCAAATCAAATGTCTATCATGATTTCTTAGCCAATTATTTGTTCAAAGTACCCCTAAAATCAAGTTGATATAACTCAATACAAGTAGTACTATGGACTAGTAAATTGTACCCTAAAAGACCTCTCCTTTATATACCCATCGATACCCCCATACACAGCCTCGTCCATCCATCTCCCCCAAGTTTTATTTGCAGTGATATATACTTGATTGATTCTTGCTCGATCGATGATGGCAAAGTCTGCTGCCGTGCTGTTGACGTTCCTGATGATCGCGGCCTTCCTTGCCGCCTCCGGTGCCGCGGCTCGGCAACTCGGCGGCGACGTGTGGGGGCCGGCCGTCCACAGCGGCGACAGTGTGATGGCGCAGCTTCTGCAGCAGCTGGGTGCGGGGCCCTCGTGCGTCACCCATAGCCCCAGCGTTGGCTGCCCACCCCCGTCACCGTGACCTAGCTTTGAGGTGTGGCGATCCCCATCCGTCGCACTCAACCTTTCAGTTCATCATGGCCACGCTCACGTACTAGTGCTTGTAATTCTTCTTGTCTGATTTGATAATTTATCACCTTCGGGTGAATAAAGTAGTTGGGTGACTCACACATCTGTGCTCCTAAATCTGTTACTACGTATTACTGGTCTCCGCGTATTTGTTTCGCGAGGCGATATGTGCGGCAATGACGACGTTGGTGAGTGATGGTTTGGTCTGGCCTACGGTGACTTGCGCGGGGCAGTCTGGTGGCTAAGATCTTGATCGGCATGGGTCCTGCTCATCCCTACTCCGGAACTCCTCATAAGAGTTTTCTATTTGACATAGGCCGGTGTGACCTTCACGAGGCCGGCTAGGCGAGTTGCGAGGGTGGTTGTTTTGATTTTAGGCAAGTATCCCGTTATTAACTGGCCAATTCTCTTCTTATAATTAATAAAAATGTAAAGTGTTTTACCTCGTTTAAAAAAAACTATTTAGGGAAACATAAATTTCTTACTTATCATTCAAAAACATAAATTTGAACATCCTCCCAACAATTGTGTAAGTCTTCTTCGATCCAAGGGCCTATATTCAATGAGGTAATAGGTCATCCATAAGAGGTAAATAGGTTACCGATGAGGGGTACTAGGTCACCTGACCCTCTTAAATGAGTATTACCTGTTATATATTTGGTAAGTATTGGAAAAAGGAAACAATGCATTAGAAAGCACCAATTATCGGTACGAAAATTATATACCCTACCATATGAAGACCGGTTTTATATTTGGTAAGTGTTATAAAAGGAAACAATGTAATAGGAAAATATCAATAATTCATACGCAAACATTATACTCCTACCATATGGAGAGCGTCCGCTTAAAAGGAAACTTTTTTATATTCGTAATTAAGGTGATTGCAATAATTAAGTGTCGCGATTATAGGAAATTATTTTGATATTATAAAAGGAAACAATATAATACGAAAATATCAATACTCATGCAGAGCATCTCCTTAAAAGGAAACTGCTTATTCGTTATTAAGGTCATTGGAATAATTAAGTGTCGCGATTACAGGAAATTATTTAGATGGCATGTAATAATGTGACATGGTAAACGTGTAAAAACACATACGAAGTAGGCAGAAAAACTCAACATAACCAAATGAAATGAGCTATCAGAATGGTTAGTATGTTTTGTACCAATTGTGAAGTTTTATAAGTTCGAATTCTGCTATTACCTTACGATTTTTTTTATTTTTATCTTTTTTTTTTGCAACTTTGCCCTTTTCTATGCTGTCTGAGTTTAAACTGTTTACAAAATTTAAAACTTCTTCAACGTTAACCTAATTTTTTTATTGTATGGAGGTGATGTGGCCAACACATAGGCCACGAGGCATGTAAGACTTATTTGGGATGGTATGCGAATGATGTCGAAAAACCAATGATGCCAACTTCAAATAAGATTACTAATAATTTAGGATAATTTGTTAGAACTTCTATATTAATGTGGCGATAAAATTGAAATGTGTATGAAATACAAAGATCCCAATAAAACCAATAGGTATGTCATGATCTTTCATATGTTGCATTCGTCCATGTATTCTATGATGAAAATGCAAAAGCTATATAACCGTACACAAGATGCACAAACATCACAAGTTCCTAAAAGTCGTATGAGTCATTCAACTAAAGAATTGAGAGCATAATAGCATTGAACGTGTCGTGACGGTGGTGATAATCTTCTCGGTTTACTGTTTAGTGTTAGGATTTAGGGTTTACCATCCAATGTGTCATGAACGGGAGTATACTCCTCTGAGTGTAGGTGGTCAAGTCATGAAAACTAGTGGAACCATGTAGTAGGACATGGGAAGACAATAACCAAATAAAGGACAGTGATATGGAGTGGCTCCATGATTTGGAGTGACACGTTTCATAGTCTTTTATCTCTGATTTTAGCATAGACCAAAGACAGATCATCCACGTATGTGTATGTGTACGAGCATCCAACCAAGCAATCTCGTCAGGTAGGCCAGTGGACCATTGATCTTAGCTCCGCCACATACAACTGGTTTGTGACACAAACCCGGTCCAAATCGACTACCAACTACCATCCAATCTTCCTAAGTTGGTCCAAGGCTTTCACTGGTTTTCATATGAATACTATTTTGAGACATTGCACGAAAAAAGCACTTACAAGTTTGAAGGCCGGGGATGATGCTTTAGCTCTCAGGTGCATTTGTATAAGACAATCCAACAACTTCTAGAAGATTATACAACATACAAAGTGGTTGTTTCTTCTCAAGTTAATTTTATGATGAAAAGACATATCATGTGACCTGGGAAAATTAATTAAATAACCAAAAAAGCACGCCTATAAAAAACAATTTGAGCAACGTCAGAATTGTTTTTTAACACATGCCATCAAACTTGCCTTTTTCAACGAAAATTCACATTTACACATGGGACATAGGCATGCACTTGCGTAGTTGTTTTCATTTTTCTAAAATAACACTATTTTTCACCTTTTAGCACATACACCCGTGTGCAACTATGAATTAGGGTTGAAAAGTCTGGCCATGCACACCAAACGAGGGGAGTCGAACAGGTCCTGGCAAAGTTGACGATCTTAGTTATGGCATGCAGGGGCGGAGCCAGGGGGGCTAGCAGGGGTCGGACCCCCCCCAACCGTTCGCCCCCCCAACAATTTTCAGTAAGTAATACTAGGCATATGTACTCAAGGGTACTTAATTAGCTAATCTAATGAGGGGAAAAATCGTTAATCCATGTCTATGCCATACAGGCCCAAGACAACAGCCCACCTTTACACCTTCCAGGCTAGGCCCATCGTGGACAGGAGGCAAACCAAGCGTCCAGCCTGAACGATCAACGATCAATCCATCGTAAGTTTCGGCTCTTTCCTTGCCTCTTCGTCTCCTCATCACGGCGACTCACATCTGCGCATCTCGCTGCTGCTAGGGCCAGCTCGCCGCCGGCCGCCGCCGACCCGCCGCCGTTCTGCCTCGGCCGTTTCCGGCTTCCGTTCTGCCGTGAAGGTATGTATCTTTCAATCTATCCAATGTGTGCGTTTGGTGATCGGAAAGCACGGGCTGAAAATTAGCAAACTAATCTAGTGTTTCAGGCAAACTAATTTGTGTCTCCGGGTCGCTGTAAACTAGACCAGTAGATTAGTTTGCTAATTTGTGTCTTTTATCATTTTGTTGTGCTCAAAGATGAAGAGAAAGGAAAGGGATCAGAGGGGAGTAGAATTCTTTTTCAAGCGGATTGGTTCAACTTCAAGTGCTAATATTACTGCTGAATCTATTGCTGAAAATGCAAAATCATCTGAGGAGCAGCAATCTCTTGTAGTTGACAATTCCAATCTGGTTGATATGCAAACTGCTGATCAAAATATTGTGGAACCAGCAGAAACTTCAGAACAAGTTAGACTTGGAAGCACATCATATGAGAGAGATCCTGGTAAGCGTCAACAGATTTGGGAACTTCCTCTTGATAAGCAAGAAGAAGCACGGAGATTCTATATTACAGAGGGCCCTTATCGGCCTCACATGACACAGTATCCACTTAATGGACTGAAAAATCCTCGTCGATTCCAGTATAGCTATTTCACAAATTTTCCTTGGCTAGAGTATTCACTTTCCACACATCGTGCATATTGTCTGCCTTGTTTTGTGTTTACAAAAAAACCAAGTGGAAGGTGTGGTTCAGATACATTCACAGTTAAGGGGTTTATAAATTGGAAGAAGGTGAATGATGGAAAAGATTGTGCCTTTTTAACCCACATTGGCAAAGATTCCAACTCAGCTCATAATTATTCAGTTCGCTGTTTTGATAATCTGAAAAATAGTATGGTCCACATCGACAAGAGAATTGTACAAGCAACCGAAAAAAAGGTTTTGGATGCAAGGCTGAGGCTTAAAATTACAATTGATTCCATTAGGTAAGATATGTTTTCTATACTAGACAGTAGCATATTATTTATTGTACTAAGCGTGTTAGTAACAATTGTTTCTTGTTGGTTTCACCAGGTGGTTAACATTTCAAGCTTGTGCTTTTAGAGGCCATGATGAATCTCAAGAATCCATAAACCAGGGTAATTTCCTTGAATTGGTAAAGTTGTTGGCCTTTTATAACAAGGAGGTGGATGCGGTTGTCCTGAATAATGCTCCACGCAATGCGAAGTACATCTCCCATCCTATTCAACAAGAGAATCTTCAATTATTTGCTAGGGAGGTTCAGAGGCAAATTAGAGAAGAAATTGGTACTGCCAAGTTTTGTATAATGGTGGATGAAGCTCGAGATGAATCAAAGAAAGAACAAATGGCATTGGTAGTCCGTTTTGTGAACAAGGAAGGGTACATAAAGGAGCGTTTCCTTGATATCATTCATGTCAAAGACACTACTGCTTTGACTCTCAAACAAGCAATTTGTGCTATTCTTGAGGACAACAATTTGAGCATCCGAGATATAAGAGGACAAGGATATGATGGGGCAAGTAACATGCGAGGTGAATGGAATGGGTTAAAAGCTCTGATTTTAAACGAGTGCCCTTATGCTTATTATGTACACTGCATGGCTCATCAGTTGCAATTGGCTCTTGTTGCTGCATCAAGAGACGTACATGAGGTGCACAACTTTTTCCAACACGCTGTTCTCATCATAAATGTTGTTAGTGCGTCGCCTAAACGCAATGATGAGTTACTAGCAAAGCAAGCTGAAGAAATTGAACGTGAGATTGAGTTGGGTGAGCTTGATACAGGAAGAGGAGCAAATCAAATAGGATCTTTACAGCGACCCGGAGACACTAGATGGAGTTCCCACTTCAAGTCTATTCAGAGTTTACTTAAGATGTTTGGTGCTACGGTTGCTGTACTACAAAGTGTAGCAACTGACCGCTCGGTCTCAAAATATCTAGAGGAGATGCTGTAGGTGCTCTGAAAATAATTATGTCATTTGACTTTGTGTTCATTCTGCATCTAATGGAGAAAATCATGAAGATCACGGATGTATTATGTCAAACCCTCCAAAAGAAGTCCATCGATATTTTGAATGCGTTGGATTTAGTTTCGAACACAAAGGTGCTGCTTGGTAAGTTAAGAGAAAATGGTTGGGAATCTCTTCTAGAGGAGGTTCAGACTTTCTGTTTGAAGCATGACATTGAGGTTCCAGATTTGAATCGCAAGTAATGCCCATCTCCTTGTATCTCTAACAGTTAGAATATATATTGTCATACTTGCTTAACTCTAGTATTAATATATATTGCAACTTGTAGGTATGTTGATGTGACAAGGTCTCGCAACAAGCATGATAACACAACAACACTACATCATTACAAAGCAGATGTGTTCAATGTTGCTATAGATCAGCAGTTGGTTGAGATAAATGATCGCTTTGGTTTTCAAAGTACAGAACTGTTGACACTTTGTGCATCTTTGGATCCCAGGCATGATTCTTTTGACATCTCAAAAATATGTACTCTGGTTGAGAAGTTTTATCCTGAGGATTTTTCTAGTCAAGAAAGGGCTCAGCTTGAGTCGCAGCTTCCGCATTTTCAGTTGGATGTTTGCAATAATCCAGAGCTAAAATGCTTGTCTTCACTTGCTGATCTGACAGTTGGACTATATAAACAGGTAAAGCTGCCACATACTCAATGGTTGATAGATTACTGCGGTTGGTCATTACTCTTCCGGTGTCAACTGCAACCGCCGAGCGAGCTTTTTCGGCCATGAAACTTCGGCATTATATGATTGTTTACATTGGTAAGGAAATTGCTGCAAAGATTAGTTCTGATAAGATTATAGAGTTATTCGACACCGGTGGTCGTAAAGCAGAGTTTAAGCTAATAGACATGTAATTTTCTTTCTAAACATCAAACATATGTATTCGAATATTTATATGGATTTTCTGTTATATATTTTGCGACTTCATATATTATGATTTTTATTCTCTTTGATGAGCGTCGAGTTTTCGCCCCCCCCCCCCCCCCCCCATGTCCGAATCCTGGCTCCGCCCCTGATGGCATGCATGCCAATTGTAGCATGTGAAGCTGGTGCGTCTTAGACCCGTTCCTGCCAACTTCTGCAAGGTCGTCGCATGTGTCTCCCTCGTCAGCACAGACGTGCACGTATACATACAACATCACCTCATCGGAGAAGACTTTATATACCGCATGTGTCGAGGTATTGGTAACGCGGAACTACTATATGGATTCATACGTACCGTAGAGGAGGTGAGGAAGAACGTAGAGGGTTCCAGTGACGGGATTGCACACACGGTTTTACCCAGCTTCGGATCTCACGACGGTGGCGAGATCCTACGTGCTGCTATAATTTACTCAAGGCGAATATGTGTACAGATTACAATGAGTTTGTATGCGTGCCCTAAGGCTGCTGGAAGGCTGGCTTATAAAGGCGCCAAGCCTTCCCCTACAAGGAAAGCCTTAACCGACGTAGATCATGAGTCCTAGACTAACACGGTAACAAACGCTAACTTGCTCCCTAAGGCGAACATAGTCTGGCCTTCGTCTTGGACTTCACTAAGCCAGCCCAGGGCTTATTCTTGCGCCTAAGCCCATGAGGCCTTCTCCATTAAGCCCTCCGGCTTTATCTGATGGGCCTCCTTGGTGGGCCTGGTTTTATCCACCGTGGCAGGTATACCCGTTCGGCATAACCTCCACAGTAGTCCCTGGAAAGGTTTAAGTTCTTCGTTTTCCGTCTTTGTAAGACACGGGCTTTCGCCTTTGCGAAAGACGGACAGAAGAGCTTGGAGCATTCCAAAATGAGACGTTCAGTCTGCCATAAGGATTAAGCCGAACTCTTCTGCACTTTGAACAATCTGGCAGAAAGATTCTGTCAGCGTCGAGTCTTGCCATGACGTCATCGTAGTCAAAGCCAGTCCACGACAGTTTGGATAAGCAAAGAGACGTTGTGACGCCATCACTGCTATTCTTCCGCACACGATCTCCGAGGCGTAGGGAGAAGATACCCACTATCTGACCGTTGCGGGACGCGTGGCGAAAATCGCACGGGCGTTATCCCACCGCACTAATCGCGGCGCAGCCCCCCATATAAGGAAACGCATTTTCTCCATCCAATCCATTTCCCTGTTCATCTTCCTCCTCGCGCCCGTCCCCATCCAAACTCGGCGAGCTCCACTACCACCACTTGCACATCCATCCATGGAAAGCTCCGAGGCAACCGCGGAAGCAGCGGCGGCGGCGGCGTCGGTGGCGGCGGGACAAGATTTGGCCGCGAGGGGCTCGGGCGCCGTGGATGCATCCACTTCTCGCGCGGCAACGGCAACAAGTCCTGCGACCATCTCCGCCGAAGCGGAGAAAAACGCCCAGCCCTCCGACGAGGGCGACGCGGCGGAGGCAGAGGAGGAGGGAGAGGAGGCATCGTCCCGCAACTGGGCTGCCTCCACCATCACCGAAGCAGATCTCCTGAAGCTGCAAAAGGAGGGCATTCTCCCATCAAAGGAGGACTGCCACTGGCGGTCGGCGTACGGCCACCCCGCTCCAGATCCCGCCGGCGATGAACGAGTGCTCCTCGTCTCACATCTCCTCCGCGGTTTGTCTCTGCCACCGCATCCTTTCTTCCAATCTGTCTTAGATTACTATGGTCTTCAGCCTCATAGCGTAGGCCCCAATAGCATCTTGTACATAGCTGGTTTTATGGCCTTATTTGAAGGATATTTAGGCATAGAACCTAGCTTAGACTTCTTCAAGTACTGCTTTACTTGCAAACGCCAAACAGAGAAGGAAGAACTGCTTTCCTTAGGAACAGTTAGCATCAACCTTCGTAGAGGTAGAGACTGGTATCCTAAGGCGCCAAAAATAGACTCTATTAAAGGCTGGAACAGCTCCTTTTTCTACTGCAAAGACATGGCGCCCGTAGGCAAAGACATAGGACTCCCTCGCTTTTCTCCTTTACCTGCGGAGCCTCGCCTTTCTTGGGGCGAGAAACCACTGAAGGTCCTTCCTGACAACCTCCGTCGCATGCAAAGGAGGATTGAATACTTGACAAAGACTGCTGTGCCCAAACTCACGGGCGCAGACACCATCTTATGTTGGTTGCCAAGGCGAATCCAGCCTTTGAAGGATCGCAAGGGCCTCTTATGCCACTACACGGACCAGAAGACGGATCCTCTTCGTGTTAGTGAGAGCGACCTCACGCACGACGCCCTCATGTATCGCTTTAAGAGGATTGCCAAGGAAAGGATTCAGCTTGCAGAGCAGCGTCCTATGTACACAGCCGCCAACCCGGCTCCCACGGTAAGGCATTTACCGTCACTCTGTGTTTTTATACTTCCACGATGTTTGCCTTACTAAAACCACTTTTGTTTTCAGCTCGCCCTTTTGCCAGATAATCTGCTGGCTCCTTTGTTCCATGTGCCAGAAGCGGCACCCGAGCCCCAAAGACTCGGAAACGAAAGGCTTCAGGGTCTTCTACAGCAACTTCAGCAGCAGAAAAGCGGAAGCGTGACAAAGCCGTTCCTGTTGATGCCGAAGTGCTCAACATTGAAGACGATGAGGATGCGGCCTTCAACGCTCCAGTGCAGAAGTAAGCCGAATTTCAATTTCTGTAGTAAGGCGAACAGTGTCTATAAATGTTCTCTTATTTTGTATATGATTCGCAGGATCAAGCCAACTGCGCCTCTCAAGAAGAAGAAAGTATATTCCTCCAAGCCAAAGAAAGCTGACCCTTCTCCGGCTGTCGCTCCCCCCACCCCCTCCGTTCAGCAAGAGACAGCCCCAGGCCCATCTGAAGATCAACATACGGATCTAGACCCGGCCGTCTTACCTGATAAGACGGAAACTGAAAAGTTGGCCAGGGCTGCTGCTGCTGGGAAGGCGGCAGTGATTCAATCAGAAGAGCCAAACGAGCCCATTACTCGGGAGGCTATCCGCAACATGGTGAAGAAAGAGCTCTTTGACGACGAGGGGTATATCTTACCCAACATCGCTGCCATGCTTGCCGATGAAAAGGAGCGCAACGAGCCGCCTTCGAAGCTAAGGCCAGTTGGTCAGACATTGACCATCTTGAATCTGGAAGACAATTGTGACAAGCTGTACGTCACAATGAAGAAGAGCTACAAAGCCTTGAAGGCCATGATGCAGGTAAATATTCCGTCTTTATGTACATACTAGTCCCCGAGCATTACGTTGAGCTTTGACTAAGCCGACGTAATGGCCTTTCTTTCATGTTGATAAAGACTCAGTGCCCAAGCCCGCTATATCTTATTATCTTTACCTTTGTTACTTACTACTGCCCTTGCCTTAGCAGAGCAGCGAGCAGCTTACATGCGATCTATGGTACTCACTGAGTAACCAAAGGCAAGTGCTCAAGAAAGCCGTCGCCGAAAATAAGGCGAACGAAGGTAAGTGGTGTTCTTTCACATGCGCTGTGAGTTTAATTCGTTTAAGGCATAAGATGCTCAACACATGCAATGTGTTTTTGCACAGCTGTTGTGGCAAAGGCGAAACAGATCGTCAGCGAGACTGGCGATATAGAAGTTATGAGGCGGGAAAATGCCGCCTTGTTTAAGCAGCTGGAGGAGAACCGAAAGACGGCCGAGGCCAATCTTAAAGCCGTCCAAGACAGCGCCGCTGTAGAGCAAGACAAACTGAAGACAGAACTTCTGAAACTGTAGCGACAGGCTGAAAAGGATGGGCTCTTAATCCAGAGCTTACAAGGTCGACTTGAACGCCGAGCTGACGAGAGCACCGCCATTGACGAGAAACTGCTAAGTAAGCTTCTCTCCTTTCTTTGACTTCTCGCCTTTATTTCAACAGTTCATTACGCCTTATACTTATTCCGTTCCCCCTCTCCACAGTTCCAGCTTGTTTTGGGGGAAAGGCTTACCTCTGAGACACGTCTGGAGCTGATCTTGGAGTGCGGCGAAATTGTGTCAGGGCTGTACTCTGCGGGAAGAGACGTTGTCGCCAACATCTTCGCAAAACAACTGCCCAAGTGACAAACACCAGCAACCTGCTGCCACATCTTCAGAACTGCGTCCCAGAGGTGACGGAGCATCTTCGCTCAGCAGCTAGAGGCGGAGCAAAACTTGCTCTAGGACAGGGACGGCAACGAGCTCGTCAAAGAAAAGGTCTATGCCTCTGTCTCTGGCTTTGCCTCAGCCGTTGCTGAGATGGTAGACTTGTCTATCTTCTTCTCCAAGGCCTGTGCCTCCCGTCCTGACGACGTGTCTGATGACGAAGCCGAAGCCACCCCAACTGGTAATGGCGACGAGTCAGAAGACGGAAATGAAGAAGAAGAAGAAGGCGAGTCTGAAGCTACGCTGGATCCATCCAAGTCCCCTGCGTCTTCGCCTCCTCAGTCCCCTGCATAAGATGCAGGAAAAACTTTGCATTAAGCGTGTCATGAAAATGGCACAAAAGACTTGTTAATTTATGTTTTGTAATGGCAGGAGCCTTTTATCTGTTGAACATGTTTGTTTTGCGACGCATGCACTTATTTTTAAAGGCTTGCAAACTATGCTCCTTATCCGTCTTTAAGTTTTCTGGCTTATATGCTTTAGCCTTTTCGTATGCTGGCAGAACCTAAGGCACGGAACACTTCGCTGGCAACAGGGTTAGTAACCAAACTGTTTAAACACAGAAACGGCGCCGGCTTTTGGTGCGTAAAGCATCTACTAAGACAAGCCAGCATATACGCGATCAGATAAATACTCTTAGACGGATGCAATTTTAATTTTTGTAAGGCCTTAAGGCAAAAGCATCATGTGAGTAACCACAAGCACGAGCCAATTCGGGTTAACATTGATATTTTTATCGAAATATATGATCAAATGGAAATAAAAGACGGCGAGAACTCATGCATAAAAATAATTGAGGGAACCAAAGACTTTTATTTCATAATCATATATGGTGTGATTACAATAGAATTGCTAAGTGTAAAAAGGACGTAGCTGCTCAATGTTCCAAGGACGTTTCGTCTCTTGAGCACTGCTTCTTCGTTCCTTTTCCTTTTGCGGCCTCTTTTCTTCTTCTTCTGATATCACGGAGGTCCACAAGATAATATGCCCCGTTCTTAAGCGCTTTGCTGATAACGAAGGGTCCTTCCCATATGGGAGATAGTTTGTGCTCCTTTTGCTGAACAAGGCGAAGCACCAAATCGCCTTCCGAAACGATCTCCGTCTTACCTTGCGACTGTGGTAACGCCGCATGTTCTGCTGATAAATGGCGGAGCGCTGAAGCGCTATCTCACGCTCTTCTTCGAGAAGGTCTAAGCCGTCCTGTCGGCTTCTTCTGCGTCTGCTTCGACGTAGGCTGTTACACGAGGTGTGTCGTGCAGGACATCTGTTGGGAGTACCGCTTCAGCGCCATATATGAGAAAGAAAGGGGTATAGCCTGTTGCGCTGCTTGGAGTTGTGCGTATGCTCCATAAGACAGCAGGTAATTCTTCTACCCATGCTCCAGCTGCTCTATGCAAAGGCACCTCTAATCTTGGCTTTATTCCCTGTAGAATTATACTGTTGGTTCGCTCAACTTGGCCATTCGATTGTGGATGAGCCACAGATGCTAAGTCCAAACGAATACCAACTTCACCACAGTACTTTGCCAGTTCTCCTACGGCGAAGTTTGTCCCATTGTCCGTAATGATACTGTGGGGACGCCAAATCTCGTTATAACCTCAATGACGAACTTCTTGGCTGTTGCCCCATCAAGCTTTTTTATGGGCTTAGCTTCAACCCACTTGGTGTATTTATCCACCGCAACTAAGAGATGTTTGACGCCGCCTCGCGCAGTCCTGAATGGACCTACCATGTCCAGTCCCCAGACCGCAAATGGCCACGTGATTGGAATGGTGCGCAACTCCTGGGCTGGCATCTTTGGCTGTCTTGCATACTTTTGGCATCCAACGCATTTCTTGACGAGTTCTTCTGCGTCTTGCTTTGCTGTGAGCCAGTAGAATCCATGTCTAAAAGCTTTGGCGACAATTGCTCGGGCAGAGGCATGATGACCGCAACATCCACCATGGATCTCTTCTAGTATCTCCTGTCCTTCTTCCGGCGAAACGCATCGTTGATATACACCTGTGGTACTCCGCTTGTATAGCTCTCCATTTATTATTGTGTATGCCTTAGCTCTGCGCACAACTTGCCGCCTTAAGACTTCATCCTCTGGCTCTTCCTTGTTAAGGAGGAAATTTATGTAGGGCTGTGTCCAATCTGGTTCACCAGCATGACGGAAACAGACTGCGAAGCCATGGGGTCATCCTCATCTCCGCCTTTAATAGACGGCACGTATAGGTGCTCCAAAAATATATCGGAGGGCACCTTCGATCTTTTCGAGCCCATTCTGGCTAAGGCGTCCGCTGCTTCATTTTCCTCCCTTTTGATATGCTTGACTTCTAAGCCGATAAAACACCGACCAAACTCGTCTACCGTGCGTCGGTATTCAGCCATTGTAGGGCTCTTCGCGTCCCATGCCCCTTCTAACTGTTGAACAACGAGGTCTGAATCGCCATAGCACAAAAGACGGCTAATGCCCAAATCCTTTGCGACGTGCAATCCATGCAACAGAGCCTCGTATTCTGCAACATTATTAGTGGCATTGAAGTGTATCTGCAAGACATAGCACATCTTGTCTCCTTTAGGGTTCTTCAGTACCACGCCAGCTCCCGATCCCTGCAACATTTTGGAGCCGTCAAAGTGCATAACCCAATATTCTTCGTCAGGGAGGGGAAGTTCATCCATTGCTTCCGTCCAGTCTGCGATGAAATCAGCTAAGACTGGGATTTGATGGCTGTACGTGGCTTGTACTGGATATCGAAGGCTGCCAATTCAATTCCCCACTTAGCCACACGTCCAGTGGCATCAGTGTTGTTTATAATGTCACCCAATGGCGCCTTACTGACTACCGTGATTGGGTGCTCTTGGAAATAATGGCGTAATTTTCTGGCTGCGAAGAAAACTCCATAAGCCAGCTTCTGATAGTGAGGGTATCGTTGTTTGGATTCGGAGAAGACTTCGCTGATATAATATACCGGCCTTTGTTCCGGTAGCTCCTTTCCTCTTCCTTTCGTTCAACAACAACCACTGCACTAATAACTAGGTTGGTAGCCGCCATGTAAAGTAGCATCGGCTCTTGTGGTAGAGGAGACGCTAATATTGGTGCTGAAACTAAGGCGTCTTTTAACTGTGCTAAGGCTGCATCTGCCTCTTCAGTCCAGACGAACGTCTTAGTTTTCTTCAACAACCTGTATAGGGGTAAAGCTTTATCCCCAAGCCTACTAATAAATCGGCTTACAGCTGCTGCAGATCCTGTGAGCCTTTGACATCTTTAAGACAAGTAGGCTTTTTGATGTCCATGATAGCTCGAATCTTTTCTGGGTTAACCTCAAGACCTCTTTCTGAAACAATGAAGCCTAAAAGTTTTCCTGCTGGGACGCCAAAAAAGCATTTTCCCGGATTTAGCTTCATGTTATATTTTCTTAAGTTATCAAAGGTTTCTTGAAGGTCAACGATGAGATCGCCGCGTTTTCGCGACATAACGGCAATGTCATCGACATAAGCGTGAACATTGCGGCCTATTTGATCGTGTAGGCAACGTTGTATGCACCGTTGGTACGTTGAGCCAGCGTTTTTAAGCCCGAAAGGCATAGTTATGTAGCAAAACGTTCCGAAAGGTGTGATGAAGGAAGTCTTAATTTGGTCAGACTCCTTCATCTTAATTTGGTGGTAGCCAGAGTAAGCGTCCAAAAAGCATAGTAATTCAGAACCTGATACAGCATCTACGACCTGATCAATTCGCGGCAATGCGAAGGGGTCTTTAGGACAGGCTTTGTTTAAGCCGGTGAAATCTATGCACATGCGCAAGTCTTTCACGTCCTTCTTAGGTACTAATACAGGATTTGCTAGCCAATCTGTGTGGATAACCTCTCTAATGAAATTAGCGGCACTAAGCCGAGCTACCTCTTTTCCTATTGCTTTCTTCTTCTCTGGACCGAAGCGACGAAGACCTTGTTTTACTGGCTTGGCACCTTTGGCGACATTAAGGCTGTGCTCGGCAAGTTCCCGGGGTACTCCTGGCATGTCTGATGGTGACCATGCAAAAATATCCCGTTGCTCACGGAGGAACTTGACGAGCGCGCCTTCCTATGCGTCACTGAGGTCCGCGCCTATGTTCGTCGTCTTGCTTGCATCGCGTTGTCCAGCACGATCTTCTTCGAGTTTGAGCTGGCCTTGAAAGTGACATCCGAGGCGCAAGGAGGCTTCTTACCATCCGGCATTTCATTGGTGTTAACTTCTTTCTTGTACTGCTCCAGCTCTTCCTTGCTGATGACTGCTTCTGCTAAGACGGCGTTTCCTGCTTCGCATTCCTTCGCCTTCTTGAAGTCGCCATTGACCGTGATGACGCCGTTTGGTCCAGGTATTTTGAGCTTGCTGTAGATGTAACACGGGCGTGCCATGAATTTGGCAAAGGCTGGGCGGCCAAAGATTGCGTGATACGCACTTTTGAATTCCACCACCTCAAAGGCAACTTCCTCAGTCCTATAGTTTGTTTCGTCACCAAGGTGACGTCTAAGACGATTGTTCCCATAGAACTGGCCTGCCTGCCTGGCACTATGCCGTGAAACTTGACTGTGCTATGTTTTAGCTGTGTCTCAGAAAGGCGCATGCGCTTTAAGGTTTCAAGATAGAGGATGTTGATGCTACTCCCTCCATCCATAAGCACCTTAGAAAGCCTGCATTGCTGCACAATTGGGTTTACAACGAGCGCGTAATTCCCTGGGTTCTGTGGAATATGATCAGGATGATCGTTGCGGTCCCATGTAATGGGTGCTCGGACCAGTTGAGATACTGGGGAACCGCTGGCATAGTGGCATTGAGTTCCCTCCAGGCTGCCTTTTCCTTTTTGGCCGAAGGAGTGGCAAGGAAAGTAACAAGGCTTGTTTCGACCCTTGGAAACTTGTTGCTCCTCTTGTGCTTTGGCTCCTGATCTTCCGGCTCCGAAGCACTTTCCTCGTTGTCCTTCTGCTCTTTTTGTCTTTACGGTTCTTGCGCTTGAACTGCTTTGCCTTGAAGCCAGCGTCAGGATCCTTCTTGATATCATCGTTAAGGCGGCACTGCCTGTTGGTATGGGTGCATTTGCCAAGCTTGCTATGATGGGCACAAGGTTCATCTTTGATGTCGTCATAGGTGATTTTAATGGGTCTTGACCCTTGACTGTCATCGCCTTCTTCTGCCATCTGCTAGCCCCGCTCTGGCCACCCTTCTTATTGGCAAAGGCTACCTCCTTTGATGGTCCTGGCGCATCGTTGGCTTCCTTCTTTTTCCGGCTTTGATTGTTGTTTCGTTTTTCCGGGTTAACAGCTATATCCATGCGCAGATCCCATCGTCAGCTCGAGCGTCGTCTTCTGCTGCAGCGTAATTGTTCGCGCTGTCTAAGAGCTCGCCGAGGTGTTTGATGTTTTGGCTGGCTAACATGTACCTCATCATGTTGCCCTTTGTAGCGTACCTGCACTTAGAAAATGGCAAGGTACCTGTGTATAGTGCAAACCCCTGGATCGTTTCATTTGCACACACAGTTTAAGATGACTATCACAACATTATATCAATTATTACACGAATGATCCAGACTTAAAAATAAAATATCCTTTACAAATTGCATAGCACGAAGCTAGCTTTGAAAGAGTAAAGCAGCGGAAATAATAATCTTCATGGAGTCTCCATCATCATCATGTGCCACAGGCGAAAAACATGTTGGTTGCAGACTCGAAACCCTTAACGAAACTCACTCGTCGTCAGAACAATCTGCAACAAATAAAATTTTGCAACAGAGTGGGTCAGATACCATTAAAAATGGATCTGGCAAGTGACACTATGTGGACACTTATTGGGATAACTCTAATAACCTATATGCATATTTGGCTGGTGGAGTTCAAGGCTATTTTGCATAAAGGCCAATTTTGCCTAACACTTTGTAAAACATTTTCTTCCAATGTTTGAGACAATATGGCATGAAATCCATAGTCTCGTCTACCCTTGTTCACCCATCAACATTTTACTTAGAGAAATAAGATGTTGGGAGCCTCCGTTGCCATCCTTGATCAGCTGCTCAAATTGTCCGTAACCGGGGACACGGCTAAGTACTTAGTTTTAACTCTGCAGAGGTTGTGCACTTTCACCATTAGACCCAACAAACCCAAACTATCCTCAAGCACTCAATTTGTGCTAAGGAAAAGGAGAGAGTTGAGACGAGACTTTTCAGAAGCATATTCCCCATCCCATACCGGCTTGACCCGTTCCCTCCTACATCCTCTACATCTGCTTGTCAAGCCGGGAGGAGTCCACGCAACTTAATCCATCTAGCCAGAGCCCATTTGACTAATGGCTGCACGATAAGCAACTTCACTTAGAGAAACATTGGTCCCTTTGTTCCTGGGTGGCAAACCACAAGTGAATATCCCTTCGGGACAACACTCAACTCTCGTCATCCTTGCAATCCCAAATCCACCCAGGTGATAAATTAACTTAGTAGAATTTAAGCTTTGAATAAAACAATTTGCATAGCATCAATAATTCTACCAAGTTATCAATAGGATTCTAGACACAACTAGTGTAAAGGAGATAGTTGTTTCAGCATAGCAATACTATACTACACATGCATATAAAGAAATACACTAAGTCATGCATAGAAAAAAAATACTTAGGAAATTTATGGGGGTGTGCCACTTGCCTTGGCAAACAGAAGAACAGGTGTAGCAGTTGCAACCACCTTCGTCTCTCTCCGGAATTTCTAACAAGTCAAACAAATCACAAATAAACATACAATCATAAATGCAACACTTAGAAAAATATGATATGCATGTGATGCAGGATGACACGGAGAAATGTGGTATAAAAGACAAGCAAAACAAAATAAGGGAAAGACAACATAATAACATTATCCCATTCAGCTAAGGCAAGGTCAAGGTAGAGTAAAATAAATTTGATAAAACCACCACTTGAAGGTTGTAAAGCTACTCTAAGTCTTCACAAGTTTGGTCTTCAAATAATCTTCAACTCCTTGCAGCTTCATTGATCTTCAAATAGCACTCTATGAACTTAGTCTTAAACACCGAGGACTTGGCCTATGTCCAAAGTGAGACAAAAATAGAAAAATAAGATAGAAAGGAGTAGTTGGTCTTCTAGAAATCTTCTCCTTTCTTCCTTGTAGTTTTACTTGATGTGTTGACTTCATTGCACATTTGTGGACTTGTTGATTCTGAAGACTTGATGATGTTGGCAGAAGGCTGATCTTGAATACAACTTAGCCACCATGAAGTTCAAGAGAAGAAGGAAGAAAAGAGAGAAAGTGAAGAAAGACTTAGAAAAGTAGAATGGTTGGTCTTCATGAACTTCCTCTTGATTTCTTCTAAGTACTTTCTTCTTGGAGACGCTTCTGGAGTCTTGTTTTCTTGCTAAGTCCTTCTTTGTTTCTTCATTGTTTCCACTAATTTCTAACTTAGTGGTTTTGACTAGAGAGGTCAAGAGATCTACCATGGATCCTCAAAATTTCTAAGGAGGAAGTCATGTGAAAAGTATAAAATAATACTAAGGACTTAATTATGCATGCCATGCTTATGTAAATGCTCTAAGGAAATGCAAGCAAACAAGATGTTCCCAAAATAACTAAGGACCAAAGAGGTCAAACGATAAGTCAAAATAATTTCTAAGTAAGAGTTCATAAAATAAGGTGTTGGTATCTTTCTAAGGAAAAAAAATACTTTTAAAACCATAGTTGATAAAATTTCTAAGCACAAACACTTGTCAAAAATAACACTTAGGAAAATATTCTAAAACCACTAAGTTTTCAAGATGCTAAATTTTTCTAAGGAAAAGATTTAACACTTTTAAGATGTTGAAATTTTCTAAGGGAAATAGTGTTGTCAAAGTAGTTATCAAATATTTTCTAAGGAAATTTTCCAAGGAAAAGTGTTGTCAAAATTTTATTACTCAAAATTTTTCTAAGGAAGAATAACACTTTTGTGGGAGAGGTGAAATATTTCTACGCTATTTTGCATCTAACATGATCATCATGACTTAGCTAAAATTTCTATTCGAAATTAATGTGGAGAATAATTTTAATATAATTTACTTATTAAAATAACACCTAAAAAGCAATAAAAACAATTTACATGCAAAAACATAGAAAAACTCTTCTACAAAAATACTAGAGAAATTATACGGCCATAACTTAGACAAACAAAATTAATGCAAAAGAGTTTGCTCAAAAATCAATTTTTTTATAATTAAGTTACAGCCAAAATATCAATTAAACCACTTTTTAAAATTGTCTAAATTAATTTCGTCGAAACCTCAAACTAAGCATATAGAAAGTTTCTACACATTATAAGCTTTCCAAAAATATAAATTTCATAAATTTTGGATAAACGAGTAAAAATTAATAATGAATCTAATTTGCAGGGACCTATTCGTGATACGCAGGGGCTTAACAGTAAGGAAAACAGAAAGAATCTTCTGCGCTGGAGTCCTCCGTCGACGTGTCCTTCTCTGATTGGTGCGCTTCTTCTCGCGGGCAGAAGCGGGCGTGGACGCGGACGGACGCGACGCGGACATAAGTGGGCAACTTAGTGACGTGGCGCGCTGCGCTTGGCCGGTACCCCTTCGCTGGATGATTCTAATCCTAGCCGTTAAAACGGGATCTGACGGCCCAGATCGAATCGACCTAAACCGAGCGGCTCAGCCGGTCGGAGCATCGCCGGAAACCTAGGTTCCACGGTGGCGCCATCGCCGGAACTATGCCGGAGTTCTAAATAGCGTGAATGAGAGGACTTGGGGCATACCACGGGGTGCAGGGCGTCGCGGCGAAGCTGATGACGGGGTCGATGATGTCGCGGGCGTCCTTCTCCTCCCTGTGTCGCTTGCCGGAGCTGCTTCCGCGGCCGGTGGTGGTGTTGAGGAAGCTCACGTCGCGCTGGAGCTCGGAGAAAAATAATGCGCAAATTTAGAGGATGCGCAAGGACGTAAGAAAGAGATTGGGACAGGAGAGAGGGCTCGAGATCGACGGTGCTCACCGGAATCGGCGGATCACGGCGGCGGTGGCGTCGAGCTCCGTCGGCGTAATTCGCGATGGCGGCGGGGTCTAGGGTTAGGGTTTCGGTGGTTTGAGGGCGCGGACGTCGAGGCGCAGCCTTTTATGGGGAGGTTGCGTGCGGAGGAGGTTAGGGTGCGGCGCGGCGGAGTCCGGCTCGGGCACGGACGCCAAGTTCGGCCGTGGTCGTTGCGAAGATGCTGACAGGCGGGCCCCGCCTGTCAGCGGGAGAGAGGAGAGGGCCGCTGCTGGGCTGCTGTCCGTCGCACGCGCGTTAGGTAATACATGGGCTTGGCCCATTTAGCTAGGCTTCGTATTTTTTTTTGTTCAAAAGCTTTTCTTTTCTTTTCCTAAAACTTTTATATCTTTTTAAATACAAAACCAAATTAAGTCAAACCAATTTCTATAGTTTTGTAAAAACCAACTCTTTAATTTGAAAACCTCTAATAATATTTCCCAAAACTTTTTGTCAACTATATTTTTGAAAAGTGATTAAATGAATTTTTGGACATATTAATGTCATTTGAAAACTATATGTTTTTTTTTTATAAATTCCTTTGGAAATATAATTTAAACCAAAGCAAAAATATGAGTAATATGATTAATATCACTCAATAAATAATTTTGTATAAAACTCAAATAGTTTAAAAGGGGTTTGATAAATCAAAATGATTTCAGAACTCATTTTAAAATCCAAATAACTATTTTCTTTCAAAAGTAAAACTATAAAACTTGAAAATATAGAATAGGTAAGAAATAGATAATTCTCAATACAAACAATTAACTCACAACCAAACACACATTTTCAAATAGAAAGCATTTTGATTTCAAAACTAGGTTTTTAATAAACAATATGACACTTGTTGTCAAAATTAAAATAGGTTTTAAAACAAACAAATGTTGCTTAAATAAAACTTGGATATCACAAGATAAACCTTTTGCAAATATTTATATTTCAACAAATACAATCAATTCACAAACAACATTAACAGAACAATACATAAAAGTCAAAAGAAAATTTTGGAGCATAAATGCTCTACTAATATATTTTCTTAAATATGTTTTCAAGTGGAATTATTATTCCCACTTTTGAAATATCAAAATGCAAACAAAGCTATATGATGATGAATGCATGCATGAATTTTCTTTTCAAAGCAAAATACATAATAGTTTTCAAAAGTTTTAAATTTTTCTGATTTTTTTTAATTTTTGAAAAACTTGGGATGTTACATACTACCACCCTTAAATGGAATCTCGTCCCGAGATTCGGAAAGGCTAGCAAAAGGTTGTGACTGGGATAACTCGGTGGCTACCACCCTTAAATTATTTTTGTGGGTAGGGAAAACTTTCAGAACGTACCATTTACTTCTTCCACGTTGATGTGGTTCACATATCCTGTGTCAAAAGGATTTGACTTGGTGGCTTCTTCTGCTTTCTTCTCAGGGCATTCATTTGAGTAATGTCCCTTATTCCTGCACTTATAACAGGTGATGTGGCTGATATCTTTCTTGGGTTCAGGATTTGGGCGGTGTTGTCCATTGTTATTGTTACCAGCATGTCCATTTCCCTTGTGGTCTCCATTGCTTCCTTTGAGTCCACCGTTGTGATCATGATGCTTGTGGTGACCATTATGTTGATGAGAATTATGAGAAGAATGTTTCTTGAATGAGGATTCCGCATGATGTTTGTTGATTCCAGCCTTCCTCTTCCTGTTTTCAGCTTTCTTCATGCTATCTCCAAGGGTAACTGCTTGATCAAGAAGTGTCTGATAGGTTAGAGCGTAAGCAACAGTCAAAGGTATCTTCAGCTCATCACTTAGTCCCTTGAGGAATTTAGCCTTCCTCTTTGCATCTGTGTCAATGTCCTCAGGAGCATATCGAGACAAGGCATGAAAGTCATCCATGTATTCCTTAAGACTTCTGTTCCCCTGACGCAGATTGCGGAACTCTTCCTGTTTCAGGTTCATAATGCCAGTGGAGATATGAGCATTACGAAATCCTTCCTTGAATTCCTCCCAAGTCAAAGTGTCCAATGGGTGAGTAATCTGATAAGTTTCCCACCATTGGGCTGCAGGTCCTTCAAGCAGATGTGCGGTGAACCTAATTTTCTCAGCATCTTCACATTCAGCTGTCACCAGATCTTTTTGCACAGAACGCAGCCAGTCATCAGCCACAATTGGGTCAGTTGTAGTTGAGAACTTGTTTGGCCTAAGCCTAAGGAACCTGGCCAGTCTGTCCACTTGGGGAGGAGGTGGTGGTGGTCCATGTTGATTTGCCATGAATTGAGCCATCATGGTCATCAGTTGAGTCTGGGCAGCCATCATCTGTTGCATCATAGCTTCGTTGTTGTTGTTGTTGTTGTTGTTGTTGTTGTTGTTTTCAGGTGCACGACGGGGAGGCATCTGTGGTTTAAGCATAGATGAGCAAAAGATAGACAGATCTAGAAGAAATAGTCCTACCCATACAAGCAGTTTGTCACAACCAACCACACATGATAAACTCACAAATTTTTGAGAAAAAAAACAAAATAGTCGTTTTTGGATCGAAGTACACCTAGGATATGGGGAAACAATATGATAGTACTGCCATACCACAATTTGATAGGTCAATACATCAACATGCTCTCATTATTCTATTACATAAGGGGGGTCTAGTCTATCTCCTTCCTGAGTGCATCGAGTTCCTCCTCTATTTTCTTGAGTTCATCCAGGTACTTCTGGGTGTTGTGAAGTCTAAATCGAAGTCTTTCTCCAAGGTACTTGATGGCCTCCCATGCTGCACTTCTTGCAGAATCAAAGAATGATGTGTGGAGTATTGTATTGGTGATCATGCAGCAACCTTTGGTCTTGTGGTCATCATCTTTGTTCTTGTATAGATGGAGTTGTACCCACCAGTACTCTTGACCTTCACCCATGAAAGGAAAACCTTTGTAGACTGCTGCTCCTTCAAGTCCCATGCTCCACATGAGGTCCTTCAGAGCTTTTGGAAACTCAGTCTCACATTCCAAAGTCATGGTCATTGCTGGACCTTTCTTGAGTGATTCCAGGAGGCGGACATCTATAAATAAGGGAAGGCATTTAGAACACGAATAGTTAAGAAGTTACAAGAATGATATCAAAAAGTTTTAGACAAAGAGCAAATAAATTTTGTCCTATGGGCTTTCTTATTTCTAACCAGACTTAGCGTTTCGAACCTACAGGCAACACAGGGCTCTGATACCATCTGTAGCGTACCTGCACTTAGAAAATGGCAAGGTACCTGTGTATAGTGCAAACCCCTGGATCGTTTCATTTGCACACACAGTTTAAGATGACTATCACAACATTATATCAATTATTACACGAATGATCCAGACTAAAAAATAAAATATCCTTTACAAATTGCATAGCACGAAGCCAGCTTTGAAAGAGTAAAGCAGCGGAAATAATAATCTTCATGGAGTCTCCATCATCATCATGTGCCACAGGCGAAAAACATGTTGGTTGCAGACTCGAAACCCTTAACGAAACTCACTCGTCGTCAGAACAATCTGCAACAAATAAAATTTTGCAACAGAGTGGGTCAGATACCATTAAAAATGGATCTGGCAAGTGACACTATGTGGACACTTATTGGGATAAATCTAATAACCTATATGCATATTTGGCTGGTGGAGTTCAAGGCTATTTTGCATAAAGGCCAATTTTGCCTAACACTTTGTAAAACATTTTCTTCCAATGTTTGAGACAATATGGCATGAAATCCATAGTCTCGTCTACCCTTGTTCACCCATCAACATTTTACTTAGAGAAATAAGATCTTGGGAGCCTCCGTTGCCATCCTTGATCAGCTGCTCAAATTGTCCGTAACCGGGGACACGGCTAAGTACTTAGTTTTAACTCTGCAGAGGTTGTGCACTTTCACCATTAGACCCAACAAACCCAAACTATCCTCAAGCACTCAATTTGTGCTAAGGAAAAGGAGAGAGTTGAGACGAGACTTTTCAGAAGCATATTCCCCATCCCATACCGGCTTGACCCGTTCCCTCCTACATCCTCTACATCTGCTTGTCAAGCCGGGAGGAGTCCACGCAACTTAATCCATCTAGCCAGAGCCCATTTGACTAATGGCTGCACGATAAGCAACTTCACTTAGAGAAACATTGGTCCCTTTGTTCCTGGGTGGCAAACCACAAGTGAATATCCCTTCGGGACAACACTCAACTCTCGTCATCCTTGCAATCCCAAATCCACCCAGGTGATAAATTAACTTAGTAGAATTTAAGCTTTGAATAAAACAATTTGCATAGCATCAATAATTCTACCAAGTTATCAATAGGATTCTAGACACAACTAGTGTAAAGGAGATAGTTGTTTCAGCATAGCAATACTATACTACACATGCATATAAAGAAATACACTAAGTCATGCATAGAAAAAAAATACTTAGGAAATTTATGGGGGTGTGCCACTTGCTTTGGCAAACAGAAGAACAGGTGTAGCAGTTGCAACCACCTTCGTCTCTCTCCGGAATTTCTAACAAGTCAAACAAATCACAAATAAACATACAATCATAAATGCAACACTTAGAAAAATATGATATGCATGTGATGCAGGATGACACAGAGAAATGTGGTATAAAAGACAAGCAAAACAAAATAAGGGAAAGACAACATAATAACATTATCCCATTCAGCTAAGGCAAGGTCAAGGTAGAGTAAAATAAATTTGATAAAACCACCACTTGAAGGTTGTAAAGCTACTCTAAGTCTTCACAAGTTTGGTCTTCAAATAATCTTCAACTCCTTGCAGCTTCATTGATCTTCAAATAGCACTCTATGAACTTAGTCTTAAACACCGAGGACTTGGCCTATGTCCAAAGTGAGACAAAAATAGAAAAATAAGATAGAAAGGAGTAGTTGGTCTTCTAGAAATCTTCTCCTTTCTTCCTTGTAGTTTTACTTGATGTGTTGACTTCATTGCACATTTGTGGACTTGTTGATTCTGAAGACTTGATGATGTTGGCAGAAGGCTGATCTTGAATACAACTTAGCCACCATGAAGTTCAAGAGAAGAAGGAAGAAAAGAGAGAAAGTGAAGAAAGACTTAGAAAAGTAGAATGGTTGGTCTTCATGAACTTCCTCTTGATTTCTTCTAAGTACTTTCTTCTTGGAGACGCTTCTGGAGTCTTGTTTTCTTGCTAAGTCCTTCTTTGTTTCTTCATTGTTTCCACTAATTTCTAACTTAGTGGTTTTGACTAGAGAGGTCAAGAGATCTACCATGCATCCTCAAAATTTCTAAGGAGGAAGTCATGTGAAAAGTATAAAATAATACTAAGGACTTAATTATGCATGCCATGCTTATGTAAATGCTCTAAGGAAATGCAAGCAAACAAGATGTTCCCAAAATAACTAAGGACCAAAGAGGTCAAACGATAAGTCAAAATAATTTCTAAGTAAGAGTTCATAAAATAAGGTGTTGGTATCTTTCTAAGGAAAAAAAATACTTTTAAAACCATAGTTGATAAAATTTCTAAGGACAAACACTTGTCAAAAATAACACTTAGGAAAATATTCTAAAACCACTAAGTTTTCAAGATGCTAAATTTTTCTAAGGAAAAGATTTAACACTTTTAAGATGTTGAAATTTTCTAAGGGAAATAGTGTTGTCAAAGTAGTTATCAAATATTTTCTAAGGAAATTTTCCAAGGAAAAGTGTTGTCAAAATTTTATTACTCAAAATTTTTCTAAGGAAGAATAACACTTTTGTGGGAGAGGTGAAATATTTCTAAGCTATTTTGCATCTAACATGATCATCATGACTTAGCTAAAATTTCTATTCGAAATTAATGTGGAGAATAATTTTAATATAATTTACTTATTAAAATAACACCTAAAAAGCAATAAAAACAATTTACATGCAAAAACATAGAAAAACTCTTCTACAAAAATACTAGAGCAATTCTACGGCCATAACTTAGACAAACAAAATTAATGCAAAAGATTTTGCTCAAAAATCAATTTTTTTATAATTAAGTTACAGCCAAAATATCAATTAAACCACTTTTTAAAATTGTCTAAATTAATTTCGTCGAAACCTCAAACTAAGCATATAGAAAGTTTCTACACATTATAAGCTTTCCAAAAATATAAATTTCATAAATTTTGGATAAACGAGTAAAAATTAATAATGAATCTAATTTGCAGGGACCTATTCGTGATACGCAGGGGCTTAACAGTAAGGAAAACAGAAAGAATCTTCTGCGCTGGAGTCCTCCGTCGACGTGTCCTTCTCTGATTGGTGCGCTTCTTCTCGCGGGCAGAAGCGGGCGTGGACGCGGACATAAGTGGGCAACTTAGTGACGTGGCGCGCTGCGCTTGGCCGGTACCCTTCGCTGGATGATTCTAATCCTAGCCGTTAAAACGGGATCTGACGGCCCAGATCGAATCGACCTAAACCGAGCGACTCAGCCGGCCGGAGCATCGCTGGAAACCTAGGTTCCACGGTGGCGCCATCGCCGGAACTATGCCGGAGTTCTAAATAGCGTGAACGAGAGGACTTGGCGCATACCACGGGGTGCAGGGCGTCGCGGCGAAGCTGATGACGGGGTCGATGATGTCGCGGGCGTCCTTCTCCTCCCTGTGTCGCTTGCCGGAGCTGCTTCTGCGGCCGGTGGTGGTGTTGAGGAAGCTCACGTCGCGCTGGAGCTCGGAGAAAAATAATGCGCAAATTTAGAGGATGCGCAAGGACGTAAGAAAGAGATTGGGACAGGAGAGAGGGCTCGAGATCGACGGTGCTCACCGGAATCGGCGGATCACGGCGGCGGTGGCGTCGAGCTCCGTCGGCGGAATTCGCGATGGCGGCGGGGTCTAGGGTTAGGGTTTCGGTGGTTTGAGGGCGCGGACGTCGAGGCGCAGCCTTTTATGGGGAGGTTGCGTGCGGAGGAGGTTAGGGTGCGGCGCGGCGAAGTCCGGCTCGGGCACGGACGCCAAGTTCGGCCGTGGTCGTTGCGAAGATGCTGACAGGCGGGCCCCGCCTGTCAGCGAGAGAGAGGAGAGGGCCGCTGCTGGGCTGCTGTCCGTCGCACGCGCGTTAGGTAATACATGGGCTTGGCCCATTTAGCTAGGCTTCGTTTTTTTTTTGTTCAAAAGCTTTTCTTTTCTTTTCCTAAAACTTTTATATCTTTTTAAATACAAAACCAAATTAAGTCAAACCAATTTCTATAGTTTTGTAAAAACCAACTCTTTATTTTGAAAACCTCTAATAATATTTCCCAAAACTTTTTGTCAACTATATTTTTGAAAAGTGATTAAATGAATTTTTGGACATATTAATGTCATTTGAAAACTATATTTTTTTTTTATAAATTCCTTTGGAAATATAATTTAAACCAAAGCAAAAATATGAGTAATATGATTAATATCACTCAATAAATAATTTTGTATAAAACTCAAATAGTTTAAAAGGGGTTTGATAAATCAAAATGATTTCAGAACTCATTTTAAAATCCAAATAACTATTTTCTTTCAAAAGTAAAACTATAAAACTTGAAAATATAGAATAGGTAAGAAATAGATAATTCTCAATACAAACAATTAACTCACAACCAAACACACATTTTCAAATAGAAAGCATTTTGATTTCAAAACTAGGTTTTTAATAAACAATATGACACTTGTTGTCAAAATTAAAATAGGTTTTAAAACAAACAAATGTTGCTTAAATAAAACTTGGATATCACAAGATAAACCTTTTTCAAATATTTATATTTCAACAAATACAATCAATTCACAAACAACATTAACAGAACAATACATAAAAGTCAAAAGAAAATTTTGGAGCATAAATGCTCTACTAAATATTTTCTTAAATATGTTTTCAAGTGGAATTATTATTCCCACTTTTGAAAATATCAAAATGCAAACAAAGCTATATGATGATGAATGCATGCATGAATTTTCTTTTCAAAGCAAAATACATAATAGTTTTCAAAAGTTTTAAATTTTTCTGATTTTTTTCAATTTTGAAAAACTTGGGATGTTACACCCTTCTTCAGGCTGTTCATAAAAGCGTGTATGGCCTGGATCTCAGAAACGTCTTCACATGCATTCTTTGTCTCTGTCCATCGAGCTATGAAAGCTCTGCTTGAATCCCCCTCCACTTGAGCGCACTTTAGTAGATCTGAGTAAGCCTTTGGACATTTGTATGTGCATGAGAAGTGTTGCATGAATGTTTTCTGCATGTCTTGCCAATTTTGGATACTCTTTTCTGGCAAAGTGTCGATCCATAACCGGGCCGCTCCCTCCAACATGAGTGGAAGAAAACGTACAGCTGCGTTGTAATCACCGTCATTAATACCAACGGCGTGGATATAATCAGGCAGCCATATGTCCGGTTTGTCAATGCCATTGTACTTGTCACAATTTTCTTGACATTGCCTAGCGAGGATGGGAGTTGCACCTTGCGAATCGGTCCAAAGCACACAGGGCCAGGTAAGACTCCTCTCTGGCCGCTTTAATCTCATCGAGACGAATGCGGGCGTCTGAGATATGAGTGTTTTCCCTGGCTGACCCCTTGTTGGATTGGCAACGCCGCGGCTCCTCCTGACGGCTTTGGTGATGAGGGGAGCGGGAGCGAGATCGCCTTTGAGGCGGATCTCTGTTGCCCCTGTTTCCTTCGTCTCTTGCCCGTGTTGCGGGCGGAGGTGGCATGTTAAGCCGGTCGCTCCCACGCCGTGCGTCCTTCCCCTTGTCTTGATCTCTTTCACGGCGAGGCGGATCATTTTTCTTATGGCGCGTGTCATCCTTTTGCCGGTGGTCGTCCTTGCCTTTGTCACTATGGCGGTTGGACCCCGTCTTTGACTCATCCCTGTGCTTGTCAGGAATTTTGTCCTTCCTGGGTTCCTTACCCTTATTGCCATGGCTACTGGAACCAGCTGGTTCCTCTGGATCCCCACCGCCGGCAACGGCCGTCTTGAAAGACGCGTGTCGTCCGCCAGCTTTGAGTTTGAGTCCGCCTTATCCTGCTGCTCTACCGCCTTTTCGATGAGCATCTTAGAATAATGGTGGCGCTCTTCAATTGGGACTGTTTCGTCTCCCATGATTTCCCTGGCCGCCTCTATATTTTTGGCCGGGGTGGAGAAGAATATGACTCCATCAGGGTTAACTTTGAAAGGGTATTTCTGCCAAGGCTTTAAAGACTTTTGGGCAGAAGGCTTCTCGAAGTTTCCCTGCAGATCCCGGTGCAGAAGAGGGTCACGTATACTTCGTACTTTGCGGAATTTCTCAACATCGCGCTCACGCTGATACTCTTCCTCTTCTAGAGCCTTTCCAACTAGGATTAGCTCTTTTTCCTTGTTAAGGAGGGACAACTTATACTTGATGTTGAGTTCAGTCTCAGCTAGGAGCGCTTTCCGTCTTTCCTCAAGTTCAGCCGCGGTTGGATTTGGCCCCAAAGGTGTTTTGAGAAGCTCCAACGCGCGCATGTGTGCCTCCTTTGACCGTTCCAGGTCTTCTTCAATAGGCGTAGCCGGGGAAGGCCCTTTGGGGTCCAATACGTCCTCTGGCTTTTCCGCCTTGTCACCAATGTGTTTGATGCTAGAGGAAACTTCGGCTTCGTCTGGCTTAGCCGCGGTAGCGCCATCCTTCACAGGTGTCTGTGCCGGGAAAGTCATTAAGACTTCGTTTGGTTCAGATGGGCCATAGCAGCGTGCGGCAACCTGTGTTGCAAAGTCTTCCTCCTTATTTTCATCGAGATCTGAATCTTCCGCCATTGGAGCGGTGAAATCAGATCCGGCTTCCGAGTCTGCTCCTGTCTGTAAGGCAGGTAATATCGACTCAGGGTCAGATTCGGCCGACTTAGGGCTAGATGTGTTAATGGGACTGACAAAGCGAGAGGCGGGCTCCATAAGCTCACAAGAGCTGGAGTCAGAATCGCTTTGGGTATCAGAGTCACTCAGATCGCGATAGACAAAGCCCTGATCTGATCTGTATTGTTGCTCGATTGCATAATCGATGGGGTGGTGGGTGGGCCAAAAGGCGGCGGATCCCCTGGGGAATCCATATGCCTCAGCCGTAAAACCCATGAAGATGTTGATGGTGCCGAAGGGGACGACGAAGCCTGATACGAGTGCGTCGTTTGCTGGACGTAGGATCCGTCGTCTTCGATGCACCTGATACGTCTCAAACGTATCTATAATTTTTGATGTTCCATGCTGTTATTATATCAATTGCTACATGTTTTGGTTACACTTCATATCATTTTTATGCATTTTCTGGGACTAACCTATTAACAAGATGCCACAGTGCCAGTTCCCTGTTTTCTGCTGTTTTTGGTTTCAGAAAATCTATTAAGGAAATATTCTCGGAATTGGACGAAACAAAAGACATCGTCAATAATATCACGAGGAGATCACGGAGTCCAAAGGGGAGTCGGAGCAGACCCACCAGGGGGCCACGCCACACTAGGGCGCGGCCCAGGGTGGGCCCGCGCCCCCTATGGCGTGGTGGCCCCCCTCGGCCACCGACGCCGCCTCTTCGCCTATATATTCTCCGCGACACGAAAACCCTATTACGGTCGATCATATTCCACGAAAAGTTCCGTCGCGGCCGTCATCGTCAATATCAGATCGGAGGAGTTCTGATGCTCTTCCCGGCACCCTGCCGGAGGGGAGATCATCACTGGAGGGCTCTACATCACCATGCCTGCCTCCGGAGTGATGCGTGAGTAGTCCACCCCTGGACTACGGGTCCATAGCAGTAGCTAGATGGTTGTCTCTCTACCTTGTGCCTCCATGTTTAGATCTTGTCAGCTGCCTAACATGATCAAGATCATCTTATTGTAATGCTAGATGTTGTGTTTGCTGGGATCCGATGAATATTGATACCATGTTTATTCAATTTGTTTATCTATGTGCTCTTGATCTTGCATGCTCTCCGTTGCTAGTAGATGCTTTGGCCAAGTAGATGCTTGTGACTCCAAGAGGTGTATTTATGCTAGATAGTGGGTTCAGTCTCTAGATATCTGGATCAGTGACAGAAAGGTCTAAGATGGTAGATGTGCTGTTGCTACTAGGGATAAAACATTGGTGCAGTGTCCAAGGGCACTTATATTGATTACATTACACACTTTACTTCATGCAATAATCTGTTGTTAGCAACTTAATACTGAATAGGATGCGGATGCTGCCTTGAAGGTGGATTATTTAGGCATAGATGCGGTTGGAATAACGGTCTATGTACTTTGTTGTAATGCCCAACTAGATTTCATAGTAGACATCTTGGCATGTATTGCTTTGTTATGCCCTCTCTATTTGTCAGTTGCCCAGCTGTAATTTGTTTACCCAACATGCTAGTTATCTGTTCTGAGAGAGACACCACTAGTGAACTGTGGACCCTGGTCCAATTTCCTCATACTGTTTACACAACCTGCTGCAATCATCTGTTTCCTGTTACTTGCTGTGTTTCCTGCTGTTTTCCACACCATACGTTTAACTCTTTGTTTCTGCAAGACCGGAGAGACTGACAACCTCTCTGTTTCGTGTTGGGCAAAGTTCTGGTTTGTGTCTGTGCAGATTCCACGTTGGTGCAAGCTCCCTAGCGCCAGGGGGAGTCAACATCAACAATCTTCCAATTGATCGTCAAGTCCTACTGGTCCGATTAAACCTTGGGTAGATTTTCAAGGGAAAACTTCTGCTGTCTACATCATAACCTTCCTCTTGGGGTTCACCAACACGTAGCCATCAAGCTGTTTTCTGGCGTCGTTGCCGGGGACTTGGAGGCTATTGGAAAGGGGAGTCTCTCAGTTCCAATCTCTTTACTTTGTTTTGTCTTGCTTAGTTTACTTTTATCCAGTTATGTTTTGCTTGTTTACTTGGAAACCCATAAAAATTATGAACCTGAAAATCCTATAAAAACTTTTGCTATGGAAGAATTTACCAAACCTCTATGTTGATGGAAGCTAGAGAATTATATATAAAGTATAGAGAATCAAGAGAGGGTAAAATCATGAGAGGCATGATAAAAAAGTTAAATCAAATTGCTGAAATTTTGCTGGAACGCCATGATATAAATTGTTGCTCTGAACAGGATACTAAACATCTTAAATTCCAATGTGGCTTTAGTGAAGACGTTTTAATTATGAACTATCATTGGAATAACTATATTCATTTGGGAGTTGAAGAAGTAGAACAATTTGTTTTACTTATGGGAGCTTCTGAAATAGACTCCTTCATGGCTAAAAATTATGAAACTTGTGTTGCTTGCAATAAACTTAAAGATACAGTCTCTTTTATTCTTGATTATTGCCTAGAAAATTTCAGCAATAATTGTTATATCATTGATTATAAAGAGAGACTCATTAATGCACAAGAATGTACTCACAATTTGCAGGAACCTGTGGAAGAAGAAACTATTGCTGAAACTGAAATCTCATTGGATGAAAAGAGGAGGAGAGTGATGAGAGTAACTCTTTAACTCTTACATTATTTGATCACCCTCCATGCTTGCCAAAGGAGGATGAATGTTATGTTCCTGTGGATTCTCTTGAAATATTCCCTATGAGTAAAACTTGTGAGAATAATTATGCTACTGTTATTTATGATAATCCATGCTATTTTGATGAATCTTATGATAATCCTTTATTTGTGCCTGATATCGAAATGCATGGTACTAAAGAGTTTTGCTTAGAAAATGTTTATGATAAAGCTCTAGATGATGGTCCTATATTGGTTGATAATATTAATTGTACTGCTAATGAAAATGGGATTGGAGAGGTCTTGACTTTATCTAGATGGAGTCCCATACCTCTTGAGAATGATCAATCATCTTGTTATAAAATTGTTAAAAGTGGGTTTGAAAGTTTTAATCCCACTATTTTTGAGCTTGATAAAAATTATGTGTTTGTAGATCATGAAAAGCATGCTTTATGTGATAGTTATATTGTTGAGTTTGTTCATGATGATACTGAAAATTATTATGAGAGAGGAAAATATGGTTGTAGAAATTTTCATGGTACTAAAACACCTCTCTATATGCTGAAAGTTCTGAAGTTGCTCTTGTTTTATCTTCCTATGCTTGTCACTTTGTTCTTTATGAATTTATTTGTGCACAAGATTCCTATGCATAGGAAGTGGGTTAGACTTAAATGTGTTTCGAATTTGCTTCTTGATGCTCTTTTTGCTTCATTTTCTATTTTATGTGAGCATCATTAAAACTATCAAGCCTAGCTAAAAGGCGTTAAAGAAAAGCGCTTCTGGAGGCAACCCATTTTATTTTTTTTTTTTTTTTTTGAGTCAAGGATGCTTGTTTACCTCTGTAGCAACTCCTTTGTATCTTTATTTTGCTGTTTTGTTGTGCCAAGGAGAGTTACTAATGCAAAGTTGGTTTTATTTTCGGGACTGCATTGGACAGATTGCTGTTCGTCACCGTTTAATTCAGTAGAAAATCAGAAAAAATCGAAAAATGCTGAAACTTTTTGTGCATGTTCCTGATGATGTTACGCAACTTTCATTATTTCAAAAGTTTTTCATCTGAGCATCGTAAGTGCCTCGAAAAAATTCGTCATTACAGACTGTTCTGGTTTGACAGATTCTGTCTTTTATTTTGCATTCTCTCTTTTACAAGTTTTTAAGTGGTTTCTTTTCGTGTAAAAGTGCCCACTTGAGCCTAGTAACAGTGGCTAATGTTTAAAATAGTTGGCTTGTGAGTTTTGTCTTTGCTAGAACTTTGAAGTATTATCTTTTAGTGCACTAACCTGCTAATGAGAAAAGCTGTTAAGTTTTGGTGTGAAGGAAGTTTTCAAGTGTTGATAGAGGAGAATGATATTACATGATCAAGAAGAGTGAAGAGCTTAAGCTTGGGGAGGCTTACCTCCCCAGCATATTTCAAGAAGACTCAAGCATCTAAGCTTGGGGATGCCCAAGGCATCCCCTTCTTCATCTACAAATTATCAGGTCATCTCTAATGGTGCTATATTTTTATTGCTTCATGCTAGTGTACTCTTCCTTGGAGCGTCAGTGTGTTTTTGTTTTCAGTTTGTTTTGTTTTGTTTGCTGTGCTATACTTGTTGGATCCTAGTATTCATGTTTGGGAGAGAGACACGCTCCACTTTTTCATTAGAATACTCTTGTGCTTCACTTATACTTGTTGAGTATTCCTGTCTAGTTGCTGTTATTGCTGTTAGCTCTCAGTTTTTCATGTATCTCTTGTTAGAGCTTTCAGTTTCTTTTGAAGAAAGTACTCTCTTGCTTCACTTATATCTGTTTGGAGAGTTGTCAAATAAGTTGATTGGTGTTTGGTTGGACCAGAAAAATGCTATGCATGTGGTAGTGGTATAAAATGCTTACATGAATCTTTTTAGATCGTTGTCTTGAGTAATTTGATGCTTGCCAATTGTTTTGAGCTGTCAAGTAATTAATGTTTAAGCTTGTGCATCATGTAAGTAATGGCTATTAATGAAGAACTACTATAAGGATTTTCTGCTATAATAATCTGTTGCATAATTGGAAGTCCATAGTAGTCTAGATAATTTTTGGATGAAGGCTATGTGTTAACAAGGAAGACAGTGGGAGTCTATGGTTCGTCAAACCTTGTGTTTTATGTACACTCTTGCTATTCCAGTTGATAATGATGTTTGCTTATAATAACCTTGCTAGCCTAAACTCTGTACTAAGAGGGAATGCTTCTTGTACATCCAAAACCTTGAGCCAAATCCATGCCACCTGTGTCCACCATACCTACCTATTATGTGGTGTTTTCACCATTCCAAGTAAATTTCTTCATGTGCTATCTACTAACTACTCAAAACTGTTACATTTCCTTTTTGTGTCACTACTTGAAAAGCTCATAAGGACGTAGTAGTGAGATTTGTCATCTTCCATGCTAATTAATTTACAAGGATTGGCAGCTTCATCTGCTTCTCCACCTTTTATTTTGCATTAAAGAGCTGGTTAGTCCACCCTATAAATAAATAAATAGACACTCCTCCATGGTGAATGTTGGTGGGCACCCGAGGATTCGGTTAGCCATGGTTTGTGGAAAGTAAATGGTTGGGAGGAGTGTCACCAATAAGTGCTTGTTACAAGTGCAGTCCTAAAAACTCTCGGAACCGCTCTAAAAGTTAGTTAGCCATGGAAGATGACAAGTACCTGCTATTTGATTTGTTGACACCTGTATACACCATTACCTTACAAAACAATATTTTATGCTCTCTATATGCCTTCGGGAACTACAGCTCTAGCACATGATGTTAATCCCTGCTTCCCTCTGCGAAGGGCCATTCTTTTACTTTTATGTTGAGTCAGTTTTCCCACTTCTTTCTGTCTACTTAAGCAAACATCATTGTCAACTCCAGTATAACAGTTTTTACATAACTTTGTGTTTGGTTGATCATATTCTTTGCATTGACATTATCTATATGATATACATGTTGAAAGTTGAAGCAAAAGCTGAAGCTATTATCTTCCTTTGTGTTGATACAAACACTTTCATGTTGAGAATTATTGCTGCTGTGAACTAACTATTATGTTAGACTATTATATCTCTAAATGTTTTATAGTATTATTCATGAAAGTTTGCACTTGTGTGATCACTTATGTTTACTCTTTATTTACTTGCTTGCAAACTATAGACCATTGGCTTGGATCACTTCATTCAGATCATGTGCATTACATTGTTATTTGATCAAAGATTGTGTTGGTAGCATGTCACTTCAAAAATTATCTGTTTTTATCGTTTACCTACTCGAGGACGAGCAGGAACTAAGCTTGGGGATGCTTGATACGTCTCAAACGTATCTATAATTTTTGATGTTCCATGCTGTTATTATATCAATTGCTACATGTTTTGGTTACACTTTATATCATTTTTATGCATTTTCTGGGACTAACCTATTAACAAGATGCCACAGTGCCAGTTCCCTGTTTTCTGCTGTTTTTGGTTTCAGAAAATCTATTAAGGAAATATTCTCGGAATTGGACGAAACAAAAGACATCGTCAATAATATCACGAGGAGATCACGGAGTCCAAAGGGGAGTCGGAGCAGACCCACCAGGGGGCCACGCCACACTAGGGCGCGGCCCAGGGTGGGCCCGCGCCCCCCTATGGCGTGGTGGCCCCCCTCGGCCACCGACGCCGCCTCTTCGCCTATATATTCTCCGCGACGCGAAAACCCTATTACGGTCGATCATATTCCACGAAAAGTTCCGTCGCGGCCGTCATCGTCAATCTCAGATCGGAGGAGTTCTGAAGCTCTTCCCGGCACCCTGCCGGAGGGGAGATCATCACCGGAGGGCTCTACATCACCATGCCTGCCTCCGGAGTGATGCGTGAGTAGTCCACCCCTGGACTACGGGTCCATAGCAGTAGCTAGATGGTTGTCTCTCTACCTTGTGCCTCCATGTTTAGATCTTGTGAGCTGCCTAACATGATCAAGATCATCTTATTGTAATGCTAGATGTTGTGTTTGCTGGGATCCGATGAATATTGATACCATGTTTATTCAAGTTGTTTATCTATGTGCTCTTGATCTTGCATGCTCTCCGTTGCTAGTAGATGCTTTGGCCAAGTAGATGCTTGTGACTCCAAGAGGGGGTATTTATGCTCGATAGTGGGTTCAGTCTCTAGATATCTGGATCAGTGACAGAAAGGTCTAAGATGGTAGATGTGCTGTTGCTACTAGGGATAAAACATTGGTGCAGTGTCCAAGGGCACTTGTATTGATTACATTACACACTTTACTTCATGCAATAATCTGTTGTTAGCAACTTAATACTGAATAGGATGCGGATGCTGCCTTGAAGGTGGATTATTTAGGCATAGATGCGGTTGGAATAACGGTCTATGTACTTTGTTGTAATGCCCAACTAGATTTCATAGTAGACATCTTGGCATGTATTGCATTGTTATGCCCTCTCTATTTGTCAATTGCCCAGCTGTAATTTGTTTACCCAACATGCTAGTTATCTGTTCTGAGAGAGACACCACTAGTGAACTGTGGACCCTGGTCCAATTTCCTCATACTGTTTACACAACCTGCTGCAATCATCTGTTTCCTGTTACTTGCTGTGTTTCCTGCTGTTTTCCACACCATACGTTTAACTCTTTGTTTCTGCAAGACCGGAGAGATTGACAACCTCTCTGTTTCGTGTTGGGCAAAGTTCTGGTTTGTGTCTGTGCAGATTCCACGTTGGTGCAAGCTCCCTAGCGCAGGGGGAGTCAACATCAACAACCTTCCAATTGATCGTCAAGTCCTACTGGTCCGATTAACCTTGGGTAGATTATTCAAGGGAAAACTTCTGCTGTCTACATCATAACCTTCCTCTTGGGGTTCACCAACACGTAGCCATCAGCACCCGAAGTTGTTGATGATGCGGGCGCGACCAACTGCCATAGACTTGCCGATCTCGCCCAATGCTCCCGCCTGAAACAAAACTCCCGACGCCTTGGGCCCCACGGTGGGCGCCAACTGTCGAGTTATTGGTAACGCGGAACTACTATATGGATTCATACGTACCGTAGAGGAGGTGGGGAAGAACGTAGAGGGTTGCAGTGACGGGATTGCACACACGGTTTTACCCAGCTTCGGATCTCACGACGGTGGCGAGATCCTACGTGCTGCTATAGTTCACTCAAGGCGAATATGTGTACAGATTACAATGAGGTTGTATGCGTGCCCTAAGGCTGCTGGAAGGCTGGTTTATAAAGGCGCCAAGCCTTCCCCTACAAGGAAAGACTTAACCGACGTATATCATGAGTCCTAGACTAACACGGTAACAAACCCTAACTTTCTCCCTAAGGCGAACGTAGTCTGGCCTTCGTCTTGGACTTCACTAAGCTAGCCCAGGGCTTATTCTTGCGCCTAAACCCATGAGGCCTTCTCCATTAAGCCCTCCGGCTTTATCTGATGGGCCTCCTTGGTGGGCCTGGTTTTATCCACCGTGGCAGGTATACCCGTTCGGCATAACCTCCACAGCATGGGTAGCCCACGGAACGTCCCAACGTGCTCGATTATGGCAAACTTTGCAGCTATGCCGCTAATGCACCTGGTGGTGATCGTGGCCTTCTTCTCGGCCTCCGTCGCGGCTCGGCAGCTCGCCGGTGACGTGTGGACGCCGGCAGGGGAGGCCGTCCACGCCGGCGGCAACGGTGTGGTGGTAGTGCAACTTCTCCAGCAAATGTACCTGCAACGGCTGGCTGCGGGGCCCTCGTGCGGCACCCACAGCACAAACGCTGGCTGGTGCTGACCCGTGATCTAGTGATAGATCTCATGGGGCTTAGGTCATCTCCAGCCACCCAGCGCCGCAGGACGTGAAATAGCGCCGTTTAGTCCAAATAGCGCCGTTTTTTCTCTCAGTCCCCCGGAGCCCAAATAGCGCCGTTTCGGCCTAAAATAGTGCCGGCGCTCCAGGCCAAACCCAGCCCACTGGGTTCCGCCTGGTGGCCGAAATGGCGCGAAAGCACGGCGGGCCCGGCCTGTCAGTCACTAGGCGAAAAGGGCGCGAAAGAGTTGGGGAAAAACCGCCGAGCGTCGTCATCTTCTCGTTTTCCACGCCCGTCAAAGGCTTGCCGCGCCGGTCAGGTGGGCGGCGACGCGTCCAATCGCATGGCACGCGGCGCAGTAATGGCGCGCCACCGCCCCGTCCACTCGCCTTCCTCGCCGCTATAAATCCCCACTCGCCGTTGCAGAGAGCACACTCGTCCACGACATATCTCTCTCTCTCTCACCCTCAAGCTCGCCTTCTCTCCCACGAAAACCATGGCGGAACGCTTCCCCGGCGACAACACGGCGGCGAACGGCTTCGGCCGCCGCTTCCTCCACCCCGAGGAGGCGAGGATGCTCTACCAGGCGGGGTATCCAACGCCGCCGGACATGCGCGTCCCTGGCGGACAGCATGGCCAAGGCGCGTGGCGGCTGAGCGCGGGCGGCGTTCCCATGCCGCCGCCGCGGAAGGCGCGGAGCGCGTCAAGGCGATCTAGGAGGTGCTCGCCGGCCTCCTCGACGAGGTGGCGGCGGCTCGTTGTTCGGCCCCCGCCCAGCCAGCTCGTCGTCGCTTTCCATCTCCCCCGCCACCCCCGCCCTACATCATCCTCGACGAGGACTGCGACGACGAGGAGGAGGCGGCGACGATGCCAGGGACGAGCAGGTGGCACGGCGGCGACGACGGCGCAGGCCCATCCTTCCCTGCCCCGCCGAGCGACTCCGACGACGACGGCGGCGACTACACGTAGAGCGGCGTGCTTAGCCTAATTGGTAAAGCAACAACTGTATTTATGACTTGAATAAATGGAAAATTACTATAGGCGACTACACGCAGAGCAGAGAGGATACGGTTCGGACGAGTGATACGGCGATTATCCTTTTGCCACGTCGGAGTGGCATCGCACCGTTACGGGCCAGTTACATGCATCGACCTGTTGCTATGACTGAAATCTTGATATTTTTTATCGGTTAAAATCATATTACTCGTAAAAAGAATTCGCCCGTTGATCTTCATGGTGTAACGGGCTGCGGCCTGGTTGTCCGAGCGATTCCCATTACTGGGCTGGGCCAGAACAGCCCGGAAACAAACGTTGATGAACAAGAGCTTCCAACTCCGGGATCATGTGTTTTTGTTTTGAGAACATTGAAAAACAAAACAGGTTTAAATATTCAATAAAAAATATATAGGGTCAATCACGTAGCATCCATTAATTAAACATTTCGGTGTGCTTGTGGAAAACTGAACTAAGCTAGAATGGCTTATAGATTTTGTATACAGCTCCCAAAGAGTTGTAATTTTTAAGGAAAAAAACTAATAAAAATATTGAGTCACATACATTCGACATAGATTTTGGATTTCCCATATGAATGCATTAAAAAGGAGGAGGAGGGGGGGGGGGGGGGGGGGGGGGGGGGGGGGGCGGCGACGCTGTGATCCCTGTGACAAATACAATTATTTTCGCCATTGCTGCTCTGTTATGCAACCTCGTATTGGATGTGAAGGATTTACACTGCCATGCACATACCTGTTTTCATCAGCGCACAAGTACTTTACAAGTTTGGACATGCATTGTCTCTAATATCCTTTCATTACTATAAATAAACAATATAGATATATACGTAAGTAGCACAAATATTGTCTGTAGGCTCCACATCACCAAAATTTGTATGTACTAATGATGCATAGCTCTCAAAAATTACTAAATATGTACTTAGGAATAATGTAGTTGCATGCTTATCCACCGATTAAATATTTTAGTCATCTTGTTTACTTGTAGTTATCAACAAACAATAAAAAATTATGCCACATATTTATAAGCTAACTGTTGAAATTTTGTGTTGATACTTATCCGACATGCTTACAATATTATTGGACTATCTACTTTTTTTTTTCAACATATAACAATGAATCCTCTTTGAGATTCTTATATCCAACGAAATACAGAAAATTTCAGGCAACATACCATATATGCATCCAAGCTGAAATTGTGAAACATAACTTGCCAATCATCAATTGTAAACATAGCTAAAAGTGTTGAACATGTGTGGGAAACTCATCAAATACCTAGGAAGATAAACGATGTTGGATTATATAACCTGATAGCTCAAGGGCCCCGCATGGCGCATATATGGTTGTGTAATAAGTACCATGAACCAAAAAGAATGTGAAATCTTTCCCAATGAGATCTAGGTTGTGTTCAACAGAAGTAAAGATTAAAACGATTCAGAACTCATGATAAAGTAAATATTTAGAGTTGTGTTTTAAAAATTAATTAATGTGGTGACATCAAAAAATTGATTCAAAGATTTGTTGAAATTGTTCGTTTGAAAATTTTGAAAGCTAATTATTGGTAGCTATCTAAAAGTTGACATGCCCCATGGACCGTACGTGTGCATGCAATCCGGCGCCCTTATCTCGCACACCCACCTCCATCCACAAAGATGTGCATGTAGGTCCCTAGTTGAGGACAAAGACATGTGTTCCATATTTAGAACATGTGTACGTAGTGCTTCGGACCGTAGCCCACTGTTAGCTTTGGGCGTCATATAAAGATGGTAAGAGAAACAGGGCTAGGCTATCCAACGGTCACCCGATGGATAGCTTCTTAGCATTCATTTCCAGACAAGCCTAGCATTTCATTTTTTGACTGATTTCCTCCTTCCTCATTTCATTTCGGAGACCATAAAACGCCTTTCGTCCCCCCCCCCCCCCCCCCCCCACTTAATTTTGGTTTTTTTAATATTTTAGGGTTGATACTCTTCACCTTTTATTCTATTTATGAACTTTCAGAATTTTAAAATATTTTAGAAACTTTAAATTATCAAATTTTACCTTTCTTCTTTTTAAAACTTTCATAAAAAATCAAACTTTCAAACATAGGAGAATTCCTTGTTTTAAGTTGGACTTTCCTAAAAACTTGAAATCCTACAAGTTAAATATTCCCAATAGAAAAGGACAGGGATGGAGAGAGGTCGATCAAAGAGATGGAGTGATAGAGGATAAGGATGAGAGACAGTGTGGTAGGCCCCAGGGTTTTTGTCCTGTCTACGTGCATCCGGTTGAATTTGGAGTCACTCAAACAAAACTAAACTAAACTGAAGATGCATGCGTGTATTAATCCAGCTAGATCCGCCGTGCTGTTTCCCCGGAGGCTCCCTGCATTCATAACTCTGTCGAACTCGCCGGCTCCTGCCGGCTGCCGGGCCATCCACCGTGCTGCTTCCCCTGATCCAGCACGAAAGCTGCACGGCCTGAGCCGTCGGCCCTTATACTACGAAGACGTCTCCGCCTGCGTTCCCAGCCGCACGCACGCGCACATAACACGCAAAATACGTACAAATACTACTGTATACAAGCATGCAAGCGAGCTCCGGCTGGAATTCAGACAAGAAGCAGCCGGCCGGACTCTACGATCCACCTTTTATACGCACGCACAGGGCTACAGGCCCATCGTCTCTAGCACGAACAGCAGCAACACTCTTCCTCTGCAAGTTCCTTGATCTGCAGCGCATACACCGGTAAGACGGCGATGGGCGACGAGCATTCGACCGATGATGCTATCGAAACCTGTTGCGGCCGTGCTGGTCTTGATGGTGGTGGTCACGGCACTGATCCTGGTGGCACGGGTGTTGGGCTTGGGCGGCGAGGGATGTGCACGACATGCCGTCTCCGGCGGGGGCGCCGTCAAGGTTATCCGGGATATTCATCGCCGGCGGCTGGCGGGAAGAAGGCCAGGGTCGTCCTGCGGTACACAGCCCACACACTGGTTGCCCACCGCCGGGTGAGACTGACACAGCGCAGGCCGGAATGTGTGCGTGGGCCGATGTCAGGTCTTATGTCTTAGTGGGTAGGATCGGAGTAGCTCGCACTTCACAGCTACAGTATTTCACTTAGATTCATAGCTTACATAACCTCAAATAAGGCATCCCGCTTTAAATAGAAGATTAGTATCCATGATACCTTTCCAGTTTAGATCGGAGACATAGTAGCAGCATCGAACCTCTCGTCAGGAATTATGGAAGCAGATGGAGAGAAATATAACCACTCGGTCTGGGTGCTGCTACTGCTCTCTGCAGCGTCTCCATGGAAACAGAGCAGAGAAGGCTCTTCAGTTCCATTAGAAGCCCATGCATGTTCGATTAAAAAAATATAGGATCCGGAAGTGAGAGTAACCTGAATACCACATTATTTGAAAATTACTACTCCCTCAATCGGACAATATAAAACGCGGAAGTCAGAGTAACCGGAATCCCAAATTAGCAGGCAAGGGGATCCTATGGCATTCCAGGGATCGATTCCACGATAACAGATTTGGTGGCTCTCGACCCGATACGTTTTCTTTGTATTTTCTCTCTCAAAATAAAAATCAAATCAGCGCAAAGGCCGTGGCCTGTTGAGTATTTGGGCCACCAACAGGTCCGCCATCTTCTCAAGTTCCTCGTCGTCCGACTCCTCCCTGCAATGCGCCACACAAGATTCAACTCAAATCAGAACATGGACATCGATCTCATCTCCTCAAATAATGTTTGTGTTCCGAGCCCAATGACGTCTTCCAGCACGTCTCTCGCGCGCGCTCGGAGCTCGGGCAATGGCGAGATTAGGGTGCATCCCGATGCTCCGGCCGCTGCTCCCCGAGCCCCCACCGCAGCCCCACTGCCTCACCCTCCTCCTTACCACCTGTCTCGCGTCCCCTGGCCTCCTCCGACCATTCCTCTGCCTCACGCAGCCCGTACTCTGTTTCCGCCTCCACCACCGCAGAACACTAGGTCGACTCCGGCGACGAGGAGGCTGACGCTGGCGTTTCGCGGAGATGGAGGCGAAGATGCGCCGTGCGGCGGCGCGGCCCTGGCCATCCAGGTCGGCTGCGGAAGCAATTTGCTGCGGGCCCCACCAGAGGGCACCCGCCATGGTTTTGGGCTCATGGAAAGGGCAAAGGAAGCGAGGGCGCCGTCAAGAGCCGCTCAAGACGAAGAGCCTAGAGGAAGTGTTCAGGACGGAGAAATTGGGTGGAGATTTGCAGACCCTAGCTCCGCCTTACCGTTCTGCAGGGGGGAATCGGAGGTGCCGACGGCCACCAACGCGTCTGCATGCTCCACTCCGCAGCGAGAGCGACCTCGTCCGCCCTCCAGAAGATGCGATTTCATCGATCTCGTTCATGGAGTTGTGTCCTGAGGTGAAGTTCGTTCCACGCCTGTGATCGCGAAACCCGATCTTCCCTCAAGGGACTTCTATCTCGGTTCAGAGATCTCAGTGTGGGATTTGGCAGTGCTGGAGAGCTTTCGCCATGGATCGGTCAACCGAAAGGCAGAAGGATCCGTCTCCGATTGGGAAGCATGGCAGGAAGAAGTAATTTCGATTCGCCTCACATCCAATTCGGAACAGCTCCGCAGTTTGTTGTCCGGAATATCTGCAGGAGAGCTCCAATCGGCTACCACTCTGCTCAGGTTCAATCAGTTGGCGAATCTGGTGCTCAATCAGTGGAGATACGATCTGATGATGCTCGCACAAACTGCGATTCATTGCAGTTTGGGAATTTCTCGGTAGCAGCTAGCCGGCAGACAGTGCCATTGCAGGTTCAGAAACTTGGGGGGATTGCAGAGAGAAGGCGGGAAGCTAACTACCACAAGCTTTTGGGCATTTCCAGTGGAGGCCCAGAGGCAGTGACTCGCAGCTCGTGAGGTGTACAGAGGTAGAGGCAGACCCCGCATTCTATGGGCAATTGTGGGATTTCCCCTCCAAGGCCAAGGCCTCACCTACCGCGCAGCCATCAGAAATTCCCCAATCTTTCCTTGTGTGGATCAGGAAGGACCTAGTAGATAGGAGAACCTTCACGGCGACGGACTGTGCCCCGATCTCGCTCCGGGATAACACCCATGTCCCGATCCGTCACCTGACTCTTGATCCAAAGGTCTACCTCACCTCGAGAGAAGAAATCTTCACTGCGGTTGAGATGGCAGAAGCAACGCGTGGAAGAGGGTGAGGAAGAGCTGGTGGAGGGCGTGGCAACTGGAGAGCTATGTACTTTGGTAGTGCAGCTGCAGGTTTGGGTTTTTTCCATATTGAACTTCCTGCTGGCACTGAGAAACTACAGCCACTAAAGAACGTAGGAGTGGTTTACCTGGAGCATGGTGCCATCTCAAAGGAACAGTTGGCAATTGACTTCTCTGCTATCTACAAAACAAACTGGCCCTGGCCGATCAGGCAGCTAGATGAGTTTACCTTTATGGTTAAATTTCCTCCTCATATCAAAGTTGAAGATGTAGCTAGATATCCAAGTTTCAGACTGGTTAAAGAAGGAGTCCAGGTCTATGTGGTTGCTTGGGAAGGAGATCTTGACTACTTTGCAGATCTAGAAGAAGTATGGATTCAGATGAGAGGAATGCATCATGATTGGTGCACATGGCCGCTGCTCTTTCAGTTTGCTTCCGCAGTGGGCATTCTTCAGGATGTTGACTGGCATACAATGTTCCAAGGTCTATTTGAAGTGGTGAGGATCAAGATTTGGTGTAGAGACAAAACCAAGATACCGGAGTCACTGATTTACGAGATACTAGGGAGGCTATACCATATAGACATTAAGGTAGAAGCACCTGCCCCTGGGGTATCACCTGCACTAACGAATGGTGGTGATGATCAGTCTGGCAATGGCAATGGCAGCGGGGATGCAAACAAGAAGACTGACACCATGGACACTGATAAAAGCACTGGTGGTGGAGAGATGTCTAGCACCAATAAAGAAGCAACTCAAAAAGGGGCCTCTGGAGGTGGTTCAGGGATGGGGAAACAGAATGGAGGGTCGATCAACATGCACCACTCCAACTCAATTGCTTTCAGGATGAAAAACCTAGCTGAAAAAGCTCCCATTGTCGACAACGATGATTTCCTTGGGCCCAGCCTTCTAAGTCCAATTAAGGAAGCGGATTGGGCTAGAGAGAAGGTTCTCAACTGGATAAACACTGAACACATGGATGAGACAAGTGTGCTAATCTGTTGAGAGAGATGGAACTGTCTCAGGAAGACCACTTTGCAGACTTGGAGAAGGAGACAGATATCGTGACTAATCAGGTGGATGCTGAAGAAGAACTGGGAAACAACACTGTGGGGAAAGGACCGGCGCCAGATCCAAGATGGGGTCCTGTTTGTGGGACAAGACAAAGTCAAAGGGTTCAACCTTCAGGTATGACAGTTTTGCAGGTAGCTCAACAAGCCAAAATAAAACAGAACTTGAAGATTAAGAAGGACAACAAGGCCAAGCTAGCAGGTATAACATCCCAGAACCCCTTCAATGTTTTATCTCGTACTTATTTAGTTGGTATGGCTAATACTGTTGGTATTAACATACTTGATGCAGTAGAAATTGCTTCTAATGTCTCTAGTGATATTTTACCTTCTCAAACCTTGCTGATAGTAGTAGTAATGATGCTGACCTACCTCATCTGCTGGATGATGGTCAGGATTTAGAATATGATGCAGCAATGTGGACTATTGTTTCGAAAAGTAGGCGGGGCAAGCACCCAGGAAAATGGTTTCCCCATGATTTATTTTTCATGCAATATTAGAGGGATTCATGCTGCTAGCAGGAAGACCTTCATTATAGATTCTGTTAATAAGTATCACCCTCATGTCATTGGTTTTCAAGAAACCAAACATGATTCCTTCACAGATAGTTATCTTAAATCCATTGTAGGCAGTAGTATGTTTGAATGGAAATGTTTACCATCAAATGGCTCTGCTGGAGGCATTCTGATGGGCGTAGACTTAGATTTCTTTGAAGTTATCAGTTGAGAAGTTAAAACTTTCTCAATCTCTGCTGTGCTCAGGATCAAATCCCTGGACATGGTCATTAGATGCATTAATGTTTATGGAACTTCTTATGAAGCTGAGAAGGAAGCCTTCCTCTCTGAATTACATAGTCTTTTTGTAGACTACCAGGGTCACACTGTGATCGGTGGTGATTTTAATTTGGTTAGGTACCAATCGGACAAAAGTAATGGGGTTATTAATCACAAATGGAGCGACAAATTCAATGCCTGGATTGAAATTTGGAGTCTCTTAGAAATTCGTTTAAGTGGCAGGAAATACACCTGGGCCAATAACCAACCTGACAATCTCATTATGTCAGCGATTGATAGGTTTTTCTGTAATACTGAGCTGGATGAGATTTTCCCCCTCGCAAGTATTCGTGCTTTGCCTAGGATGGTCAGTGAACACACCCCATTCTGTGGGAATCGGGGATGGGGGCAAGACCTAAACCTGTTGGCTACAAGTTTGAGAAATGGTGGCTTATGAGAGCCGAGTTTAGTAACATGGTTAGGAAAGTCTGGGACAGAGAGCTGCATATGTCGAATCCCATTGATGTATGGCAAGCTAAACTCAGAAACTTTAGGAAATCTATGAAAGGGTGGAGCCTTAATATTGAGTCCGAACTTAGAAATCTAAAAAAAAAGCTCATGGAGGAGTATGATGCTTTAGATATTAAGGCAGAATCTCATGAGCTAGACGATCAGGAAAAAGCTAGATTGAAATTCATTTATGCTGAAATGCACAACCTTTGGCTTAGAGAGGAAGTCAAAGCGAAACAACGCTCTAGAGATAGAGATATTAGAGAAGGTGACAGGAAATACATCATATTTCCACTCTGTTGCCAATCAGAGAAGAAGGAAAATGCTTATTCATTCTCTTGAAGGTGAGAATGGTCCTGTTACTAACATAGATGACATGCTTAAGATAGCCTCGGATTTCTACAAAGATTTGTTTAAAGCTGAGAAAGGTACTGGCTTTAAACTTCAGGATGATTTCTTCTCTGATCAGGAGAAAATATCCTCTGAACAAAATCTTATCTTAGAAGCTCCCTTTATTGAGGAAGAAGTGAAACACGCAGTTTTCAGTTCTTACTCAGATGGGGCTCCGGGACCTGATGGAATTCCCTTCATGTTCTATCAGCGTTTACTGGGAGGTAGTTAAAAAAGACCTGATGAACATGTTCCAAGCTTTCCATGAGGGGAAGCTGGACATTTATAGACTAAACTTCGCTGTACTGACTTTGATTCCCAAAGAGCCTGACGCAGCCACCATGAAAAAGTTCAGACCTATTAGTCTCCTCAACTGTTCGTTCAAGATCTTTACTAAGGTGTTGACAAATAGATTAAGTCTTATTATGGATAAGATTACTGCGGTCAACCAGTCTGCCTTCATAAAAGGTAGATATATTCTTGAGAGCGTTGTCACTGCGCACGAAGTGATTCATTCGATTAAAAGTAGTAACTCTCAGGGGTTAGTGTTGAAGTTAGACTATGAGAAAGCTTTTGATAAAGTTAGCCTAGAGTTCCTGCTTGACCTTCTTGAGAAAAGAGGGTTTGGATCCAAGTGGATTTCCCTCATAAAATCGATGCTTATTGGAGGTTCGGTAGGAGTCAAAATCAACGGGGTTGAGGGTAATTTTTTCCTCACGTCGAGAGGTGTTCGTCAAGGCGATCCTCTATCGCCTCTTCTGTTTAATCTAGTGGTTGATGTTCTCACTAGAATGCTTATGAAAGCAGCTCAGGCTGGTTTAATTAGTGGCCTTTGTTCTGATGCGTATCCGGGTGGTGTCATCTGCTTACAATATGCAGATGACACCATCCTCTTTGCTGAATGTGATAGAGAAAAAGCAATAAATTTCAAGTGGGTTCTTTCCTGTTTTGAGCAAGTCTCGGGTATGAGAATTAATTTCAATAAAAGTGAACTCATTCCGATAGGTATTGAGTCTGATGAGCTTATTCCTTTCACCGAAATTTTCGGCTGCCCTGTGGGACATTTTCCCATTAAATATCTAGGAGTTCCGCTTCACCATGAAAAACTTTCTAGAGCTGATTTGCAGCCTCTCATAGACAAAATCCTTAAGAAGATTGCTGGTTGGAGAGGAAAGCTCCTTCTTATGCAGCTAGAGTCATTCTCGTTCGCACTTGCTTAGCTAGTATCCCAATCTACCTTCTGTCGTTCTTCAAATTCCCCAAGTGGGCGCTTGAGTTGATTAACTCTCAAATGGCAAATTGTTTGTGGAATGACTTTGAAGGAAATAGCAAAATCCATTTAGCAAATTGGAAATTAGTGTGTAAGAAGAAAGAGCATGGAGGCTTAGGCATTCCTAATTTAGGTGAGGTGAACCTTTGCTGCTTAGTTCTTGGGTGAAAAGATACATTAACGACGAAGGTAAAATCTGGAAAACTCTAATAGATAGTAAGTATGATACCAAAAACCCCCACATCCTTTGCAGCAAGAACACTGTTGGTGTTTCGCAATTCTGGAAAGGAATTTTGTGGGCTATCAAATCGCTTAAATTCGGATATAGGTGGAAAATAGGGAATGGTGCAAAAGTTCGCTTTTGGGAAGATACATGGTTTGGCACTTCCCCACTAGCCGTGCAATTCTTCCCAATCTACTCTGTTTGTAATGAGCAAGAGAAAACAGTAGATAGGTTGTGGGATGGTACTAATCTTAAATTGACGCTTAGAAGAAACTTTTCCAGTGAGCTGATGCAGCTTTGGCATGAGCTGAGAGAAGTTGCTGCTAGTATCTCTCTGACAAATGAGGAAGATGTCATGATCTGGCAGTATGAGCATAAGGGGGTCTACTCTTGTTCCTCGCATTATGCAATAGTCAATTGTGGAGGTGTCAGACTTGAACACATCCCCGCGGTTTGGAAGTTACACATCCCTCCTAGAGTCCATATTTTCCTTTGGCTTCTAGCACATAACAAACTTATGACTAAGGACAACTTGAAGAAAAGAAAAATGAATAAACCTGAGGACTGTGTTTTCTGTTCGGAAAATGAAACAGTTCATCATCTTTTCTTCGATTGCATTGTAGCTAAACTGGTCTGGCAAGAGATTGCTCGTTTCTTTGATATAAATTTGAGTAATGGCTACATCTCTATTGCTAGCTTATGGTTGGCTAACAAGAAGCATGCTGTCCTTAATTCAGTTTGTGCTTGTGCTTTGTGGAGTATCTGGAAAATTAGAAATGGACTAATCTTTGATGGCCTTTCTTGGCTTGGTCTCTCACAGGTTTGGAGATTGATCCTGAATTCTCTGAGGAGTTGGGATCTGATCTTCAAGGAACAGATGAAACCGAAGATGGCCTCCTTCTGCCTGTTGGTGAGCAGCATTCTGAATGCCTTCCCCACGATCGAAAGTGGCTAAAATCTGGAGAAGGTGAACACCATCATCCCAGGGCAGCTCCCTCGAGGCCAGATGGACGAGCCAAGGTCTCCTGACCTGAAGAAGTTCGCAGTGGCGGGAACCTGGAGGACACCTACTTCAACTCTAGGATCTGCCCTGGACTCCCCCAAGGCTCTCTGCGCGATCGTCCTCGGTCCATCGCCACTTCAGTAGGGCTTCTTTGTAGTGGTTAACTCAGTTACGGCTGCTTTTTGGCATATCTTTTTGTCTCCTGGATGTAAAAACCTCGCTATGAATGGTCTGGCTTAGCCGGATTTGAACTTCTAGTTTGCTTTAGCTGTAGTTGTTTACTGTTCGTGATCGAGTTCTGTAATCTGTAACCAGCCAAAAACCTGATGGTTTCATTTAATGGAATGGAGCCGGGGGGGGGCCCTGTTTTTCTAAAAAAAAATCTCATCTCCTCAAATCCAACAAAACCTAACAACTAACAAGTGTTGTCTTATGCCTATAAGAACCAAATCAAAAGTGTGTTTTTAGATTTCTCATTTGGTTCTTGTGTGCTAAAGGAATTTGTTCATATGTGGTTGAAGCTACCACAATTGAGGATATGGTGTCAAAAATCACGACAATGTGATTTTTTCAACAAACTACCGGTTTTCCGTAACAGTGTCACAAAAAAGCACATATCGTTTATTTTAGACCCATTAAGACTTTTTTGATGAGTGGACGATGTTTGTTAGGCCTACATGGCATGAGAATAGCCCTCTTGTCGTTCCTAGCTAGTGTAGGACAATGTCGTATTCCAGTCCATGCCTTTTCTTTTTTGAAAGAGAAAAAGAGACAAGAGAGAACTAACAAGTGGTCCCTCCAAAATTTACCGAAAACCCCAAGATTTAGAACCACTCTAACATGTGTCTCCCTAGATTGTTCTCGTCGTGCCACGCCAGCATGAACATGGGGTCCACCAGCAGAAGCTTTTGATAAATTTTTTAACCAGTCTAACCCTAGCACGAACAACAACATCTTCCCTTTCCAGGTTCCTTGGTTTCCAACAATATATGAGACGACCAAGCATTGTTATTGGATCGATATGGTGCGATCGAAGTCTGTTGCGCCGGTGGTGGTCTTGGTGGTGGTCACGGGGCTGATCCTGGTCGGATTGAGATCCACACGTTCGCAGGCACTAGGCGGCGTGGCACGTGCCATAGAGGCCATTTCCAGTGGGTTCATAGTCCAGAAGGTTATCCGTCATCTTTATCAGCGACGCCTGGCGAGAGGGCATGGATGGATCGACCTGCGGGACACATAGCCCACATGATGGTTGCGCACGCATATGGTTTTCTCTTTCGTTCAAGGGTCAAATGTATGTGTGGGTCCAACAAAACTAGAAAAGGCCCACGCATATGGTGTGCCCTTTCGTTCTTCGTCCCATCTCTCCCCCTACCTCTCTCGCTCTTTTTTGAAGTTTCATATTTAAAATATTATTCTATGAGAGTTTAAATCTAGGAATTTAAATTTTAAAATTATAAATTTCCAAAAGTTTGAAACTTTGAAGGTTTTTTAATTCCGGAAACTTCAAAAAATCCGAGCTTTGAAATTTCTAAGATCTCCATAAGGAGGTAAAAAGAGAAGCATATGAGTCCAAACATGTGGGTATGATAAGCGTGTTTTTTTTGGAGGCAGTTTTTTTCCGAAAGAGACGAGCGGAAAACCGCGAGTACGTGCGTGTTTGTGAGCGTCTGCGTTGTATTGTGTTTCGAAAAGAAAAAAATCCCAGGAATATGTAAAAACGTGTGAGTGTATATCAACGTAGCTACGTCGCTCCCTGCCCTGTGTTTGTGTACCTGCCTAGCTACGATGCACGTATATACTCCCAGACATCATACCCACATGTTTGGTCCGAGCAGCATCCTCGTAGGCCCCATACAGGCAGAACTCTCCCGGCCAAAATTACGTATACATGCGACTATGCGAGCGCGCTGCCGCTGCTAGCTAGCATTCAAACAAAACGAGTACAGGTACCGTATCGAATGTATTCATGAGTACAGGTACCGTATTGTGCTTTTGACAAAAGTTCAAGTATCCATCGTGTATCTAACTCTTGTCCAACTATATATAAGTTCCTTTGCGTACGTCGATGTTGCATTGGATCGATGATGACATCAAAGTCTACTGCGGCGGTCATCGTGATCGTGGTGGTCACGTCGCTGATCATGGTCGTGTTGGCCTCGGCACAGCAGTTGGGCGGTGGGGGGACTGGCTGGAGAGGTCGATTCCGACGAGTCCATCGTCCAGCTTGTCCGGCGTTTCTATCGGCGGCTCCTAGCGGAAGGGCCTGGGTTGTAGGGGTGCTGCCCATCACGTCGAAGTCGCCAAAGGACCATTTAACAACTATCCATGTAGGCGGACGTGCCGGCGGACAAGGCGAACACTCAGTCAGAAAGGATTAGTGCGTGAAAGAAAAAACGAATTGGTTAAGTGCAGCGGATGGATTAGTGGAGCGAACGAATTCAGGTCCTAGGCGGACGTCCGCCAGACATCCCTAGTAACAACGCACACGGAACAACGTGCGTCGGAGACACGAAATCGTGCAATACTCCTAAAAAGACCGCGTCCGCCAGAACAGTGGCGCAATCACGTGTGGCGCCCTTTAGGGCGTGTTTGGTTGCTCGCATCAAAATTTTCCACTTTGTATCCATGGCTCATTTTGGCCTGGCCCTGGAAAAATGAGAGCTGAGCCATGTTGTGCATGTAGTTTGGTTGCCCACAATGTTCTAACCAAGCCTGTTCGACTGGATGCAAGATTTTTGAGCACGGCGTTTGATTTCGTCCGTCTTTCGTGCACTCTTACCTCGTGTCCATGTGATAGATTTACCTCACACCGTCACAACACCATCAAGGCCGGCGAGCAGGACAACGGTGTGACGCACCGGCGGTGCCGGGACGGCGGCGGTGAGCGGTCAGTTCACGCACGTACACCAGGCACGGCCTACTAACCTCTACGGAGCTAAGATGGTGTCGAGTAGCTGAAGAACACATACACCAAGCACACCTAGTAGCAGCGGCAGCGACGACGGAGTTCACGGTTGCGACGAGCGGCGGTGACAGAGGTTGAAGAACATACTTTACACTAGCTGCAGCCTAAATACGTGCTTACATACAACATAAGATTTGCTCGTATACAACCACCGAATCAGAAAACTTACAACACGAAAGTTGTGTGGATCGTTGAGATGAAGGTACACGTCAAAGGATATCTCAAACGGTCGACAGTATGCGACGAATTTGACAAAATTTGTCCAAAACAACTACATACTCCGGTCCAGATCTGACAGTTACACTCGACGAAACTCAAAACCGAGCACGGGTATGGAACCTACTCATCGAGACGCATATTTTTAATGTACACTTTATTTTGAATCGAGTAATATTTGGATAGATTATGGAGACATATCTCAGGAGCATGTCAGCCCACGCATGATTTTCACGGACTCTCAAGCTGCATCGCTGGAAACGCCCAAATTGAACATTCCTATCGGGCCTGGGCTCCAATGCTGCTTTACACATGGTGCTATGCATGAACGCGGAACGGGCAGAAACCAAACAGGGACAAAATCACCTAAAAACGCCACCTAGACACTCGGTGCACCGGCCAGCGGCCACGCACCAGTCCAAGCCATAGTTTGAGGAGGACTGCCAGGCACCACGGTGGCCATGCTCGCGTCGCAAGAGACGCCGTTAAGCTACAGGCCCATAGTTCAAATTCGAGTGCTGTTTGAAAATAGAATAAAAAACGTTTGAGGGTGTTACTGGGGTTAACCGGCCGCATCAGTTCAGACTTTGTGTCGGAACCCTGGAGATCGACGAGCAATATTTCTAGGCATCAGAACTAAAAAACCAGGGGCGTCCGCTGGATGGTCTTGCACGCAGACTTCTCCGCGAGTATTGGCCGCCGCAGACGTACGTACCACGCAACATGGGCATACATGGATGCGCGCGCTCTGCGGCCGGCGTTCAAACAAAACGCATCCGACGCCAGCCGCCCTCTCCGATCTCCCTTTTAAACTCATCGCTCATGAAACTCCTGTGTGCCACAGCGTACAGACCACAAGCATCTCTAGCTAGCACGAGCACCAACACACCCGACGGCGATCGGCCGGCGACAAGCATTGGGGCGACGATGCCGATGCGATGGAGGCCTGTTGCGGCGGTGGTCCTGATGGTGCTCCCGGTGTTGATCATCGTCGGGCAGCGGTCGGCGGTACGGGTGCTGGGCGGCGGGGGACGTGCCGGAGAGGCCGTTTCTGGCGAGTCCATCGTCCAGCTTATCCGGCATTTGTACCGCCGGCGACTGGGCTGGCGGGAGGACCAGGGTCGTCCTGCGAGACGAACAGCCCACACGTTGCTTGCCCATCGCCACCCGCCGCAGGTTGAGACTTGAGAGGCTGACGGACCGCCAAGGGCTGAATGTGTGTGTGGGCCCATGTCTGCTCATGTGTATAGTTTGGTCGTCAGTACTGGGCCCGCACACCATACGAGCCCGTAAGTAATACCGAGCCCCAGGCCTCAAGCAGAGAGACGACAAGAGGAAGAGCCTACGGCGGCGAGAGGAGCTCGATGACGGTGGCTCCATTCTCCTCGCCGGTGTGGCATGCTCCGGCCATCCTCCTCCTTCCCCGCTTCTCCGAGGATCTACCTTGCCCCCTTCAGCTCCAGACTTCTTCAATAAGCCGCACATCCGCATCGCCCCCATCCCCACCGGCGGAGCCCGCCCTCATCTCCCTTCTCGTCCTCTGCCTCCAGTTCTACCTATTGCCTCTAGATACGGGGGCAACTGCCTCCAGAAGCAATCAGCTCCAGCCTGCGCAAAGACTTCGTGCAAGGACCGGCTGATTCTGAAGCTTAATTTTAGATGCTTTTGGCCATGTGCTGATATTTTGTATCCGCCCGAAGCTAGATCAGTTGTTCATATTTTGCGTTCTTTCTCTCTGGACCATTGCTGAACTCTTCAACATTTTCAATTCTACGGTCCAAACACAGGTTAGTATTGGCCGATTCCAACAACCGATTAGGTAGGCATCCAAACAACCTCTTGGTATTACAGACCAATTTTAGTTTCCCCCAGATTTTATTTTCACACCAAGATTCAATACCAGGCCCCGAACATCTAGTTTGGTTACCTAAGAAGCATTTCATTTAAAATAAAAACTGAGCCACGTAACACTTGGTTAATACCACATCTGATTTATACAACAAACTCGAGTTTAAAACTACGACACTTATTTTGAATCGGAGTGAGTATTTTAGTACCATTTCAATTAATTTGTAGGTGATATCTATCTTTTGTAAAATGAGTTAGCTATGCGCCTATGCCTGTGAGCTTTATGGAAACCAGGACAAATGGAGACAAGGACAATAGTGTTGGCCCAACCCATGCGGTTTTTTCTCTCGCCCTTTTCCTCACCCGCTCTGAAATTTTAGACTAAAAAATTAGAGTTATGTCAATGTTAAAATTTCTAAGAATTTCAAACATCCAAATTTCGAAAAGTTTGACTTTTGTGAAGTTTGCGACTTCTGAAGGTTCAAATAGACAAAAATAAAATTGGAAGTTCAAATTATCCGAAAGTTCGAAAATAAAAATAGAAGGGTGAAGATACTGGTCCAATAGTGAAGTTTTTTTCCACAAAAAAGGGAATAAAAGGGGAAGCGACCATTCCAAAAAAAAAAATATATATATATATGAAGTAGGAAATTCCCTAAGAGGTAACCACTAGATAGAATTGACTAGATACATAATAACATGTTTTGTATTCATCTTATTCTTTTGGGATGATGAGGTAATGATCGATGGGAGGAGGAAGCATCATAAAACACTTTGCATATGGAGAGATCCCTTAGAAATCTTTAGGATACAACTTAATCGTATTTAATTATTATTTTGCATTTTTGTTGAAACAAAAGTTCTCAGCAATTATATTGTACAATGTTAGTCGTTGGTAATATATAAATAATTAGAGAGTGAAATCACTACAATTTTTTCATTGCAAAATAGTATGTCTATATTTATCTATTTTCATATTATTTTCATGAACACTAAACTAGAGAGTTTGCATTTTCACATCTACCTGTGGGCCTTTCACTACCCCTCTCGATTTTCAAGTTGTAAATTTGTGAAAGTTTGGTTCCAAAATTGGAATTAAGAAAGTTTGAATATCTTGAAATTCTAAAAATTCCATATGTTTCTTGAAAGTTTGAAATCAAGAAATTTGGAAGTTCTAGAAGTTTGGAATGTTGGATTTTTTCAACTTTAAATTTATGAAAGAATTTCCTTAAGTTGAGAATTTTGAAAGTATAAAGTTTATGAATGTTCAAACTTGTACAAGTTAGCGATATATTTTCTAAAATGTGCAGGAAAAAGGTAACCATTGTGTGAAAGTGACTGTTGGTTCCTTGGTCTACATGTGACTACCAAATAGAAGCCCACACCAATAATGAATCACTCAAATATTTATAAACATGTACTCGAGGATAACATCCATGCATCTTTTTCAACAAACTAATTCCGGTTATTGTCTTGTTTCCTTGTAGTAATCAACAAACAATACTAGGTATTATGCTTTCTATTTCGAAACCAATTTTTTTTTTTTTTGCAAATTGTGTCGTTGCTTATCCAACTATTTATTTGTTGTTATCAAACAATAAAGGCTCATCATGAATTATTAAGTCCGTGAAAAAATAAAAAAAGAGATGAACCTCACAACATTTGAACCTCAGATAGAACACCCAAGTGCAACTCTTCCATCATCAATTCAAACATTGTTGAATGCGTTGAACATGCATGAGAAACTCATAAAATATGCTACCTAGAAATTGGATGCCATATTATATAAGAAGATATCTCCAAGGTCCTAAATATATGATTGCAATGTAACTACAGTGAGCTAACTTGGTGACTAAATTATGTTATTTACAAAATCTAGGTTACCTCAGAGAAAAATAGATTTAAAAAGGTTCATGAAGCATGAACTAATAAATATTATTTCCATCAAACGAGAGCACATCCACAATATGGATTTTCTTAGGTGGGGTCCACGCAACGTAGCAACAGAAAAGTTTAATTTTCATTTCATACTAATATGATGTCATCAATAGTTTTGACTCGTGGTTGTCGGAAACGTGACATGTTATGATCTCACGCTCCCACCTCCATCCAAAGATGTGCACGTAGTCGTCCGCTGAAGGAAAAAACAAAATATGCTTCCTCAAAAGGGCATGTCGAGTAGTCGAGAAAGCAACCTTCTTCTCGGGCTACGCTCCACGTCTTCTAAAGGTGTTGACAATAACATGCCATAAAGGGCTTATTTTAGTGTATACACAATAGTTAATAGAATCACTCGACTCAAACTTCTAACGATAAAGATTAACATGTGAAACCATCTTCCCGTGAGCAATAACTAAGAGAAGATATATAGGCATGTTTATTTTTATTCTTTTCTCCAACTAGGCAGACGGTCTCGTGACATCTATACCTCTTTCCATTCATGAGGCGGAGGTAAGTTGCTACCAGGGGGCTTAGGGTTTAGGGTACTACTATTTGAACCCTCCCCCCCCCCCCCCCCCAACTGTTGAAAATCTGTAAAGGACGCACTACTATTTGAACCATTTCCCCCCCCCCCCCCCCCCCCGCCCCCCAGTTTAGCCCGAAACCATGCTATTTTGGTCCTTTCGGCCCATTTGCCCCCACCCCGGCCGCCAAATGTATGGCCCAAGCTCCACCACTGATTCCATTACACAATTAAATGATGTGTAATTGTAGCACCATAATTAGTTTCACCCTAAATCAACCAAGCGAATCTTCATACCAGTTACATTTCAATGTTGAAAATCATGTACTACCTTTGTACCCAAATCTAAAACGTTAGGAAGGCTAAAACAGCACACCGAAATGTCTTATATTTGTGGACAGAGGTAGTAGCTGCCATTTGAGATCACGTGCTCTTATATATGTACCCGCTCAAAAGATATACAAAAATTATGCGGAAACGTGAAGGCGATATATTCATGCAAGCTATCTACATCATCAATTCTTTTAGTCCGTTGAATCTAGCTTATCTATATCAGTTGGGTACATTGCTGAATCTTAACAACCTTTAACTGATCAAATACAAAACATGTTCACGTCCATTAATTTATTCACTCTATTACCATGATCAATTGGATCTTGTGTATTTCCATATATAAATACATATTCCATGCGTTGTATACCCTTCCTTCGCATTATAGAGTTGTTAAAATATTCACGCTGAACCGCTCGGGGGCTCCTTCTAGTTTCTAAAAAACTTCATCATGTTTTACATATGGTCTAACTTCAAATTAATGTTCTTGTTGTGCAACTACATTGTAGCAGCCTCTTCAGCCCATTGATTTCGGGTACTCGAGTCAATAAATAGCTGACTCTTGAGCTTAGCAAACTATCGCCAGTTGCCCCCATCTATATTTTTTTGGGGTTAACTGGATAAATGCCACTCTGATTAATGGGATTTTTAAAATGCCACTACAATTTTAAACTTTTGAAAAATGCCAACACAATTCAGGAATACATATAAAAATACCAGGGTATCCATTTATTCAAATATTCATCTCGTATTTTGCGTCGGACGAAATCACCCGGTTCTTCATCTTGTTTCCCCCTATAACAACAACACCGAGCAACCAAGAAAATGAAATATAACAAAATTCTTTCATTTCATATATCACTACAGGAAAATGTTTCTTTGCCGTGCGGCGAATCAGCACGGCAAAGGCTCTTCTGAACCCGGCAAAGGATTTGCCGTGTGGATCAGCACGGTAAAGAAACCACGGCACAACTCTGGTCGGCATAGGCTTTTGCCGTGCGCTTTCGCCAAAATAGCACGGCAAAGGCTTTGCCGTGTGCCCCGTGTGCACTACACAGCATAAAATTGTTAGAGTATGGTCAACCCTCAACCCAGGTCTTTGCCGTGTGCCGGATATTTCCCGTGATGCCAATTTTTGCCGTGTGCATGGAGAAAAGGAGTCACGGCATACCTGGCATCTTTGCCGTGTTGCAGCGCATTAGGCGCACGGCACATCTTCTAGCTTTGCCGTGTTCCACCAGATGAGGCGCACGGCACATCTTCAATCTTTGCCGTGTTTCATCAGACGAGGCGCACGGCACAGATGCTTTGCCCAGACCCCAGACTCCACCCCTTTGCCGTGTGCATGTTTCACCCACTACACGGCAAATGGACCAATATGGTCATCCCGACGTTGCCAGGTTCACAGGTGCGCGCCACGTGTAGGCTTTGCCGTGTGCCTATGCATGGCAAAGGCCTTTGCCGTGTGCCTACACACGGCAAAGTGACCATATGGCACCGTTTTATTCTGTTTTTTTAATCCCTGCATTTTACAGATAATACACAAAATAATGCAGAGATGACAATTCTCACACAAATATGACTAAATAGTGCTCCAACATGGTTCTAACTCCACATAACATAGACATAGTTCAACAAATAAGATCAAACTCGATCCTTCATAAGACTAATTCAACATAGTTCAAACTCCACATAGCATAGACATAATCTCAAACACCACATAGGCATAATTCAACATAGCATCCACATGAACTCCGCGAGGATGGACGGATGGCGAAGATGGACGTCATTGTTGATCCTCCTACAAGTTCATACAAAAATCATGAGTTTTACAACTAAAATACCTAAGTGTCAATGGCATAAGCATAGTTCAACTAACTAAGTGGAAATGACAATTTTGACAACTAAAATACCTAATTGTCAATGGCATAAGCATAGTTCAACTAACTAAGTGGAAATGGCAAACTCAAGAATATGCACAAGTTTAGATGTAGTAAACCAAAAGACATGATCTAAGTTAGATGTAGTAAACAATAAGACACAAGTTGATCTATGTGGTAAACCAAAAGACACAAGTGACCATTGGAGATTCATTGATTGGCTATGTCGATCTAAGTGAGACATGAAATAAGTTTTCGAACGAGGGTGGTAGCAAGTTGAAATGGTAACTAACTGATGGCCCTTCACGTAGTTACCTGCGTGAAAAGTAAATGGGTTAGGTTGAGACTCCAAGTGCAGAGTGTGTAGTAACTGGAAAACGTGTTTTCCCCACGAGGGTGACTTGAGGGTTTAATATCGAACTCTCGGGGAATCAGTAGTGAAGATTTATCTTTCCTATCCTTCTTTTGGTTACCTACAAAACAAAGTAAATGTTTTGGTCCTCAACCTCACCTAGTGGTTGTCAAGCACAAGGTGTGAGAATGATATCAAGATAATATGCAATGCAAACAAGAAATAAATATGCACAAGGTGTTTTTGTATTTTCGAATTTTTAAATGGCAGAAAATGGTAAAGTGGTAAAAGTTGTTGGAAAGGTGTTTCTTATGATTAAAAATGGACCGGGATTCATGGTTTCACAAATGCACTCTCTCTTTAATAAAGTGGTAGACAATGGAACACTAGAGTTGACATATGAGATTGCAACACAACAGTTTAATGACAAGTTATAATTATATGGACATCACGTCCTAGCATAGAGACCTTTTAGTTTATTATTAGTCTCACGGCGGAGTAGGTCCTCAACATCATTGAGGAGCATCCTACACGTTTGCAAAAAAATGATGAGTTCGACAACTAGGTGGAAATGGCATAGTCATGGCATTAAAAGAAAGCTAACTAAAATTTGACAAGTTCAACTAATGGGTAAAATTTGACAAGTTCAACTAACTAAATTTTGACAAGTTCAACTAAAGTGGCAATGGCATGGCAAGCTAAATTATGAGTCATGCGAGCATACCCACGGGATCGTCCTGGCCACCAGGCGGCGGCGGCGCCATCGAGTGAGATCCACCCGCCGATCCTGGATTCATCTACAACATGGAAAAATGCTCGCATTACACAAATAATTTAGTTACATAGATAAGATGGATAGAATGACAAGTTTGATAACATACCCATGGGAACATCGGTGGAGGGAACGTGGGTGGAGGAAAAGCAAGAGTCCCGTCCGCAGGAGCCATGTGCTGCATCGTGCTCGTCATCCACTCCATCATCTGCCTGGACTGCTCCTGCTGCTGCTGCTGCCGGATCTCCTCCTGCTGCTGCTCATAGAGCACCTTTGGCTGAGACAACTCCTCCCGGAGCTGGTCGACAGCTAGACCCGAAACTCGTGGGCGGGTCTCCACAGCAGGCGCACCAGGCGCCCTCCCACGGCAGACCTGGCGTAGAGACGGGACGGTGCGAGGGTCGATGGAGCCGTCACCTATCCACAAGCGGCCATTCGCCTTGCCTTGCCTCGCAAGCACGACAGCCTCGACGTCAAGTGGACTGGTGAGAGGGTCAGCGTTCTCACCGTTGCGCTCCTTGAACTTCGTCGTGTACCCCGTGCTCCACATGGACCCTGTATCAGGATCCGGCTCATCCCTGTTACGCATCTTTGCCCAAACGGCGAAGGGCGAGGGGTCTACGCCGGTCTTCAATTTCTGCAAAGAGAGCACGAACATAGGTGAAAAGGAGACGATATTGCAAAAGAGAGCACAAACATATGTGGATTAAAGAATGCATTTGCTCACCTCCTTTTGTACGCATTGGGAGAGGCTGAGGCTGCCTTGGCGGTGTGTTCCACCCTTGTTGTGCGCCCGCATTGCCTGTCCCCTCTCGTGCACCTTGAGGTACTCCGGGCTAGTCCACCACGCTACCATCGCGAGGTGGCACCGAGTGTTGTTACCGACGTACGGAGGAGGCACCTATGTACACAGAACACACATATTAATGATATTACATGGTGGTCAACAAAATCGATAATATAGAAATGAAGCTACCTGCAGGTACTGCCATGGCCGCAGCAAGATGTCCCGGGCACGCTTCTTATCCAGCTTAATCATATTTTCGGCATACCAGTTGCGGACAGAGTTCACGCGAGCCTCGTAGTGCATGTCCGTCACCATCTTAGAGGCCATCTCCAAAAGGACGTTCATGCACTCCTCCTCGTCCTCCCGCCGGTACTTGAAGAAGTTCTACAAGCATGCACATAGGTAAAATAGGGTCAAAGCCATTAGTGCAATCTCGCTTTTATAGAATGATGAGAAGTCAAACAAACTTACCCAGAAATAGCGGAGTGCCGCAAGCGCCATGTTGTGGTACTTGCCTTCGGCATCCTCCTCGTAGCTGTAATGTTTGAAAATCCAAGCTACACTCTCGCCACCCTTTGGGAGGGTGACAATCCCAGGGAAGAACTTCCTGACAATACATCCAAGGATGCGCGAGTAGCTACGTTGTTCCTTTACTTTAGGAGGCACATACTCAAATGACCTACACAATGAAAAAACCAAAATTTGTATGGTTAGCGGGTCAAAACACAATGAAAAGATAAAATTGAACATAAACTATAATAAGTACCTTTTCCCGGTGGGCACGAGAAGAGTGTGACTCCAGGTGTAAGGAAGATCGGGGAGTTTCGCGGCCCCCCGCTGATACGGATGCTTGGTCTGTGGCGGAGGGATATTCGGATTAGTCTCAACCCACTCCTCCGGCGGCTCCCACTGCAGCGTCGGGTCAAGCTCAAACGGCTCATCCCCAGGTCCCTCCTCGCCCTCCTCCTCCTCGCTGCCCTCCTCCGCGACGTCCTCCTCATCGTCCTCCTCCTCGGTCTCCTCCAAATCCAGCGACTCGTCCTCAGAATTCGGCTCCGGCTCCTCAGCGTACTCCATGTCCTCCTCGTCGGACTCCTCAGCCAGGGGAGGACTAGGAGACCTCTCTCTCCTCGTACTCCCACGCCGTGCACTCCTCGCACATGGAGTTGAGGGTGGAGGTGAAGGTGGAGGTGGTGCCGAACTCGATCCCATCAGGAGTTTCTTCACGCTGCCCACCTTTCTTGCCAAGGCCTTCTTCAATTTGTTCCCCCCCCCCCCCCCCCCCCCCCCCGCCTGGCATGTTTCCTGCATTGACAAAAAATGGGTTTCATCAGTATACATGATCCAAAATTAAGGTAAATAGATGAAGCAACAATGAGTAAAGTAAAAATGAATACAATTAGATGAAGCAACAATTAGACTGGCAATCACTATTACATATCAGTAGCGGTTTCACAAAATAAGCTAGACTGACAATCTCTATTAAGCTATTACATAGAGTAGCATTTACCTATTACATATAAGCTAGACTGGCAATCACTATTATATATCAGTAGCCTTTGTCGAGATCATTGGAACCAACTATTGGACCACCCGTGTCGTCATCACTGTCAAGGTCGCCACACCACCAACCATCCACGGAACCTAGAGGTTGTCCCTGTGGCTCATCGACGTTAAGTCCTGCATGGAACTGCTCTAGCAAAGTCAAATCGGCTTGGTTATGAACCTCCTCGACTTCATCATGCGCGGTGTCTTCCTCCATTCCCGTATCTTCGTCTTCATCATCGGCCATGACGGAGCCGATGACGACAGCGAACTATGGCTACGACGGGGCTAAAAAACTATGGTGAGATGGGGATGGAGGAGATGTCCAATAGGACGGCAGGCTCACCCTTGAAGCGTGGGTTCTCGCGGCGGTGGCGGAGATAGTCGGAGTCGACGGTGATCTTGCCCGGAGCGCGGCGACCGGAGTGGAAGGAGAGCTCGTTTTCCCGGAGATGTACTGCGTCCCGGCTCGATTAGTTCATCAGAGAGGTAGAGGACAGCGAGGCAGAGCGGACGGACGAGGGCGGCGCCTTCGGTGGCCGGAGATCGAGCAGGGCGTATCGGGCGGCGGCGGCGAGCGTGGTGTGGGGGTCGAGCGTGGTGGGGCGTCTCACCGTGCTCCGGCCGGCGAGCTCATCCTGCTCGTCCCCGGCTCGTCCCCGGCTCGGGAAGGGGAGGCGCAGAGGGGCTGGTGCTGAGGAGGCGGGGGCGTCTGCGGGAAGGGGAGGCGCAGAGGGGCGGCGGCGGGGGCGGCGGCGGGGGCTGGGGCAGCGGCGTGTGGCCGGCGGCGGCGGGTGGAGGTGAGCGAGGTCGGGGGTGGGGGTGATGCGGGTGCGTGTGTGAGCGCAGTGTATGTGTGAGTGCAGTGAGGCGCGTGTGGTTGTCTGAATTCGGATAACGTCTTTGCCGTGTGCCTTGTCCTCGTTTGCCGTGTGCCCTGTCTTTGCCATGCGGGCAAGAGGAAAGCGCACGGCAAAGGCAGCCTTTGCCACGTGCCGTTTTCTTTTTCTTTTTTCTTCCTATTTGTTTTTTCTTTTAATTGTTTTTCTTCTTTACTATTTTTCCTTGGTTGTGTTAGGTTAGGACATAGGAACATGGAAAAAAAACTATTATCACAAGTTCTTACAAGATTGCCCCCGGTTCCCCCGAAACGGGAGTTTTCAGCTATAAGTGCAGAAACTTAGTAGAGAGAGAGTGCGGTCGGTGAAGACGGTCATACCCCGGAGTAAAATCTTGGACATTTACAACACCCAACACACTTGTATACATATGGTATGGCACAACCTAGGTTTGGGTTGGTTACCGACGCTCCGGGGCCCCGATTCGGTGAAACCCTAGATCCGCTGGAAAAATCCTAACGTTTTCGTCTACCACCTTGAACGGCGTCGAAAGGGGGTAGGCCAGTTGACTTTTTTCCATGGTTGTGTTAGGTTAGGACATAGGAACATGGAAAACCAACTATTATCACAAGTTCTCCAAGATTGCCCCCGGTTCCCCCGAAACGGGAGTTTTCAGCTATAAGTGCAGAAACTTAGTAGAGAGAGAGTGCGGTCGGTGAAGACTGTCATACCCCGGAGTAAAATCTTGGACATTTACCACACCCAACACACTTGTACACACATGGTATGGCACAACCTAGGTTTGGGTGGGTTTCCGATGCTCCGGGGCCCCGATTCGGCGAAACCCTAGATCCGCTGGAAAAAAGTCAAAGTTCCCGTCTACCACCTTGACCGAAGTCGAAAGGGGGTTGGCCAGTGGACTTTTTCCTTGGTTATGTTAGGTTAGGGCATAGGAACATGTAAAACCAACTATTATCACAAGTTCTCACAAGATTGCCCCCGGTTCCCCGAAACGGGAGTTTTCAGCTATAAGTGCAGAAACTTAGTAGAGAGAGAGTGCGGTCGGTGAAGACGGTCATACCCCAGAGTAAAATCTTGGTCATTTTCAACACCCAACACACTTGTACACATATGGTATGGCACAACCTAGGTTTGGGTGGGTTTCGACGCTCCGGGGCCCCGATTCGGCGAAACCCTAGATCCGCTGGAAAACCCTAACGTTTTCGTCTACCACCTTGAACGGCGTCGAAAGGGGGTAGGCCAGTGGAATTTTTTCCTTGGTTGTGTTAGGTTAGGACATAGGAACATGGAAAACCAACTATTATCACAAGTTCTCACAAGATTGCCTCCGGTTCCCCCGAAACGGGAGTTTTCAGCTATAAGTGCTGAAACTTAGTAGAGAGAGAGTGCGGTCGGTGAAGACGGTCATACCCCGGAGTAAAATCTTGGACATTTACAACACCCAACACACTTGTACACACATGGTATGGCACAACCTAGGTTTGGGTGGGTTTCCGACGCTCCGGGGCCCCGATTCGGCGAAACCCTAGATCCGCTGGAAAAAAAGTCAAAGTTCCCGTCTACCACCTTAACCGAAGTCGAAAGGGGGTAGGCCAGTGGACTTTTTTCCTTGGTTGTGTTAGGTTAGGAGATAGGAACATGTAAAACCAACTATTTAGACAAGTTCTCACAAGATTGCCTCCGGTTCCCCCGAAACGGGAGTTTTCAGCTATAAGTGCAGAAATTTAGTAGAGAGAGAGTGCGGTCGGTGAAGACGGTCATACCCCGGAGTAAAATCTTGGACATTTACAACACCCAACACACTTGTATACATATGGTATGGCACAACCTAGATTTGGGTGGGTTTCCGACGCTCCGGGGCCCCGATTCGGCGAAACCCTAGATCCGCTGGAAAAACCCTAACGTTTTCGTCTACAAACTTGAACGGCGTCGAAAGGGGTAGGCTAGTGGAGATTTTTGCTTGGTTGTGTTAGGTTAGGACATAGGAACATGGAAAACCAACTATTATCACAAGTTCTCACAAGATTGCCCCCGGTTCCCCCGAAACGGGAGTTTTCAGCTAGAAGTGCAGAAACTTAGTAGAGAGAGAGTGCGGTCGGTGAAGACGGTCATACCCCGGAGTAAAATCTTGGACATTTACAACACCCAACACACTTGTATACATATGGTATGGCACAACCTAGGTTTGGGTGGGTTTCCGACGCTCCGGGGCCCCGATTCGGCGAAACCCTAGATCCGCTGGAAAAACCCTAACGTTTTCGTCTACAAACTTGAACGGCGTCGAAAGGGGTAGGCTAGTGGAGTTTTTTGCTTGGTTGTGTTAGGTTAGGACATAGGAACATGGAAAACCAACTATTATCACAAGTTCTCACAAGATTGCCCCCGGTTCCCCCGAAACGGGAGTTTTCAGCTAGAAGTGCAGAAACTTAGTAGAGAGAGAGAGAGTGCGGTCGGTGAAGACGGTCATACCCCGGAGTAAAATCTTGGACATTTACAACACCCAACACACTTGTATACATATGGTATGGCACAACCTAGGTTTGGGTGGGTTTCCGACGCTCCGGGGCCCCGATTCGGCGAAACCCTAGATCCGCTGGAAAAAAGTCAAAGTTCCCGTCTACCACTGATACGTCTCAAACGTATCTATAATTTTTGATGTTCCATGCATGTTTTATATTAATTGTCACATGTTTTATATGCACTTTATATCATATTATGATATTTATTGGACTAACCTACTAATAGTTGCCAAAGTGCACAATGTTCTTGTTTTACACTTTGATGTGTAGAAATTATCAAAATTGGGCAAAGGAAACCTTGTTGGAGTCAAATTGGGACTTTCCAGAAATCCGTCTGAAAACTATTTTCAAAGATCGTCACGTTCGGGCCTGAAGACGACGTCAAATAGAAAAAGTCTAGTCGCGAAAGTTGCCGGGAATTTTCCGCCGCACGTTTTATACAAAAGGTTCATCTCCATCGGAGTTCGTATGCGGTCTGGAGAGGCCCGACAAGTCTGCTGGCCCAGATTTAATTCTGGCCGCGCCGAGGCCACGTGTGGTGGCTTCGGGAACCTTCTGAAGCTGCCCTTTGGACCATAAATAGCCCCCGCGGAGTAAACCCTAACACAATCGACGATTTCTCCAGAAGAGTTCCGTAGCTCCGCCGCCACCAAAAACCCTAATTCGGGGGACAGAAGTCTCTGTTTCGTCACCTTACCGGGACGGGGAATTGCCCCGGAGCCATCTCCATCGACGCCACCGCCTCCATCATCGTCGTTGCTGCCTCCCATGATGAGGAGGGAGTAGTTCTTCATCGGGGCTGAGAGCTCTACCGGTAGCTATGTGGTTTATCTCTCTCTCCCATGGTGTGATCTTTATGTGATCATGAGCTTTGTAATCTAGTTGGATCCATATATGTACTCTTCATTATCTTATATGCTACTCAAGTGGTTTTATTAATGTAATCTCTGGAGTCACCTTTGTCCCACGGTGCGAAGTTGACAGTGTGCGCCCCGTGTGTGGCTCTTAGGCTAAAGATAACAGGAATACTTATCATGAGTTATTATTTGCGTTGGATGTCTCTATGAAATTGCGGTGTTTGTCTAGTACCTTCTAGGGCGCTCAAGTTGACAGTGTGGGGTTAACTAGACATGGGAATGCGACTTTAAGGTGTGCTTTTATAGCCCTACACGGTGGATTGGTGTTCGTTATCCAACGAGAGAATAACTCAGAATAGCATAGTGAAGAGGAAATATCTATGTATTCAATTATATTATTATTGTTGAGAGTGTCCACTAGTGAAAGTATGATCCCTAGGCCTTGTTTCTAAGCATTGAAACACCGTTTACAACCAGTTCTGCTACATGTTTGCTTGCTGTCATTTTTATTTCAGATTGCAATTACCATTTATAATCATCCATATCACTCGTATTTTAATATCTCTTCGCCGAACTAGTGCACCTATACATCTGACAAGTGTATTAGGTGTGTTGGGAACACAAGAGACTTCTTGTATCTTAATTGCAGGGTTGCTTGAGAGGGATATCTTTGACCTCTACCTCCCTGAGTTCGATAAACCTTGGGTGATTCACTTGAGTGAAACTTGCTGCTGTTCTACAAACCTCTGCACTTGGAGGCCCAACACTGTCTACAAGAATAGAAGCGTGCGTAGACATCAACCACCTTGACCGAAGTCGAAAGGGGTAGGCCAGTGGACTTTTTTCCTTGGTTGTGTTAGGTCATGACATAGGAACATGGAAAACCAACTATTATCATAAGTTCTCACAAGATTGCCCCCGGTTCCCCCGAAACAGGAGTTTTCAGGTATAAGTCAAGAAACTTAGTAGAGAGAGAGTGCGGTCGGTGAAGACGGTCACACACCGGAGTAAAATATTGCACTTCAAAAACACCCAACACAGTTGTACACACATGGTATGGCAAAACCTAGGTCCACTTATTCGGGGTCCGGGAAGGGGTAGACGACGCTCCGGGAAGGGGTAGACGACTCCTCGCACGTTAGGTCCACTTATTCGGGGTTTCGACGCATGCGGCCTGCACCGGAGGGTTTATATATATTATGGAGAAACATAATTAAGTGAAGTAAATGAACGTACTAGAAGGCTTAACAAAGAAAATAAACAAAGCAAGCATATCGAAACAAAACAAACAAAGGGGTTCGTGCAAACACATGGTTTGCCGTGTAGGGCGCTAAAATGCACACGGCAAAGAAAATATGTGCCGTGTGAGGCCTAAAAGGCACACGGCAAAGAAAATATGTGCCGTGCGCTTTTTTTATACACACGGTATAGCTTTTCCCGCTAATTTTTTTATAGCACGGGAAATTTATTTAGATATTTCCCGCGAAATATTGGGGAGCGCGGCAAAGCTGCGCATCCTAGTCAACTGATTTGCCGTGCTGTTACGTAAAGGAGCACGGCAAAGATATCTTTGCCGAGCGGTCTGTATTTGCCGTGTGTGTTGTGTCCATTTTGCCGTGACTTATTCTTTGCCGTGTGCTCGCGGTTTTCTGTGCCGTGCCTCAATTCTTTGCCGTGATCCTTTTATTCCCTGCACTGCAAAGTACTCTTTGCCGTGTTCCAAGAACTTGGCGGCACACGGCAGAGACCGGTCCTCGCGGCAAAAACATGTTTTCTGGTAGTGTATAGTATTATATTAATTTAATGGACATATTATAAATACAAATCATGCATGGTCAGAGTTGTACGTCGTTAATCAACGAAACTAAAGAGCGCCTTGTATTTTAGGATGAAGTATTTATAACACATGAGGACGTGCAAGTGAATTGGACGTATACGCTCCCAGACATCATGCATACCGTCTTCTTCCGTTGTGCGGTCTGCTGGCCAGCCCTCGTGTACCCTCGGACGGCCGTCGGATCCGGCAGCAAAGGTGCACGGTCCGAGCAGCATCCGCGTAGGCCCCTTTGCAAACGGAACTCTCCCAGCCAAGCACGTAGTAACGTCCAAGCGCGCGAGCGCTGCGGCTGCTAGCGGTCAAGCAAAACGCAGCAGCCGCGATCACTCTCATGAAACTCTCGCTCCATTGCACTGGTACTTTTCCCGCTATATATAAGCTAGCTCCTTGGCGTACAACGACGCTGTATTGCATTGCGATGCGGTCCAACTTTGTTGCACCGGTGGCGATCTTGATGGTGATCACGGCGGTCCTCGACACGGCGAGGGCGGCGCAGGTGGTCGGAGGCGACGGAGGAGGGGCCGGCGAGCCAGTCGTCGGGCCGCCCGCCCGGCATTGCTATCCGCGGCGGCGGCTGTCGGGAGGGCCAGGGAGGTCCTGCAGCACACATAGCCCACACGTTGGCTGCCCACCTCCTGCCGCCGGTTGAACGTATCGCCGACTCAGTGTAGACCCATATACGCTTGTTAAGCTAAGCCATGGCCGTGCTCGCGTAGCTGAGCAGAGCAGGGCTTCCTTGTAGTTTGCGGCTCTTCATTTTATATTTTATTTTTGTTTCTATATGAGTTAAACTCTAGAGCTGTATCATATCTTTATCTAAAAAAAAAATAGAGCTGTATCATATAGCTTTGCTTACTCTGTCGGTCATTTTGGTAAATGGATCATCGAATGCAGTGTTGACAAGGCAAATTAGATTGCATCGTACCTAATGTGTGCACGCCCGTCACATCCCGGCCTAGCGCGAGCCAGGACGGGCCACCTATCGCTGTCGATCGAGTCTTCGCTTCCAAATTCCCCCTCTCTGTCCGCACGTACTTATCATTATCTTCTTCCCAGTTGCTACTCCTCCTCCTAGTACGAGGCTGCTCCTCCTGCATGATGCCATCCTCCATCCGGCACGCCGTCGCCGCCTCTTCGGCGCCGCAGAGTTACTCACCGTTGCAGCCATGGGCGTGGCCGCACTTCCCGCACTTGTCAGCGAGGGCGTGAAGCTTTGCATCCACCGACATACCTCGCCGCCGGCCGTGATGTCGGTTGTCGGGCCTCGCGCATACCATGGGGGTTTCGGGTGAGAACGGGTCAGACTGTTCGTGTGCCAATCTCCCTGAATCAATCACTGAAACTGAATCGTACAAGCTTTCTCTGAAGAAACATATATAACTGGGGTATACGGCGAGTGAAGCTAGTGTATATCGTGCGGCTCATAGCGCCTTCCCTAAGATCAGACGGCTAAGATGAATATGATACTACATGTTTGATTATTTCCACCATTTTCCAACAGTTGGTGCCTATGTATCAACATTGTACGGCACCTTGTGGTGATGGATGAACTTGTAGGTGCATGCATACGACGAAACGAAGATGTTTTAGGTCCGACACATGGTGAAAATATAAAGATTTAGATGTTAGAAAATCACTCTCAAGTTTTAATTCTCTTATGGTATCTACTTGTCCGAGTATGGTGTTTTATCTCGCCACAAGGCTTAGGGTTTCCTATTTTTGATTAGGAGACCGATGTCGGATACATGTTCTTCGACAACTGGCAGCACATCGATGATGTCGCCAGACCTAAAGAATACAACGGATAGTGCGAGTACGTATGACGATGGTGACGTTGGATCCATGATTGAGCAGTTTGGCCTTGAGGAAGATGACTTTAGTGACCCAGATTGTGAAGAGGATGATGCGGAGATCGCTGTGAGCACGCGGTGGCATGCCGTAGCTTAGGTTGCGTGCCCAAAACATCCATCCATGAAAATTTCTTCAAGCGGACACGATGTGCGTGGGACTCGGCTAGTGAGATCACGATGTGAGATGTAGGGTAAAATTGTGTTCATCGTGTAATGCCTCTTTTTCGGAGACTAGTAAACATGCACTTTCACTGCAACATGAGGGAGAAAATATGTGTTGAGTCGCATATGCATAAGGTAAGTTCTTATACATGTTTTTTTTTTAGAAATGGGGTTGTCCCGGCCTCTGCATCGAGTGATGCACACAGCCGTTTATTAAACAAATTTGTATCAAGTAGCTTATTACATCTCAAAAGATCACTAAGAAAATGAGACAGGCCTCAACCAGACAGGAGCAAACTATATAGTAAACTACGAAAGTCGTCTAATATGCTGCCACGTATGCCGGGAGAAAAAATCCTGTGCCACGCGCAGGAGTCGCGTGCATCCAGCCACCATAAGCTCCCGCTGGTCCGAAAGTAGCAAGAAGGCCCATAGTTGGATCCAGTGCACCGCCATATGGATAACCTGTAAAACATGAAAAGATTCTTTCCTGTTAAAAACCAAATTGTTCCTACAATTCCAAATCGACCATACAATCGCTGAAACGCCAATACGAATCCTAGCTTTGGTCTTGTTATCCATCCCGTTTAACCAATTTCCAAACATATTAGTGACATTGGTGGGAGGAGGAATATTGTAGGTACAAAAAACCACACGCCAGATCAGTTGTGCAAAAGGGCAGGAAATAAAGAGGTGATCAACAGTTTCACTATTCCCACAAAAAGAACAATGAGAGTCACCTTTCCACTTTCGTTTTGCTAGATTATCTTTAGTGAGTACCACTTTTTTATGAAGGAACCACATAAACACCTTAATTTTTAGCGGAATTTTCAACTTCCAAAGATAAGTTTGTAAAAATCTAGTATGACCATTCATTAAGTCTTCATACATAGATTTAACTGTAAATATCCCGTTCTGTGTCAATTTCCAGACAAACCTATCTGATTCCTGCGTAAGATTGACATACATTAATCTAATACATAAATGAGACCACATATCCCACTTGTTCCCAACTAAAGCCCGACGAAAGCCTATGTTCAAAGGTGGTCTATTGTGTAACACATCATGGATCGATACATTTTGTTGTTGCACAATATTGTAAAGCAGTGGATATTGATCTTTTAACGGAGAGTTACCAAGCCAAGTGTCCTCCCAGAACCTTGTGGTTTCCCCGTTACCAACCTTAAAGGATCCTCTACTAAAGAAATCCTCTTTAACTCTCATTAGACCTTTCCAGAACGGTGAGTCAGTTGGTTGTGCTTCAACCTGCGCTAAGGTTTTATTTTGAAGATATTTGTTTTGCAGCAATTCCTGCCAAACCCCTTCTTCATTTAAAAGTTTAAACAGCCACTTACTGAGTAAACATTTGTTTTTAAGTTCCAGCACTTCCACCCCTAACCCCCCTTGGTCTTTCGGTCTACATATAATGTTCCATCTAGTCAATCTATATTTTCTTTTATTTTCATCGCTCTGCCAGAAAAAACGTGATCGATAGAAATCCAATCTCTTTCGTACCCCTTTTGGTATCTCCAAAAAAGACAGCATGAACATAGGAAGACTAGTTAACACCGAATTAACTAGGACAAGACGATCCCCATAGGATAACATCTTACCCTTCCAACATCCCAGTTTGCCTTCAAAACGGCACTCAACTGGGTACCACTCTGAGTTCCTTAACTTTCTATAGTGAATTGGAACCCCGAGATATTTAAAAGGTAAAGCACCAGACTCACACCCGAAAATGTGTTTATACTGATCCTCTACCTCTTTTGCTTTTCCAAAACAAAATATCTCACTCTTGTGGAAATTGATTTTAAGGCCCGATAATTGTTCAAAAATACAGAGTATTAGCTTCATGTTCACTGCCTTTTCCAAATCATGTTCCATGAATAATATAGCGTCATCCGCATATTGCAATATGGAGAGACCCCCATCAACTAAATGTGGGATCAATCCCCCTATTTGGCCATCCTGTGTGTCATGTCGCAGATTCTCAGTTAAGCATTTAATTGTGGCCAAGAGTTCATGGGAATAGCATTAGTGGGAAATGGCCCATCTTAGAAGATACAGTTGTTGAGATCTTTTTTCTAGGAAAATTCTACGCGCTCGCTACCTTTCGTAAATAAAAATGACGTCGTTAATTGGATATACAAACTATCTCCGATCCATAATAAAGTGTAGTGGTTTTGAACACATATTTTGAATCGAGGGAGTATATCAGCGAGCTTCGAAAAGTGACTGGACGGAGGAAATCTCCGACCACAATTAATATGAACGCATGCCGGCATGTACGCCGGAAGTGCATGGCCTTTGACTACAAATTCTTACTAGAAATGAACCCCTGGGCCTCAAAATGCTCAATTATAACAAACAAACACACACACCCAGAACGGATGAAAGCTCCTCATTTGGGCCGTGTCTACTTCAAATTAGTAGTGTCAAAAAACCTACAACCAAAGATCAGAAACGCACAGCTAAAGACTGAAGGACCTTGGACCTTTCCCTTCCCGTCTACAGTAACTGAAGGGCGATTTTTGGGCGATCCCAGGCGATCCACCTCACCGTCGCCGAATCAGCGGTTGCCTCGCCCTCCGCCGGCCGCTCCGGCGGCGGGAGGACGGGGAACCCCAATTCGCGACGTGTACATATCGTAGGATGGTTTAGGGCATCCAGCCGGCGGCGTCGGGGTGGTGGCGGCGTGGCCGGAGTGGATTTTGCAGGTGGAGATCTTCCCCTTCGTCGGCGGCGCTCCATGGAGCTCTGTCGTCGATCCTCCGCCTTCGTCGTGCTCGCTGCTCCGTGGAGTGGCCGTGCGCGACTTCCCCGCGCCGGATTTCGTGGACGGCGGATCTGGCTTGTGAAGTATCTGAGGAAGACGATGTTGATGGTCGGCGCGACGACGATGGGGGCTTCCAGCGTAGGCCCTCTTGGACCGGTGCTCGGCGACTTCCCGCTCGCATGGGGACTGCTCCTGATCCAAGGCGTTGAGGGGAGCAGCAGCGACGGCGCGCCACCGACAGCGCTGTGTCGCCGCCGTGGTTGTCTTGCAGGAGGGCTTGGGTGTAATTTTGGTTTCTTTGTGGACCTTTCTGTAATGTCGCCGATGTAATATCGTTTTCTTCCCGCTCAAAAAAAAAGATCAGAAACGCACACCGTTAAGCCAGACAAATCCAAAGTTACTATGAACAGTACATATTTCAACAAAACATCACCCGAATTTCTAAACTGCACATACGTTGAGTAAGAAGATGATAAATAACACCGATTATCAGTCACAAGTGCTCTAAAACTGAAGATTAAAACAGAAAAGATTCTACCTTGTACATCGTACCGTCTTCTTCCGTTGTGCGGTCTCCTGGCCGACCCTCGTGTACACTCGGACGGCCGTTGGATCCGGCAGCAAAGGTGCACGGTCCGAGCAGCATCCGCGTAGGCCCCTTGCACGCCGGGACTCTCCCAGCCGAACACGTAACGCGCTAAGCGTTCAAACAAGCGGAGCAGCCGCGCGATCGATCAGCTCCAATTTTGTTAGTATTCTCTTTCTAGTCTAGCTATAAATAAGTTCCTCTGCAGCCAACGCGCATGGCATACGACGACGGTGATTACTCGGCGACGGTGCCGTAATTACGTCGATGGAGCGGTCGAATTTTACTGCACCGGTGGTGTTCTTGATGGTGATGGTGGCGGTCCTCGTCGCGGCGAGGCCGGCGCGGATGGTGGGAGTGGGAGGCGACGGATGGACCGGCGAGCCCGTCGTCCGGCATTGCTATCGGCGGCGGCTGTCGGGAAGGCCAGGGCCGTCCTGCGGAACGCACAGCCCAAACAGTGGCTGCCCACCTCACCCCGGTTGATCGGCCGTATCTTCGCCGACTCTATGTAGGCCGGCCATCGCCACGCATGAATCCTAGCTGAGCAGGGCTTCCTTGTAGTTTGCGGTTCTTTGTTTTATTTTTGTTTGTTTCTATGAGTAAACTCTAGAGCTGTATATATAGCTGAGCAGGGCCTTGATTGAATGCAGTGTTTACAAGGCAAATCAGATTGCATGGTATCTAATGTGTGCACGCCCGTCACATCCCGGCCTAGCGCGAGCCAGGAGGGCCACCTATCGCTGTCGATCGAGACTTCGGTTCCAAATTCCCTCTCTCTATCCGCACGTACTTATCAGTTATCATTATCTTCTTCCGAGTTGCTACTACTCCTACTGCGCTGCTCCTCGTGCATGATGCCACCCTCCATGCATCCGGCACGCCGTGGCCGCCTCTTCAGCGTCGCAGACCTGAGCTACTCGCCGTTGCAGCCATGGGCGTGGCCGCGCTTCCCCGTCACGGCCCCGCGTTATTTCGTCTCCGTTGCCAGCGAGGGCGTGAAGCTTTGGATCCACCGCAATACCTCGTCGCCGGCCGTGATGTCGGGCCTCTCGCGCAGACCATGGGGGTTTGGGTGGAGGGCGTGCTCAGACCATGTTCTTGTGCGAATCTCTCTGAATCAATCACTGAAAATTATTTGTAGCAGCTTTCTCTGAGGAAACATATATAACTGGGCCCAGTGTAGCTAGTGTAGATCGTGCGGCTTATAGCGACTCGCCTAAGACCAGATGGCTAAGATGCATATGATCGATGCTACCTGTTTGATTATTTCCCACCATTTTTTATCGGTTGGTGCTTATATTCAACATGGTATGACACCTTGAGCTGATGGATGAACTTGTAGGTGCAAGTATACGTTGGAACCAAGAGGGTTTAATTAGGTCCGGCATATTGTTAAAAAATAAATAAATAAATTTTGGATTTTAGAAATCACTCTATATTTAAAAAATTCTCTTATGGTATCTACTTGTCCAGCTGGTGTTCTATCTCACCACGTTAGGCTTAGGGTTTCCTATTTTTGATTAGGGGACCGATGTCGGATACGCGTTCTTCGACAAATGGCAGTGTGATGATGACGCCGCAGGATCCAGAGAATACAACGGGGAGCGCGAGTACGTACAAGTGTACAACGATGGTGATGTCGGATCCATGATATGAGCAGCTCCGCCTCGGGGAAGATGACTTTTAACTGACCCTTTCGTGAAGAGGATGATGTGTAGATCGCCGTGAGCACGAGCTGGCGCCTTGCCGTAGCTAGGGCTATCCGCCCAAGAAAATCAGAGATGATGATTTCTTTTCGAGTAGATGGGATATGGAACTCGGCTAGTGAGATCATGATGTGAGCGATAGGATAAAACTTGGTCATCGTCCAGTGCCTCTATTCAAGAGACTAGTAAATATGAACGTGCATTCCAATGCAATGGGAGGGACAAAAATCTGCGCCGCTGATATGCATAAGGTAAGTTCTTGGTACAGTCGCGTCGTGTCACAAAATCCCGATGAAGCATTGAATTATGCTCGGTAGTTGATGAGAATAGCATTAGTGGGAAAGGGCCCATCTCATAAGATATACTTGTTGAGATCTTGTCCTAAGAAAATCTTGTCCGCGCTCGCTGCGTTCCGTAAAAAAAATAATGTCGTGAATTGGATATACATGTGTAAGTTAGCTTTCAAATTTGACCAGTCGGAGAAAATCTCCGGTCACAGTTCATATGAATGCATGCCGCCATATATGCCGGAAGTGCATAGCCAGTTTGACTTCAAATTGTACTACTTCCTCCGTTACTAAATATAACCCTTTTTAGATATTCAAATGCAAACTACATACAAATTAAAATGAGTGTACTACACTGTAAAATACATCTATATACATTCATATCTAATCCGTATTAAAATATCTAAAAAAATCTTTTTATTTAAAAACGGAGGGACTAGAAGCGAAATGTCGTACACGTACGTACATCCGGCTGCTTGGATTTGAAGTCAAAGAAAAAATAGCTCATGTATAACCGTCGTCTCTAGCGGCGATGCATTAATTCACGTCTACACTCCCAGAGTGCACGCCGCGTATTCCGTTCTGCGGTCTCCCTGGCGTCCTCTGCCGGGCCGTCGTGTACATCCAGTCTGCCGTTGGATGGGCTGATTGAGGTGGACGGGCCGAGCAGTATCCGCGTAGGCTCCTAAAGCGCAGGGCCTCTGCCAGCCGCACACGTAACGCCCGCGCGTACGTATACATGCATGCGTTCAAACAAACGCAGCAGCCGCTCTCCTCCCTTTTAAACACGGCGCCAAGGTCGCCGTCGAGATCTATATCCATCCATCTCTTTGCTGTGCATTCCTCAGTTCGTACCGGGAGCACATTCATAGATAGCACGAACAACACTCTCTCTAGAGTGACCGATGACGCGGTCGAAACCTGCCACGCCGGTGGTGGTCTTGATGGTGATCATGGCGCTCGTCGTCTCGGTGCGGGAGTTAGAAGGCGACGGTTGTGGGGATGGAGAGGCCGTCTCCGGGGTGCCCATCGTCCAGCTGCCCGACATTGTCATCCGCGGCGACAATTGGGAGGAGGGGCAGGGCGGTCGTGCGGGACAAATAGCCCAAACACTGGGTGCCCCTGACGACTACGGAAATGTTACCTACCACCACATGTTTCATCTGGGGCATAATTTTTAAGGGATGAATCAACAATGATAACATAGATACCGATTCCGGTAGAATTTCAGTGTTGCAGACCGGCCGACACTGAGACACTGAGTGCACGTATAGGGTATAGCAGTGTTGGCCCGTATGGCCGTATGTGTAATCTGCCCTTAGTTTTAGCTTGCACTTCTATGTTTTTTTTTTCCGAATAAGACGTTTAAGTTATATTTCGCTTTGAACAACCGATGGAGAGGATGATGCGTAGATCGCCGTGAGCACGAGCTGGCGCCTTGCCGTAGCTAGGGCTATCCACCCAAGAAAATCAGCGATGATGATTTCTTTTCGAGTAGATGGGATATGCATGGAACTCGGCTAGTGAGATCATGATGTGAGCGATAGGATAAAACTTGGTCATCGTCCAGTGCCTCTATTCAAGAGACTAGTAAACATGCACGTGCATTCCAATGCAACGGGAGGGAGAGAAATTCTACGCCACTGAGATGCATAAGGTAAGTTATCGGTACAGTCGTGTTGTGTCACGGAATCCCGGTTAAGCATTAAATTATGCTCATTAGTTGATGGGAATAGAATTAGTGGGAAAGGGCCCATGCATCTCATAAGATATACTTGTTGAGATCTTGTCCTAAGAAAATTTTGTTCGCGCTCGCTGCGTTCCATAAAAAAATAACATCGTGAATTGGATAGACATGTGTAAGTAAACTTTGAAATTTGACGGGTCGGAGAAAATCTCCGGTCACAGTTCATATGAATGCATGCCGCCATATATGCCGGAAGTGCATAGTCGGTTTGACTTCAAATTGTACTACTTCCTCCGTTACTAAATATAACCCTTTTTAGATATTCAAATATAAACTACATACAAATTAAAATGAGTGCACTACACTGTAAAATATGTCTATATACATTCGTATCTAATCCGTATTAAAATATCAAAAAAATCTTTTATTTAAAAACGGAGAGACTAGAAGCGAAATGTCGTACACGTACGTACATCCGGCTGCTTGGATTTGAAGTCAAAGAAAAAAGAGCTCATGTATAACCGTCGTCTCCTGCCGGGCCGTCGTGTACATCCAGTCTGCCGTTGGATGGGCTGATTGAGGTGGACGGGCCGAGCAGCATCCGCGTAGGCTCCTAAAGCGCAGGGCCTCTCCCAGCCGCACACGTAACGCCCGCGCGTACGTATACATGCATGCGTTCAAACAAACGCAGCAGCCGCTCTCCTCCCTTTTAAGCACGGCGCCAAGGTCGCCGTCGAGATCTATATCCATCCATCTCTTTGCTGTGCATTCCTTAGTTCGTACCGGGAGCACATTCATAGATAGCACAAACAACACTCTCTCTAGAGTGACCGATGACGCGGTCGAATCCTGCCGCGCCGGTGGTGGTCTTGATGGTGATCATGGCGCTCGTCGTCTCGGCGAGCTCGGCGCGGGTGTTAGAAGGCGACGGTTGTGGGGATGGAGAGGCCGTCTCCGGGGTGCCCATCGTCCAGCTGCCCCGACATTGTCATCCGCGGCGACAATTGGGAGGAGGGGCAGGGCGGTCGTGCGGGACAAATAGCCCAAACACTGGGTGCCCCTGACGGCCAGATCGACTACGGAAATGTTACCTACCACCACATGTTTCATCTGGGGCATAATTTTTAAGGGATGAATCAACAATGATAACATAGATATCGGTTCCGGTAGAATTTCAGTGTTGCAGACCGGCCGACACTGAGACACTGAGTGTAGGTATAGCAGTGTTGGCCCGTATGGCCGTATGTGTAATCTGCCCTTAAAGGGACGGTCTAATTTACAGCTAGCTGTATATCAATTCGCGCACAGTCACATTTTCAGCCAGTAGTGCTTTTCCACGTGTCACCGGCGTATTTCTGTCGCTGTGTATTTCAGTCGCTATATGTCGCACGCGTTTTCCGTTAGATTTGATTTAGGGTATTTTGGATATGGGCCCATGATGCATTTCTGATTTGGGTCCTTGACCCACGTATAAAAGCCCATATACCAGGCTGGGAACTCGGATGCGTGTCTGTGATTGTGTGTATCGCTTTCCATGAATCTGTTCTTACGCTGGGAGCTCGCATGTGTGTTTATGGGTTTTTGCAAGTCCGGCCAGAGGAGGAATAGCACCGGTGGCAGTTGGGATCTCTTTTCTTCCTCAGCCACCACCGGTGGCTGGTGGGATCTTCTAGATCATAGTAGAAAAATCTACAGAGAAACTTACAACCAAGAACACAGTAAGGAGTGGGGATAGGGAAAAAAGACAACGGATGATGGTGAAGAAAAAGATCTGCAGCACTCTGGTTTATCTTAGCAGCCACAAAAACACCAGGTTAGTGAGAAAAATCAAATCAAAAGGCATCTTTGGGATTTTCTCATACGCTACTAGCTGTGTACTTGCTTTCCTGGTAGTTGCATTTCGCATCCCACACCACTAAGGATGGCAATTTTACGACACGATGGATAAGGGTTTGGAGGGCAGTTTTTGTCCATGAATTTCATGGTGCGGATATTCGCTAACTCATCGGGTGGGCACGGACAAAGATTTTGCTCCACGGATATCCAATGGATACCCGACTAACATGTGGGACCCACATGTCAGCGAGACATGTATTTTTTCCCACGCCCATCTCTTAATATTCTTGAGGCCCAACTCACCCAATGACCCAAACTCACGTAATTACTAATTATTGCTAAAGACATATATCTTTTGAATGCATGAATTGTTGTGTTGGAAACTTGTAATAAGAAGTATTGGCTATGGTCCGTGAGATTGAGATCAGATTAGGGATTTTGTGGTGTGATTGTTTGAGATTCGACATATTTTGTAAGTACTTTGTGGTTGAAATATTGTTGATTTAATATTCTGATGCATTACTCGTGGATATCCATGGATATCCGGATATCCGGCGGGTTTGGATATGGGGCGACATCCATGCCCATGGATACTTTCATGGGCAGGACATAGTGACGTTGATGGATTTGGATTTGGATCTGGTTTTGGTATATCCGCCCGAACCCGCCTCATTGCCATCCTTACACACCACCACCACCCACCCCTCCCCGTGAAGAATAGAACAAACATATCTTGAATCTCACATTATGTTGCTGTGAAAAATCATGAAGCAAAGAAAATACAGAGATTTGTTTCAGAGGAAGAAGAAATTCAGACAAAAGACACTGAACCCCATCTGCCAGATGGCTATGTTTCTACACTAAAACAACAAAGTCCCCCCATCAGGATCCTACAGAACATCAAACGAGATGTTCATGTATCCGCTCCCATCAATTTGGAACAGGATGAGAACAACGAGCCCGACCTGCAGATCAAAATCAAGCGCGAACGTTGCCCAATTAGACTTGAACCTAATTCTCCCATCTGTAGACGCGTAGTATTCTGCTTCCTGCCAATTGTCATATTCGTCCATCGAAGAAATGCCCAGCCCTTTCTGTGATCTTCAATCCTGATACAATAGTATTGGGGATGCGATGTAAATCAAGAAGAAAAGGCACACAAGTACTCTCGAAAAAAAAGAAATAGAAGCATAAAAAGACTGCAGCAATAAAAGCAAGAAACTATGTCCCTTAGTCTTTTTCTGACAGCGGCTACCCGGGCACCCACACAGATTGCGCTGCATCATGTTGCATGTCGCAAAAAAAAATAGAAGGGTTAGTTATCACCAGGCCTAGTTCATTTCTCTTTTTAAGACTTACATCGGAAGAGTTACCCCACAAAAAACTCTTAACCCCAGAAGCAAAATTCAGAGGAGAAAGAAGGGCTAGTATCACTTCGAAAAATCCAGTTCTAGAAGAAAATGTTGAAAACTTGTAATACGGCAAACAGAAGCACATATCATACTCCCTCCGTTCCTTGATGTAAGGTGTATAGTTTTTTCAGAAAAATTTCAAAATATAGGGTATAATGCGATTTATGGACAATTTACGCATCCAAAAATGAATCCTAATTTATAGAGTGTATTGTTTTCAATATGTGTCTATTAGGAACTCATATCTCCCATTTTTTCCAAAAGAAAATGAGTCCACCGCATGCCAAATACCCATATCTTAATTTCCGTGCAGAAAACTATACACCTTACATTCAGGAATGGAGGGAGTAGATAAAAAGCATAAGACTAGGGCGCTACAACCCACCTTCCTCCACCCCCGGCCAAACCACCTGTTCTCCTTCATAAAAAACATGAACTTACACGAAAACAAATCCAGTTTCTGAAGACCTCAAATTGTCCAAGAAAGACTGGCACAGAATGACTGCTTGGGGACTGAAAACTGAAGACCTACAAACTGAACAAAACATGACAATAGAGATAAAATGATGAAAGAGAGATAAGACTGACAACAAGTAACCAATGACTCAAAGAAGAAAGACAAATAGAAAGATGAAAACCCCCCTTTCCGAGGCAAACGAAAGACAAATCAAAATCCAACACTCGAAGAAGAAAGACAAAGATAAAGATGAAAAACCCCCCTTTCCGAGACAAACGAAAGACAACTCAAAATGCAACATGTACTCGACGAAGAAAGACAAAGAGATAGATGAAAACCCCCTTTCCGAGACAAACGAAAGACAACTCAAAATGCAACACTCGAAGAAGAAAGACAAAGAGAAATGTGAAAACCTCCATTTCCAAGACAAACAAAAGACAAATCAAAATCCAGTCGAAGAAGAAAGACAAAGAGAAAGATGAAAACCTCCATTTTCGAGACAAATGAAAGGCAAATCAAAATCCAACACGTACTCAAAGAAGAAAGACAAAGAGAAAGATGAAAACCCTCTTTCCGAGTCAAACGAAAGATAAATCAAAAAGCAACAATCGAAGAAGAAAGAGAAAGAGAAATGTGAAAACCACCCTTTCCAAGACAAACGAAAGACAAATCAAAATGCAACACTTGAAGAAGAAAGACAAAGAGAAATATGAAAACCCCAGTTTCCGAATATAAATGAGAAGCACAAATCAGAGACAAACAAATGATCAATTCAAGAGATAAGGGAAATTCAGACAAGAAGATTGATCACATGCCTACACAACATTTCATATGACAGACGATTAAAAACTCACACATGAAAGAGAATGACCGCAACCAAGTTAACCAAAGACTGACGGAAAGATAATAAAGACTGACAGAAGAAACAATAAACGAAAAGATTAAGGAAAACTAAAGAAATAAAGACTGAAACGCTGGAAACTAAAAAGAAAGAGGAAAATGAAAGACTAACAAAAGAAGGAGAGAGACTGGCGGCAAAAAAGACAAAGATAGATAACAACAATACAACAAAGTATTATCATATTTATGCAAACAGACTAGTTAACATGAAGTATTATCATCACTAATAGGATATGTCATATCCTAGAGACGAAAATGACAACCTTACAACAAATTATTATGAACATTTTTACGAAACACAAATGGCCAAAATGGATCCACACATGTACATAGGAACAGATAATGTGGTGCATCAACCCTGAAACACATAAAAGATAATATAAAAACAATTAAATATGGAATTTCAAATGCTACTAAATATGTCAAACCATGTCAGATTACTATACCTTCGTGTAATAGCCTGTAACTAAACTCAGATCTGTTTCATTCTGGCTCTGAAAATAAAGCTTGATTGCATACTGAATCCTTATGTTTAGGATGTCTTGATATGAAAATAACTTCCGCATGTCAACATAAGGCTTCCAAATCTCCATGAATTTCATTGAAAAAAACTCCACAGTCATGCCTATCATTCGTGAAAATAGAAACATGAGACTATTTACACATCAGCGTATACGGTTGCTACAAGCAGACCCACGTGAATGTTACAACAAAAATAATGATTCATAAAACACAAATCACCACACCCCATAGGTTTTCTGAATTCAGGGCAATGAAATTTCAAGAAAAATTGATTGCCTAAATACTGAAATTCCAGAATTCAGTACCCCCTGGAAGGGAAAATTTACTACACACAGACCCATTACAAATAAATTCAGGAAATATATACCAGAAGCACCATCATTTCATGCCACGCGCCCCATTTAGTTGCAGAACTCTGACCCAGAACGCTGCTGGATGAACACCTGATGGCTACAAACACACCACACATCCTAAAAAAACCATTCCATCTCTCAACGATTGAGTGATTCCAATGATACACCACCCTCTAAACCCCTCCCCCCAAACACGGACACAGAACACCTGCAGCAAAAAATCGCTGGAAAAACACTACGAGCAAGCTCGCTTGTACACATAACTCACAAGTAAACACACTATCCCCGGCCGGACTCCGGCAACCTATAGCTCGCCTCCGCGCCCCTACTCAATCGAAGATGCATTCGACCCCATGGAAACGACATCGATCCTACAGAACATCCCCTAGCTCGATTTGGCCAGGAAATCGAAAGGTATAGTGGGAAGAGGAGGTGACGGATGAGAGCTGCGCGGAGACATACCCGAGCAATTTGGTGGTGCCGTGCGATGGAAGAAGCAGAGAAAAGAGGAAAGTATGTGTTCTCCTCCAGGCTCGAGGCAAACCAGGGGCTTACGGCAGGCCGGAGGATGTGCGGCGACGACGTTTGAGGACGGCAAGGACTTCATACAAAGCGCAGGAATCAGTTGTTCATGACTTCATGTGCAGGCGCCGCTGTCCCTAGCAGGCACTGTCATCCCCGCAGAATCGTCGTATTCTCTAACGTCTTCGTCAACCTGGTGGTGCCGCTGCTTCTAATCATGTGCTGCCGGGTATAAATTCCGTCCAGAATTCTTTCGAAATTCCTGCAAAGACCATCTCGGTGGGCTGGTTCTGGCAAGTTCAGGCAAAGCAGCGGGGATCCAGGATGCGTTCAGTGCAGAGTTCATGCAATGGTGAGTGCCTAGACATAGCTACGTACATCGGTAATATATGCCCAATTTTTAGATTGACTCTCAATTTGTCGATGGCTCTGAACGGTGAGGCTAATATTTCTCCCAACTGGTGACATCGATGGATGGCTTGAAAATCCAGTTGCGCTCTTGGTTTTCAAGCATCCTGCAGGTGCCTGTAGTCGCTTTGCAAACAGAGTTGCTTATGAACTAGGTAATATTGGAAAAATTGTAATGACGGTTTATAGTTTCTTCTGCGTCGGTTGTCGATGATGCCGGTCAACTACAGAAGAACAAATGGAAGCCTTTCACCACCCCATCATACGCCACGTCAAATTGTTCGGAGCTGACAGTTAAGGCGGATTGTATAACTGGATGAATTTAAGGCTTATTTGCAAGAAAAGGGCATCCAACCAGATATAGTTTGCTGCATGCAGAATTTAGAGGCAACTCAAGCAAGTTGGTTTTTTCTCCACCTCTGAATACGTAATATTAAGCTTTGCTAATCCTCAAAGCTTTGGAAGAGAGAAGCACGCAAAGAAGCTAGCATCTCAATAACGTATTTTTCTTGGCATAATTCATCATTCATCTACAATATGGTGTGCATAGTTCATAGCTTGCTTTAGTGTCATGCAATCGGATGCAAACACATGGACAAGTAAAGTATAGCCATTTTTTTTGCGAGGAAGTCACAGTTACATCAGCCAAGATTCTTACAGAAAAGCCCAGAAACAAAGAAAAATACAACGAAGTCCTTCTGAGCTCCGGCATCGTCGTCTTCGGGCAGACCGCTGCGCCGGCGAAACCCGCCGCACCACCTCCGAAACCTTGGACTGGGAGGCTCCCCTGCGCGACTAGGAAGGCGACGCTCCTCGGTGCCAAAGCACCTCCACCCTGCGCGAAGAACAGCAACACCATCTTGGCCTTCAGCAACCACTCCTTCGAGAACGGCAATCGCCGGATCCGCCACCTCTCGGACTCCGGCGAAGGGGAAACCCTCTCAAGCACTCTGAGGATCCGCGAACGAGGGCGGGACGGCAGATCCGCGGCGGAGCTCCAACGGAGCCGCACCAACGGAGGAGAAGACCACCGCCACCAAAAGCCACTCCGGCGCCACCGCTACCTCCCCAGCGCCGCCGGCTAGCACACCACCACGCACACCTAGACTATGTACACACCGGGATCCGGGGATCCCCGTCCTCCCGCCGCCGGAGGGCGAGGGATCCGGCGAATCGCCGGCGGCGAGCTGGCGCGCGCGGTTTCGCCCAAGAAATCGCCTATCTACATTGACAACCGGCAGAGAACAGTTGATAGGCTTTGGGGAAAAATTTGGATCATGTTGACGTTTTTTATTCAGAAGTTGACTTTCTCACCCGTTGCAACGCACGGGCATTTTTGCTAGTCCTTGCTCATGCGCGCACGAGCGTCAGATACCCATGGACCGACCTGCACGCCGACACTGACACAAAGACGATTAGGAGGGCTCTACTTATCTTCTTCCCACTTGTTGGCAGCAGGCTGCTGCTCCTCCTCCTCCATCCGACCGACGTCCCCAAGCCGCGGCACCGGGTTCTATCGCAGGCGCGACGGCGCAACCCTGCTCTTCCCCCCGACCGTACGTCTGCAGACCCTGAGTTCCTACTCCCTTACCGGCGAGGGCGCCAAGCTGGTTATGGCTCCGCCGCCAGACCTCGCCAATGGGCCAGCCGTGATGCCGGCAAGCCAAAGAGCCGAGGTTATGGTTTTGCTATTATTTACACCGACGTTGCGGGCTATGGTGGTGGCGGTCCGCCAGACCTTCAAGACCTCAACATGTGCGAAACTGCGAGCCTCTCTGAATCTTAAGCTTTCTCTGAAGAAAATATAGATCAAGCTGTTTGATCGCTTCAAATGTGGAGCACCTATGTGCTTATTCCGGAAAGAGTAGCCCGCAATTTTGAAACTGATAGTGTGTGCATGCGTCCGTCTTGAGCTGACACTACATCACAGTTGACATTTTGGGGCACTCTATATGTCAATTTTGTGCCCCTAAATGTGTTTGTTTAAGTGCCCCATTTGCTTGTCTCTAAAGGTATTTGAGGCACTTTCAAATGTGCCCCAAGAAGTGCCCCTAAAAGTAAGAATCAGGGGTACTTTTAGAACTGCCCCTAATTCAATTAGTGGCACCATCTCAAAATGCCCCAAGTACTTTTAGGGGCACTTTAAGAAACTGCCCCTAATTCAATTTGAGGCACCAAATCAAAATGTCCCAATTACATTTAGGGCACTTTGAGAAACTGCCCCTAATTCAATTTGGGGCAATAAATCAAAATGCCCCGAAATGTATTTAGGGACAGTGCCTAAACTGCCCCACAACTCAGAGAGATTATACATATTAACACATAATTCGAAATTCAACACCTGATTCAAATTTCAGTACATGATTCACATATTACACAAATATAATTTCTCAGAATTCAGAAAGGAATCAAATACATGCTTTCATCAGTCATTATTCTGCTTAGTAAAAGCAAATTTACAATTACTTGTCTACACTCACTAGGTTGGGTAACAGTGGCGGGCCCAGGATTTCAAGAGTGTGTATTCAAAATGTTAAGGGGCACAATTTTTTTTGACAATATAAAGCCTAGTTTTTTCCATGTATAATTGATTATAACATCATATTTCGAACTGTGTAATGTAAAAACATATGACACAATCTGACCATAATACGGATCACAACTTGAAATTATTCAAATTAAATAAGTACCAATTGTTCAACATATTAAAGAAGCAACATGACCACTCTTTCTCTGAGACCAAAAGAAACCTATTCAATCTAAAACTAAAACAAACAATTAGGTCTTAAGAATTTCGGACAAATTGCATATGAATTTTCTGTGAATTTGTACATCACCTTAAGTCAGGGAAATTGTCAAACTGCCGAAGCAGGAAACTGTTCAAGGGAAGACAGTGCCTGGCAGCCTGAGGGAGGAGCGGATAAGGAGCGGCGATCGGCGGCGAAGACGCAATTAGCGCAGCCGAACGTCCTGGCCGTGGATGAGCAGACTTGAGGTCCACCTCAACTTGAGGAGCAGCCTGTCGGCTGTCCGTCGCAAGTCTAATTCAATCTAGGGTTGGACGGCTGCACGATGAGAAAGTCGGCAACACGAGTGCTAGCGGAGTTATCGTGCGAGGCAGGCCAGTTAGCTAAATGGGCCTCATACAGGATGCAGCGATGGAGGAGGGATCGTGGGCTTCTGGCCCAAATATTACTTATTTGCGTATTTTCCATGTATATATGCGTATTATATACCATATAAACCTAGTTTTTGTTCAAAAAATTTGGGTATTCAACTGAATACCCTTGAATTGAACTGGGCCCGCCCCTGTTGGGTAATCCTACTTTATAACTTAGCCCATGAAGTCTGGACCCAGGATGTGAAACATCAGCTTGAGCTCTCCTTTTCCATATTTCAAAAAGGCATCTGCTAGCTGTATCAAATGAATGGTAACATAACAATTAGCACCAGATCAACAATATGAATGAATAAAGGCAGCTAAACTGTGCATGGACACAACATTGCACCATCCGAAAGCAAAAGCTAAAGTGTAGACCAGGTTATCCATTTTTGTGCCAATCGGCAATTGAGCATATTCAACCAAGTTATCCGAGAGTTAAGATGATATTCAGCTTGTCGTCTAGTAGTCATCATCCAAGACAAGCACGTACCTACGTACGGTTTACCCAGACCGCATCCGCATATGAAGGTAATGATCCAACAAGTGTTCGTGCAACTGTCCCTACTGAGCTTCTGTGTGTCCGATGATAAATGGAGACTGCTGTTTATGCGGAAGGAAGTGTGCAACAATAGATTTTTTAGGCTGAGCAGCAAGCTTTTGTCTCAACTGAATGTGGAAAAAGTTTCAGGATGTGCTCTCTTCTGCTTGCCGATGAAACAATTTGACTCCAAGCATTTCTTTGGATGCTCTCTTCTGTGTGTTTTATTGAATTTAGGAGCTGTGGTTTAATGTATCCATTTCTTACTGAAGTTGGTGATGCTATTCTCTTTAACAAATGTTAACATACAAACCCTTGGCATATCATTTTTTAGGATAATAAGTCTTATGCTCCATCCTGTACTTTACATCTGCCTTTTTAGATGCTCTTTTATAATTGCTTTTGTTGTGTTGGTTACAACATATTCTGAAGACATGTATGCTGGAATTGGAGAAAAAGGAACCCCGATGTCTCAGAGTTTTCCCTTACCCGAGAGACAGTCGCAGACATGATGACTTACCCAAGTATGGTCTGAACATTTAAGGAATGCAGTAATTTTCTCAGTTGTACTGAATGTCATCTCTTCGCCATCTATTTTATTGAATCTCACTCTATACATGCAAGTACTAACTATAGATAATGCATTTACTTGTAAAATGTTGCATAATTTCAAACATAGGAATAGAAGGCATGTTGTGTTCTTCAAATTAAGAACCAAGCTAGCTGTGTGAGGAGAGGATGATGGCATGATGCACATTTGTCTGTTTCTTATATGACGCTGTAGAAGTCAGTTGGATTTTTGGCCATTTTTTTATATTTTTTATTTTTGTCCAATTTTTGTATATTTGTTCTCCATTGAATCCATGGGAGACCTTCCCATCCTCTTAAGAATCCTTTATGATTTCACAAGTGTAATTGTGTATCAGGGGTTGTGTTTCTGTAAATTGTATGCTTTGCCAAGCTAGATGATACGATGATAGACATATAAGCCCCATCAAGTAGCTATATAGTAATCACGTGTAGTAGTGTGTATTTTGGTCATGGTCTGCTTAGAACTGCAGATAGCTAGGTCAATATATTGGATATTCTACAAATGAGGGCTTCATGTATAAGGTAGTATGCACTAGTTCTGACTTAGGGCAATGATTAATTCTTCACGTGCAGGAACTTAGGAGATGGTGTTGGTGGATTCTAGACGCAAGGTGTCTGGCTTTATATCGCTGTGAAGTGTTTGTCCTAGATCAATGGGTAATTTGCATGCAGTTTGCTAGAGTTGAAGATATGCAGTTGCCTGTTGTCGATGAACCAACATAAACGAGGGTAGCTGAGCAAGGCACCCCTACTAGATATGTTTTTACTCACAAGTATACAAAATACATATCAGCGAGTACTGCAGCTTTTTCAAAAGATAGATTTCTGGTAAATAATTGTGACAAAACATCTTTTTTTTTGCAAATTCACATCCCAATTACAGCTTCAACGATTTTGTGCATTTTTAGTGTTCATGTTGTTCTGATCTCCAAAAGGACAATATTGTCATTCAGTTACTAAGCCCGACACTCTAAATTTATGCCAAAGCAATTGGGTAACCTGATCTGGTACACATTTGATCTACGAAACTTCCAAAATTCATTGTTGATGCATGCTATGGTGCCAACATCACACTCTGTGAGATGTGAAAATTTTGGAGTTCTAAAGCTGGTTGTGCAATAGCAAAATGTGGTGTTTGCGGTCAGTGCAAAATCTGGATGGATTTGGCTACGAGGTCAAAGATATGAATGGATATGGCAGTACAAAGAGTAAGGATCTACCCATACTAGTAGGCTACCTTTTTTGAGTCACATGGCTATGTTATACAACATAGATGCACAGTTGAACCAGAAAACTAAGAACAACACAAAGTAACTAAGATCATTGACATATTTACCTTGCACAGAACTCAGACATATTTACGCAAACTGGCACCATACCTGGTACCTACACAACACTGACATAACACATGATCACAACGATTAGCATAACATTCATAAGACTTTGAGCAACAGTCTTAATTGACATGGCCGAGGGTTATGAATCTGTAATAACACGTTTGATGGAGCACAACAAGTCTAAGCATAGACATATATACGCTATCAAGTAGAGTCCCAGCTATTAAGAAAATGAACATAAAACATCATTTAAGATCCCCAAACCGAACCAAATTTGATGAAAGCATATGGCCTTGCGACAGTTTCAATTTGGCTGCCATTTAGCCCTTCATCAGTGGCTTTCTGTTTGTTATCTCTATCATTTGTACCAAGTAACACTTTGGCACTGTCACGAAGATGACTTTGGTACCAACGAGCAGCCATACGGATTGCTGAATAGGAAAGAATAGCCACTAATGACCAGAGAATACATAAAAATTGTCTATAGAAGAGCTGAGAAGTGATGTATAATATAACAATTATTCCGTCACATTCTACAGACAGAATTATCAGAAAAAATAGTGGAACTGCTGAAAAAATTCAGTTAAGAATATCCTGAGGCACCACAACCATATCCATGTCATATATATTGAGCTGATCATGTACAACAACATGGCACATACAATCAGGGCCTATTTTGAGTGAAACATGCTCTACAAGCATGATTTTGACCACCAAATGATCCACAAGTAATCAGAAATGTCTAAATCCTCATCTACACCATCACCAGATCACAAGCACAGGGGGCAGTTAATACGGAGTACATCACAGCACAACCAGGGACGCCAGGAGAAGGCAGAGAGAGTAACCAAGAGGAGAGACATAGGAGCACGTACCAAACGAGCGGAACCGCAAGCACCGTGGCGTCGCGATGCAGGGCCCGCGCTACAACGGCGGAGGGCACCGCGAGGACGACGAAGACGACGACCACCGCGGCACGGGGGCACAAGGAGCACTAGGGGCGCATCGACCTGCGCCGGGACACGACCGGCGGAAGCATCGCGTCGAAACCGTCCTCAGCGCGCCACCAGCAACACCCTAGAGCAGCAGAGCACGGCGAAGCACTGCGGCGACCGAAACCCTAACTAGGGTTGGGGTTCCACGCCGTGGGAGAGCTCGAAGAACAATTCGAGATGGAGGAGACGGAAGAGCACACTGAGGCGGTTAGGCTGCGATCCATGGCGGCGGCGTAGGCGTCCGGAACCGGCCGGGCAGCCCGGCGACACCGGCGGCGAAACGAGAATCGCGAGAGCAATGCGAGGAAGAGAGAGAGGGAGCGAATGGGCTGGTTGGAAAGGACAGGGAGGGGCCTTTTCGTCACTTTCAGTCTGGCTGTGTATGGGCCGGCCGACTTGCTGGACTGGATTGGCCCAGTTGGGCTGGTCTGATATTTTTTTCCTTTTTCTGTTTTCCTGTTTCAAAATTGAATACGGTGTTTTTAATTGGTTTCAAACCTACACCAACTTTTTGAAAACAAAATGTGGAGAATTTTCCACCTACAAGAGGATTTTGTAAAACTTAAAATTTGAAAATATTGACTAATTTGACTAACATAAACAAATATTCTATCAAAATATCGACTTGGCGAGATTTTTCGTCCAGCCCGTCCAATACGGCTACTGGGAGGCCTATTGGCGCCACAAGTGGAGATGCTCTTAATGGATAAATAAAATAAAAGAGAAATGAAAAAATGTATCCTTATTTGGTTTCAGAGCTAAAAATTTCTGGGTACGTGGAGAAGCAAGACCCTCCTACTGAGGAGGTGTCGTGTCCGGGCAGATAACCATACGGCGGCGACGACAATGCTAACACGACGGGCAACGAGTTCCTGGGCGGTTGGACCGAAGAAACCGAGCTGGACCCGCGGTGACCCGGACCACCGAAGGCTCCTGCACGAACCCTAACATGAAGAGGGCAGCCGTGGTGGCAATGGCCTCCGTGTCCGCAGTGGCGGCCAATGCCTACGCGGCTTAGGTGGCGACAGTCTCTTCCACTTTTATCTTCACCTTCTTCCTTTGGCTGTTTTTCTTCAATCTCTCTGATACGTCTCCAACGTATCCATAATTTCTGCTGTTTCATGCTTATATTATACCATTTGCTACATGTTTTATATACACTTCGTATCACTTTTATGCATTTTCTGGGACTAACCTATTAACAAGATGCCACAGTGCCAGTTCCCTGTTTTCTGCTGTTTTTGGTTTCAGAAAGTTACTTCTGGAAATATTCTCGGAATTGCACGAAACAAAAGGCCAGGTCCCTATTTTTCCAGCACGTACACGGAGTCCGAAGGAGAGACGAAGATGTGCCAGGAGGTGGCCAAACCACACCTAGACGCGGCTGGGCCCACAGCCGCGCCACCAGGTGGTTTGGGCCCCTCGGGGGTCCGCCGACATCGCCCCTTCGCCTATTTATTCCCCGAGACGCGAAAACCCTAAAACACCGAGCCTTTCATCCAGAACATATTCGCTGCCGCCGCCGTCGTCAACCCTAACTCGGGGGGTTCCTGAAGCTCTTCCCGGCACCCTGCCGGAGAGGGGAATCATCACCGGAGGGCTCTACATCGCCATGCCCGCCTCCGAAGTGATGCGTGAGTAGTTCATCCTTGGACTATGGGTCCATAGCAGTAGCTAGATGGTTGTCTTCTCCACTTGTGCCATCATGTTTAGATCTTGTGAGCTGCCTATCATGATCAAGATCATCTTATTGTAATGCTACATGTTTTGTTTGCTGGGATCTGACTTATATTGATACCTATGTGGAGCTGAATATTATATTATCATGTCTATGTCATTTGCGATCTTGCATGCTCTCCGTTACTTGTTGAAGCCTTGGCCACGTGAATACTTGTAACTCCAAGAGGGGGTATTTATGCATGATAGTTGGGTTCAACCTCTATTTAACCTGGGATAGTGACAGCAAGTTCTAAGGTTGTAGATGTGTTGTTGCCACTAGGGGTAAAACAGCAATGCTTTATTCAAGGATGAATGTATTGTTTACATTACGCACATTACTTAATGCAATTGTCTGTTGCTTGCAACTTAATACTGGAAGGGGTACGGATGTTAACCGGAAAGTGGACTATTTAGGCATAGATGCATGCTGGATAGCGGTCTATGTACTTTGTCGTAATGTCCAAATGAATCTCATAGTAGACACCACAGCTCACACATGCATGTTATATGCACTTATCAATTGTCAATTGCCCAGCTGTAATTTGTTTACCCAGCATGTTAGTTATCTTATTGGAGAGACACCACTAGTGAACTGTGGACCCCGGTCCATTCTTTTACATCTGAAATACAATCTACTGCAATCATTGTTCTCTACTGTTTTATGCAAACAAACATCATCTTCCATTCGATACGTTTAACCCTTTGTTTTCAGCAAGCCGGTGAGATTGACAACCTCACTGTTAAGTTGGGGCAAAGTAGTTTGATTGTGCTGTGCAGGTTCCACGTTGGCACCGGAATCCCTGGTATTGCGCCGCACTACACTCCTCCACCAACACCTTCGAAGCAAACCTCGTTTTCCTACTGGTCCGATTAAACCTTGGTTTCATACTGAGGGAAAACTTACTGCTGCACTCATCATACCTTCCTCTTGGGGTTCCCAACTGACGTGTGACGTACAAGCAATTGTTTCTGCCACTATTAACCTAGAGCCACCACTCTCGACCGCTCTCTGCTCCGTGGTGAGCTCTTTTTTTCCGGCTTCACCACTGATGCGCCCATTTTATATATCATTTTGCTCGATGTTTTGCATATGTTTACATCGAAATTCTTGTAATATTCTGAGCTAGTTTCTACATGTTATGTTGTTGTGAACTCAAACTCATTTTTCGATAGACTTTACACAACCTTAGGTTTTTATTATAATTTTACTTGTTTCCCTTGTCTTTTTTGCTTATTTGTGTGTAGGTGGAAAATGGACAAATAATAATGAAGTGAGATGCGGAGAAGCACCAGATCCAGGCCACGTGTCTTGGAAAAAGGTCATTTTTTCCATTAATTCAAAATCAAGAATAGATACCACTAGAGTGTGGGGCTCGTCCATACGAATCCAACGAGTCAAAGATCACCCAAAATAGAGTTCATATGAAAAATAGTGTCCAAGATACCGAAGACTCCAGAGGAGATAAGGGGCCACTTCTTTTGGGCTTCCAAAACAGTTTCGAGGTCCCAGACCGCTTAAGTCTAAAAGAACTCTCGGGCTCCTCGGGAGCTTTTTTCCACCGCGAAACTCCTTCCCTTCACGTTTGGAGAAACTGCTCGTGAGGTGTTTCTCGACATCTTCCCGCAAAGGGGCCGAACCGGTATGCAGACTTGCCCTCGTTTTCGTTCTAATTACGCGAAACCTGCCACCGCAGGAAAACGATTGGAGTGGAAAAGAAAAAACCCAACTCGCGTCATGACCTCCCAAGTAGCCCGAACAGGTCACTTTCGAGGAAATATCTAGTGCTCCCACCTATAAGGTGCTACAAATGCTACCACTTGAAAAAACAGTTTTAAATGTGTCAGAAAATTATACGAAAACGTGTGAGTGCTCATGACGTATACGAAAACGTGTGAGTGCTGATGACGTATGTGTTTACAGTCTCCATAATTTTCAGGTCCAAATTCGAAATGATCATTGAGAAATAAAAAATGACACTATTCATCTTAAATTTGTCTTTTTTGTTTCTCGGTATCCACTTCAAATTTGAAACTGAAACTTTTGTAGGTTGTGGACATATATTCTAAACTCTATGAACACTCCCACATTTTTGTATAATTTTTTGACAAATCTAAAATTGTATTTTCTAATGGTAGCATTTGTAGCATGGTTGGGAGCACCAGATATTTCCTCACTTTCCTCCCATAGTCGCGATGGCATCGATCCAAAAGCCGCCGCCGCTCCCCATTGGCGCCGCCGCGCCCACGCCCGCCGCCGTAAGATCTCGCCAGTCCGCTGCCGGATGCCGCTGCTCCGGCCCGATTCCTGCTCCGCCCCGACGCAGCTGCTCCGTCCAACCTCCACCTCGAGCTCGTCCGCAGCAGTCTCCACCTCGAGCTCGTCCGCAGCAGCGTCGCCGGCGGGCAGGAGCAGCTCTCCCACTAGGATCTGCAGGCCGTCGAGCTCGAGTTCGTCCTCGTGGCCTCGTGCCGCCAGCACATGCTCACACATCTCTCCTGGCCTCGTGCTGTGTATATGTGTGTGTTTTGAGTTCTCGACGGGATGGAAGATACAGTCCTCCTGGAGTCCTGGTTCGCATGCTGCTGTTGCTAGATGAAACCTGAATATGCATTCGTTTAGAGTGCTTTGTTGTGCGTACATGTTTTAGTAAATCATCGAGTCCCAAAATTTGCAGTTGCTCTTGCTGCTCGAAAGTCTGAATAGTGTGTTGCTTGTTTGTCATTGCAATGCAGCTGGGTCTTGCCAAAGCAGCTGAATTTCTCATCTGATTAAACCTGAACTCTGCTTCCAAGTTCAGCCGACCTTGTTGACATCTGTACAATACGGACAGACCAAATCAAATTTATAGTATTTTGTATAAACTTGGTGAAAATATAAATGTTTGTTTGTTCAAAAAATTAGCAGACCTTATTAATAAGAACATTGAGATTACCTCGTAGATCGACGTCGCAAGCACTGGTAACAAGCTTGACAAAAAAGGCGCATTAGAGACGTCTCACAACTCAACACAGCCAATAAGGCTAAACTGCACAAGCTCAAAAGAAGTCTTCCGAGCAGTTTTTAGGACCTTCTACCCACCACAGTTTCTCCCCATCGAAATTCATAAGCCGGCTTATGCATAAGCATAAGCCCAAAAGAAGTGACCCCTTGGGTCACGCCTGACCGTTGCGACAGTCATACCGTAGGTTCTGGATGACGGAAATCATCCGAACTTACACGATTCTTCACCAATTTCGTCCTGAACTCTAATCTTGTTTAGGTGTGAGTGGTCAACAATACACCTACGTACAAATATCTCTAATATTCTTTATACATTGAGTCGTTCGAGCAAGTGGCTGCATCGGGAACCCAGGAACTGTACCGATGGATCTTAGTAGGAGTACTAACTTAATCTTCCGTTTAAGCATGCGTGAGTGATCACTCATGCACACCTCTACTTAAGTCCCTAGCTTGCTGTATACTACTCCGTATAATTTTACACTAGCTTAATCGCTCACGTAACGTACGGACGAACTGTACATACATAGCATGGCCAGCTGTTTTTTTTTTTTTTTTACAAAACATGGCCAGCTAATGATATTTGCCTCTAATTAACTACTCAACCAGAGCCAGAGCAGCTGGCAAATGATCGAGATAGATTAGCAGCTAGCGAGGGGCGGCGGCTCGTCGGAAGAGAAGAGACCCGCAAGAGCTCCTCCAGGTAGTCCGCGCCCAGGTCCTCCAGCTCCACCGCCGAGCTGCTGGTGGTGGTGGGCGCGGCCATGGCCGTTGTCTTGGCCTGCTTGTTGGGCTCCCGCTTGCGCACCAGGTTGCTCCGCTTGAGCGCGAGCACCGGCGACCCGACCGTGGCCTCGAGCGCGAGGGTGCGCAGCGACTCCCGGACGTGCTCCACGGGGTGGTTGAGCCTCGCGGCGGCGCCTCGCAGGGAGAAGGCGGCCTGGTCGTACGCCATGGCGGCCCCCTCGGGGGTTTTGAAGGTCCCCAGCCACACGCGGGCGCCCTTGCGCGTGGAGTCCCGGATCTCCGCCGCGAAGTGGCCCCACGGACGCTTCCGCACGCCGATCTGCCCCACCTTGGGGAGGGTCTCCAGTACTACAGCAGCAGGCTGCTCCTCTTTGAGTCGACGGTCGTGGTCGGAGGAGCTGGAGAGGGAAGACGAAGACGATGTTTCCATTAACAAATCGAAATCCACGACGCCCTTCTCGAGGAGGGTGTTGAGGAGCTGCATGTCGAACGCTGCCGACGGGCAGTAGCTGCCGCTGCCACTCCAGTGATGTTGCTCCATGGGAGAGCTACTTCCGATCGAGGAGAAAGCTAGCTAGGCGCATCCTTTTTCGATCCGTCGTATGCTGCTTTTATATATACATCTAGTACGACAAATGGGATTTGTGTGACTAGTCCAATAGATGTACAGTGTCTCCGCATCCCAGGGAGGACCCAATCGGATGAGAGCTCATGGATGGAGTAGTGACGCAGGCACATGACAGGGACAACTCTTTGCCAACGTAGGTCGGCGGTGTACGACAAGCCACACCCACGTCACCGGCCTTGGTGTTCGCTTTGGGTTGGCTCCAGCTCGCCTGCTGCCTTCAGAATAGGTTTAGTTTTAGTTCAAACTTAGTTTAAATTTCGTCGTAATAATATGTCTAATTTCAATGGAAATCGTCTCTTTGCCATAAATAAATATGCAAATTATCATACGATAAAAAAATATCTTTGAGGGACAACTCTTTGGGGGTTGAGGGAAGGCTATCATGGCTAGGGCTAGCTTTATTAAAATTAAACTACAACTAGCAAATGGGCCCGTGCGTTGCAACGGGAGAGAAAATTCTCCAACGTGCGATGCACAAAGCAAGTTATTAGGCACGCCTTCACCGACCCCTCTGCCACCCCTTCAGTCTGGCCACCTCGTGCATGCGCCATCGACACCTCACCCACTCCACGAAGGCCTTTTGCCTCCCTCGGGGATAGGGAGTGTAGGAAGAAGAGGAAGGTCGATAAAGAGTCGAGATGTGGAGAATGATGTGTGTTTAATTATTCACTCCCTCTACCCGCGACACCGAGGCCTTCACCAAAGATTTCTAGAAGAAAATCCTATGAGGCTGAGTCTTTTTGTCTATCAAGTTAAACCTACTTGAAGTATTGACATGTGCAGCATGAATCAAGGCCCCCATCTTCTCTCCTTTTGACTTTGGATCATGCAATTTACCGTTGATTTTGCTCTATAAATTTGAGAGGCGGTAGGAACTAAAAAACATCAACCATCAAGAGTACAAATAACCACCTAGGCTTATCAATTAGAAATCCCCGTATTTCCCATTAGCAGGCTTTTATGATCTGAATATCTGATCTGAAGTTTTGAATCACGAGTGTGTCCTTGCATCCATGACAAGAAACATATTATTGCTAAAATGGCTGATCTGTTGTGACTTGTGACACTATAACTCCGCGGCCTTGATATTGCCTGAACATATTATTCAAAATTAAACCTACATATTATTGCTAAAATGTTTGAAAATATGATTTGCAGTAGATGTAAGTTTAGTGCCATTTGTCGGTAAGGTACACACAAGATGCAGCAAAAATACTATGTTGCTGCTTGTACTGATTTGATTTCAAGGAAGTACCAATCCATATTTTTATCAATTTGGTTCAGTGACTCAGTGTCTACTCCGATGCCTTAACTTTGTATAATCTTCAGTTAATACTGATGCCTAATTGAAACGTCGATCTACGGATCGGGCGAGTTTTCTGGGCTTGGGCGTGGTCGTCGCGGCGAAGGTGACGTCCTGCCTTTGGCTCCTTTGTCCCCTGTCTCCGTCTTCGCGGCGGTGAGGTCTGCTCCGCCCTCTCCGTGGAGCTCTGGGGGTCGTTCTGGAGCTGGTGCTGCCGGTGCGTCTCCGGCTTCCCTGGCCGGCCGTGGTGGCGAGGGGGGAAGTGGGAGTGCTACTCTGTGTGCAGGCCTGGGTGGAGGTTCGTGGCGGCGGTGCGGCTTTGCAGGTTCTTCGGCGTCTGCGGCCGGATCGGAGGCGGGAAGCGCCATGGCCGTTCTCGTTCATCGTGTTCAGCTCCGGCGTCTGACGGCGGACGGCATATGCGGTCTTCTTCTTATGTGGAGGTGCTCCCTGTCTTGGGTTCTGGGCGGCCTGGCGCCTTCCCCTCTGCCTAATACATCGTCCACCGATTTGTTGATCCACCAATTTTGATGGACGCTTAATCCAACTAATACAAGTTTACTTAGCTAGCTAGCTCATGAGCCGCACCATTAGATGCACGATAACAATGTTTAAACTTGACCTTCCCAATCATTGTCGCCACATACACACATTCCGCAAAATTGCCGAAATACTAAAAAAAATGAGAACAACCTCGAAAGAGTGGATTTTTTACAAAATGAACCACCTGAGCAAGTGATTTGTCAAAAATGACCACGTCCGAATCAAAATGTCAAAACTACCGTGGCGCACATGCCGCCACCACCATGGCGGCTGCATCTGCCGCCGTCGTGGCTGGCGGCACGTTTTGCCGGACAGACGGAGCCGACGGAAAACCGCATGGTGGGCACCAGGCGCCGTGGCAGCTCAGCCGGCTCGAGCCGTGGCGGCATGTTGCCGACAGCGACGAGGGATGGCCATCCTCATTGATTCCCAAAAAAGAACCAACGTGTCGCCTGGCTAACGTGCAATTCTAAAATATCTAGTAAAAAAATGAGGCTGACCTTTCTAACGGGCAGAGGGAGTTCCAAGGAAACACATATACAATTGTTTAATTAGTGTAGCCATCACGAGTCTCACCTACGTCGTACGACCCATGACTTTGCATTTGATCCATGATGAAGAGTTCTTGGTGGCCGGGAACCAAGATTGACATAATTTTGTTCTCCTGAAGTAGATAGACATGCTTCTTCTCTCCGGCCCTCCTTACCAAAAACACACGTGCCACAGCCAGATGCAATGATGCAACCCACTTGGGCTAGCTATATCGATTTTGTCAAAATATATAATGTCGCATCATTATTAACAGCACTGCAAATATCTTGATAGACCTGCATAAGATATTTGCCGAGTAGCTATGTTGGTTCGAGGAAGCAAGCACCTAGAAGCTAGGAGACAGGTACACGCACGTAGGTTAGCATCATGCATCATTCACGCACGTCCACTTTGACAGAACGATCGAATGAAGAGGCTGCAAGGTGCAAGCCGACACACTCCATCAAATGAGAGTGCGACACGGGGTTTAAATTAAAGCGCCCACGGTCGATTCCGACCTATAGCTATCGTCCAGAGCTAGGAACATTATTTGTGGGAGGATGAAGAAAATTGGATGGATCGATGCTAGGTGCACTGTCTAAGCCGGGTATCCTAGGTACTCCATCCGTTTACAATTACTTTGTGTCCTATGTTTAGTTAAAGTCAAACTAAATATATAAAAAATAAAATAAAAAACTTTACAACAAAATTTATACATTATTAGAATCTCTATAAGATATATGTTCACATTATATATATTTAATATTATAGATGTTGATATTTTTCGTATATAATTAGTGAAACTTTGAAAAGTTTGACTTTGAGAAAACCTAGAACGCGAAGTAAATAAAAATGGAGGGAGTAGTATGATGCATGTCATGTTAATAAGAATTTGATGTATCACAACAATTAATGAGGTAATATATGATAGTGTTATCTAACTATGTTACATATTATAGCACGCATTTTAATAGCAGGGTAAATCTTTTTTTTTTAGACATTTATGACAGTAGGGAAGACCCCTACTGCCTCTATATTAATAAAACCCACGAAGGGGTGGCAGACCCATTTACATATTTACAAAAGGAGGGTTTATGAATTAGAGGGTGCTAACTATGGAGTTAATAAAGCTATGTCTGTCCTCCTTAGTCCTATGGACTAGAAGTTGAAAGTCCTCTTTAAATCTAGCCGCCCAAGCAGAGGTGGACGGTACAATCCCGTTAAAATAAAAGTTATTCCTCTCTTTCCAGATACTCCAGGCAGCAGTAGCAAAAACATCCATGAACATCAGTTTCGTCCAGTGACTCCTTGAGTAAGTTAGCAACTCCAATCTGTCAGCCATCAGATCACTTGAGAGGGGGAAATTTAAACTAGCCCAACAGTTTTTGCTGAAATCGCAATGGAAGAAAAGGTGCTCCACTGTTTCTTCTACCCCGGCATTGCACATAGTGCAGTTAAAAGTATTTCCCACATGATAATGTCTTCTTCTCAGCATATTCCTGGTATTTAATCTGTCAGAAATTAAAAGCCAGCAAAAGAATTTTATCTTGGGAGTGCCTTTGCTTTTCCAAAGCCAAGCGAACGACTCATGGGGAACAATCTCTCTGAAGCAGAATTTGTAGTACTGACTTGACGAATATTGATCAGAGCCCCACAGGTAAGACCACTGGTCATTGGCTGTATTATCAAGAATGATGTGGGTAGTATCCTCTTGTGCTCTCCTCAATTCTTGAATTGCTTGTACAGATAGAGGTAGATGGAAATTAGCACCAAGAGTCTCTGCCGAAAGGAAGTCCCTAGCTGAAACATCCTCATTAAGCGTGAAGGAGTAGGCTCTAGGATATGATTCAGAAGCTGGATTATCTTTCCAAGGATCTTTCCAGAATAGAATGGTATCCCCTGAGACAATTGTGCACTGTGATATTCCTCTGTAAATCGAGGATAGTTTACAGACATCTCTCCACCAGAATGATCCACACAACTCAGTGGCATGTGGAACCTTATCAGTGTAGTAGGTTTTCCAGATTAGTGTTACCCAAGGTGTATCCAACTTGTTGTAAAATTTATGAAGGTATTTAAGCAAAAGCCCTTCATTTTGTATTTTGAGATTCAGCACACCCATGCCACCTTTCTTCTTGGGCCTACACACTTTGTCCTAGGAAATCAGAGAATTACAGTGTTCACCATCCTCAGTTTTCTTGTTCCACAAACAATGTCTTCTGATCTTATCAATGTGTTCAAGAATTTTAGGGTGAACCTTCAGAGCACACATTGTAAAAGTTGCTATAGAAGTGAGGAGGGTGTTGATAACAGTGACTCTCCCACTGTACGACATCATCATGAAATTTGCAGTCATTGCTCTCTCAATTCTGTCCACTTGTGGCATTAACTCATAAACAGTTGGCTTTGTGGTTCCTAGTGGAAGACCCAGGTATGTAAATGGCATTGTCCCAATAGCACAACCAAAAATGGCAGCTATATCTGTTGCCTGCTGCTGTGGGGTATTTATGGGAATCATGATTGATTTATGATAGTTGATGTCAACCCTGTGGACTGAGCATAAGTGTCAAGAATTTCCTTCATTGTCACCACTTGGTCGGTACAAGCAGGCATGATAACTATGGTATCATCGGCGTATTGGACCACAGGGTAATCCATCCCATAATCAGGTGAGAAAGGAGCCTGAAGAAGATTAGCCCGGAAAGCCTTGTTGATAGTTGATTGAAGCAGATCCGTAGCTAGGACAAAAATCAGAGGTGAAAGAGGATCACCCTGCCGAACTCCTCTCTTACAGTGAAATTGTTTGCCAGGGACCCCATTAAGCAACACACTCGACATTCCTTAACTGAAAATTAATTCTACCCAGTGTAACCATTTTGAGTCAAAACCCATGTGCTTCATTATTTTTATCATAGCACTGTGATCAATGGTGTCGAAGGCCTTAGCAAAATCCAATTTTAGCAAAATGATCTCTCTCTTGGATGCCTCACATTGGTGAATAAATTCAAAGGCCCAGGCAATACAGTCTTGTATTGTTCTTCCCTTCAGAAAACCATATTGGTTCTTATGGACAATTCTGAGCACTACTTTTTGAAGCCTATTTGCCAAGATTTTAGTAATCAACTTGAGGCAACAGTTAAGTAATGTGATAGGTCGAAAATCATTGACTGTGGCAGGGGATCCCACTTTCGGAATCAGATTGATATAGCATGTATTAATGCTTTCCAAGTTCAGTTTCCCCTCATGGAATTCCTGACAAAGAAGGTAGATATCCTCTTTAATTATATGCCAACAAGTTTTTTGGAACTGCCCATTGAAACCATCTGGTCTGGGGGCTTTATCCGCAGGCATCTCCTTAACCACTGCATCAATTTCCTCATGACATAATGGTGCAGAGAGACAGTCAAGACCTTCAACAGGTTCAATAAGGTCTGCCAGATCGAAGCCCATGACAGGGTTCTGACAAGTTCCAAGTCTTTCTTTAAATGATTCATAAATGACTTTCTCTTTGTCAGCATGTGAAGACACCTGAGTCCCATCAGATAAAGTCAGCTGAGCAAGGGAGTTTCTCCTGAATCTGTCAGTTGCCATTGCTTGGAAGAATTTTGTATTTTCATCTCCGAATTTAGTCCATCTGATGGTACATCTCTTTTTCCAGTACGGTCTCTGGTATTCCAGCAATTTTAAGAGATGATCCTTGATAATTTTCCTGAAGTTAGCCTCAGGTACAGTGAGTCCTCGTCTATCTTCCAAGTTATCCAATTCTAGAATTGCTTTATTACAATTTTCAATGCAGATGGTCAAACGAGATATACTTTTACTCCAAAATTTCAAGTCATACCTCAACCGTTTTAGTTTTGCATTTAGAATTGCAGCACTGTTTTTCTTATAAGTTGGCTTGCTCCAGCTATTAGCAACAGTTTGAAGGAACCCAGAGTGAGCTGTCCAAAAATTCTTAATATCGGGAAAGCAAAATAGAATGTGTACAAGACAGTAACACTCACTTGAAATTGTAAGGACAAAGTATTTCTTTTTTGTCACTTTGTCGTTTAAAAACGTTAGCAAAACGTCCTCTGTGTCCTAGGCATGCTGTTCTACGGTGACTTGATGAATTTTATCCGGGTCAATGAACCCAATGTCCCAGATTCCGTCCACTCTACATTCACGAATCTTCATTTTGCATAATAGCGTACAAAAGAATATTTGTGAGGATAATTACAGGTAATGAACGAGCTTAACTAAAGAATTAAATTACACAAATAAATCACTTACAGACAATAGCAGCTGATAGCAGCTGATGATAGATTTGTCGAGGTCACGTTGATTGTACATCTGAAAAAGTTCGGAGAAGTCAACCTGCACAGCATATTCTCGGAGGTAGTGCTGTTCCTTAACTCCCGCCATGAAATAGAATCTCTCCTCTTTTGCGGCGGTCATGTACCAGTTATGCAATTTCCATAACTGTGTTGTTAGAGCACTCGGATTTTCGACCAGAGGCAGCCCGAGAACATATTGATATGTTAACTCCATCATGGGGTAATCTGTCTCGCCATGGAATACAACTTCTCCAGTCTCGATTTCCCGAGCAACAATATTATCAGAAGGCACAATGAGCGGGGCGATCGATTGTACTTCTTGTTCTCCGAGCTGGGCAACTTTTTTCCCGCACATTTTATCTTCCTTTATCTGTGAGCTATGTACCTTTATAATACCTCGCTCATAGTCTAAAAGGGCCCGCGGTGGAGGGTTATATATGTTGTCAACGGTGCGATCTTTAATCTCCGTTGGTATAGTCATCAGAAGTTTCTTTATGGGGTCCAGTCTTGCCTCCAGTCTTTTCTTTTTTTTTCTGTTCGAAAAAGGCTGTCACCTCGGCACGTGTGCTCAATTCTAATTCCTCCACAGTCTTCTCGCCAGCTAACTTCTCAGGAGCCTTGACTTTCTTGGGTATGTTTGCACGTTTCTTGACAGGGGATGTATGGCCAGTACCAGTCGACGTGAACAGCTTCCGCTTTGGCAAATTACTAGTGGGCGCATCAGTCGGCTGATGGGACGGCGCGGGCGATGGACTCGCGGTGGGCACCCAATCGTCGGGGAAGGCGGGTGGACTTTGAGGTGGTGAATTTCTACTCGGAGGAGTCGGTGGCCTTGGCGCCGAGTCTGGAAACATGATGTATTTCTTCTTCCATAGAACGATACCAAGCTCGACTTCTCCCAATGTCTTCTCGCCTTCAGCTCCAGGAATGTCAAGATCCATTGAGTGGAATCCCGACAGAACTTTTGTGACCCCGACACGAGCAAATCCAGCTGGAATCTGACCAAAATGGAAGGTTGCTCCAAGTTGATATGGTAAAGCATAGCCATTCGCCACCGGATAACTAATGTTCTTCATTGGCGCATGTAACTCACAATTTGTCTTCTCCGTGATATCATCCACGGGTAGTGAGCCGCCGACGGTTCATCAACTGCAGGATCTTGTAGCTGCGAGGAACCCACGCTGCTTTTCCGCTGAGATGGGCAGACATCGACTGCAGGATCTTCTAGTCGCAGCTGAGATTCCCTTTGCTGGGTAATTGAGTGTAGTTGCTCCTGCACAGCATGCACCTGGCGTTCTAATTCCGAAAACCGGTCCGCCTCCCTCCTCTTACTTCTGCAATGTTTTTTATAAATTGCAACGTCCGCCGTAAACCCTTCACGAAAACCAACCCTGCCTCCTTTGCCTCGACATCGTCCCCAGTGTTCTTTATTCCCGATGGCGAGTGTCAGCTCGTCGTCCTCTCTATCGGGAACAAATTCTCCCTTTCGGACTTTCTCTATTGCGTCCACTAGTTTTTTTACGACTCTTGTAATTCTTTTCTTCCATTTTCCCTTTGGAACAATCAGTCCTGTGTCTGGGTGCAACACTGCCCCATGCGCGAACAACCAGAACTTGGACCTGTCGGGCCAGTCATCTGTCTGTGGGGTGATCCCTTTTTGACGCAGTTCGTTTTCAAAGGCTTCCCACTTAGGCAAGGCAGTCTTGTAGCCACCTGACCCCAAAGTATGGTGATATTTCTTCTTCTTAGCATTCAACTTATTTCGGGCCGATCGGGCCACAGCGACGGCCGATTTTTTATACGCCACAAATTCAGGCCACGCATCTTTTATCTTCTCTAGATGTCCAGTGAATTTTGGAGTTACTTTCTCATATTTTCTCCACAATCCTTTCTTCCAGTTGTTGAATTGCTGGGCCATCTTCTTTAGAGTCCACTCCTTGACTTTGTCCTTCTTCTTCTCTGGGAGATCTGCCGGTAGGCTGAAAGATGTCAAGATCGAGTCCCAAAGGAGGTCTTTAAGTCTTTTATCGACATAACTTGCGCCAATATTGGCTTTCTTCGGCTCATTCCATTCTGCAATGGTGATCGGGACCATGTCCCTAACAAGAACTCCGCATTGACCTACATATTTAGTGTAGATTTCTTCGGGTTTCACCGGTCTACCATCATTAGCAACTTCGGCGATCGACAAATTTGCACCTTCTGGCAACTTTAACCCTTTGTTCGGGCCTCGTTTAGAGACGCTTGGCTTAGATCCAGAGGGCTACAAGAAAAATATTTCGTTAATAAGTGCAAATCAATTAATGCATCTAGTGATCAACAAGACTTAATATATATATATACCTCGCCGGAGTTTTCTAAGGGCAAAGAGAGAGAAAAAATGGAGTTGTGTTCGAGCTGAAAAATAGAGCTGTGGCTCGGGGTGGAAGAAGGTAATATAGGGAAACCTTTAGTACCGGTTACCGGTACTAAAGATGAGCCTTTAGTACCGGTTGGTAATACAAAACCGGTACTAAAGTGTCTCGCCGTGGGGCCCCGGCCGACTCGCATCTGGAACCGGTACTAATGCCCCCTTTAGTACCGGTTCGTGCCCAACCGGTACAAAAGAGGGCGCACCGATGCCTTGTTTTCTACTAGTGATACTACAATAGCCTAGCTAGCTTGATGGCTAAAAAATTCAGCGTTTCCCAGGAGGCAACCTGAAAGTTCGTAAGCGTTTTCTTAAAAGTTTTGTGTCTTGAGTTTAGTTGCATTTTATATTGCATTGGCACTTTATATCTTAGCATGATTTACTATTAGAGTGGACTTTGGACTATATTTCAAAAGATAGAACTTGTTCGTTGCTCTAACGTGTAGTATCGCTTGGTTAAACTTCTCTTTATCATCAAATATGCTGCCGGCCTGGACTAATATTTCAGGTACTTAGGAAAAATTCCGAAAATAATAAGTCGTTTTTGAGTCACAGTAAAACTTAACAAGTGGCGGTATGGTCATTTCCAACCGCAGCAGCCACCGTATCGACATGCGTAAAAAATTGCCCAGTTCCAGAGGAGATAAAGAGTGGCAGTACGGTCGCTCTCGACCGTACCTACCATCGTACTTGTGCCGAAGTGAAAATTAGGAAAATCAAGGAGCTATTGTAAAATTTAACGAGACGTGGTACGACCGCTTGGACCGTACCGGCGCTTGTGCCGCAGAAGCTCCGACCCGCAGAAAAAGAAGAAGAGGGAGAAGGCGTAGTGCGGTACAACCACACCCGCTCGTACCAGTGCTCGTACGAGCGATGCCACCGAGCAACGAAGACACATTGCAAGATAACGAGTAGCGGTACATTCACTGACAACCGTACCTACGTAACATACCCCTTAATCTTGTTATATTGACGAGTTGAGGTCAGTGGGTCACCTTGCAACTGTTGTCTTGCATTTTATTTTCCTTTATCTACCATATAAACTCCTTAGCCTATCATTCTTTGTAGTACTTAGTGTTCTTTTATTTTCTTTTAGCGGTTGGGTGTACGAGATCTTTTCTTACACCGAGCCGTTCGTTTTTATTTCCTGTGTAATTTTTTTAGGAACTTGGACCTTGTGTGATGAAGTGTACGGTAAGGTGACAACAGTGCAAATATTCCCATAAGCCACTTGGTTGCTTTAATCAACAAGCTTGAACAAATATATGTCTGGTACTATCTTCCAACTTGAACCTCTTGCTCAATAAAAAGTTTTAGTATGAAATTTCTGACCTTGGAAGGAGCATAGATGGGTGCTGCCTAGGTCACACGGCCATTGGGGAATATTGGAAGATTAATTTTGTAACCAATGGTTCAACGAACAAAAATAGGTTAGTAGTCAAGAAGGACACGGTGTTTTGGGTAGCAAGTCTAGATGCACACGTTATGTAAATATTTTTAAATACTTTGTAATGTCAAAAAAATCTAAACAAAAATTTCGAATGAACATCCATACATTTTATGTACGTACACAAAATTTCGCGAAAAAAGACATTTTTTGTGACATGTGTAAAAAAGATTAAAAAATGTCTCGTATAAAGTCAATTTGAAACACCGAAATTTGTCTTTTTTACACAGGGTAAATAAAATATATTTTTCCCGCAAAACTCAATTTCCTTATATGGTTCCTAACATGGGACCTCATCCTTCCTAGCTGTGTGCAGACAGGGTTCCTAACATGGGACCTCATCATCCTCTAAAGTAAAACTCAATTTCCCAATTTTGGGTTGTCGGCATGAGTGTGACCACGCTGTAGTCTGACTTGATTAGGCTGTAGCGTGGAGGAGGCTTATTCGTTGCACGCGCTCATCTTATCCGTGCCCAGCTGGTCCTCTCGTCTTCCCAAGAGCTTCCTGCAGGTCGCACGTACCGATAGTAATGGGTACCTATTACCCGCATACCCAGCGGGTATTTACCCATTAGGGTAAGGGTTTGGTAAAAAAACTTTACCCATGGGTAAATAAATGGTTAAAAGTGTGTACCCAGTGGGTATTGCGGGTGCGGGTATGGTAAAGTAGTACCCCTACCCGCATACCCACATATCCATCTTTTTTTTTTGATATATAAATACGTGGTACATAGGGTTATTTTAGGGGGAAAATCTCAAAATATTAACCAGCTAATTAATTCTCGCTTGTTCCCATACGTGCGGCCACTTAATTTTCGCCTGATTCACAATTCTCAGGCAGTCTTCACCCACGTCGTTTCATCTCCAGTCTCCACTATTTCAGTTCGATATGGCAATCTCCCTCCCGGCTCCTCGTCACCGCCCTGCCCTTCCCCCAACCAGGCAGCCACCAGCCTCCGCTAGTCCGCCATCCCGCCCTCTCCGTACACACTCCCCTGGACGCGGTAGCCGGCTCGGCCACACACGCGTCTGCTCGCCATGGACACTGACGGAGGCGAGCTCCACGTGGATGAATGGGTTGTTTTGTTGTTCATTTTCATATAAATTGTGTTATTTTATAGATGAATGACCATATATGTCGATGGTTTTCTTATACATTATGGATGAATGACCTGTTTGGTGGGTTTACCCGCGGGTATTAAATACCCATGCGGGTGCGGGTATGGTAAAAAATTATACCCAGACGCGGGTATGGGTGTGGGTGTGGTTAAAATACGAGGACGCGGGTGCGGGTTTGGTTCAGCTCTACCCACACCCAATGGGTGCGGGTGCCATCGGTAGTCGCACGGCCAGCTTGTTCTCTCCGGCCGTTGTCAGCCTGTCCAAGTGGCAGAGAAGAGGTGTCGAGTTCGTCCATCTCCAGGTAAACTACTTCTTTCAGTTCGGTTCGGTTTCGTGAGCACAGGTGATCCCTGCATATCGGGAGTGGGTTGGGAAATACTTGGTGTTCAACTGTGGGCTCGTGGGAATGATCGTTGGCCAGTGGCCACAAAGGATGGGAGGGGATTATGCTGCACCGCCACCGCTGAGCTCGTCAGCAACCTCATCGACCGGCTGACCAAAACCGGCCGAACGACCCTGCGACCCCCAGCTCCACACCTCTAGGCTAGGCAGGCAGCCACCCGCACTCCTGCATCCCTAACACTAACTTTGTTTCTCGTCGGCGATTCAATCCGGCTCAGTGGACTCCGCCGCCACGCTCCCTCTCTCTTTCAGAGATTGCTAATATTTTTGGCAACTGGCTGAATGGTGTGGATCATAGGTTTAAACAACTTATTAGGGTGGCAGCGCTTGCCGTTATATGGTCGCCTTGGTTGTGTAGAAATGACAAGGTTTTTTATGATAAAAATTCTTCTCTCATGCAGGTTATCTATAGGAGTACTGCTACACTCCGTTCGTAGTCTCCGTTGCAATGTGTGGAGCATCGCGACCTATTTACAGAGGTGTGTACAAGACTGGAGGATACGGTAAGAGATTTTTATCCCAACATGGATGACATCATAATTTGCGGATCGGCCCTTCACCATCTTAGGCGTTTTTACAATTTCTCATCATGATATATAATGCGTCTTTCTTTACTTTTCGCACTTCTGAACTTGTGACGGCTGTGTGCATCTTAGTTATACAGAGGCCGGGTGTAATGCTTAAAACCGTTTAAGTAATAAATCTCCCTTTATCGAAAAAACACTATGATAGGCAAAGCATTTTCACTTAAAAGTAAGCTTCGTGTGTACACCGGTCCTGGCTGCATGCATGCATGCATGTGGGTGCAAAAAAAGATCAGCCTCGAGACATGTGTCACCGGCTCACCGCGGACAGGGCCTGACCATGGATCTTGAAAGCGTCGGTACTACTTTATTGACGCAACTTCTGTATTTATTATCGCTTTCATTGCTGCCCCTCCAGTAAATATTGATGGTATTGGTGAGCCTGTTTCTGATTCTTTACTTTATGGAAACAATATTATCTCTTGTGCTAGCTTGCACCATCAGGGTTTAAGGAGTAACCCAGATTGCCACAAAAAAATCGCACCGGTTTGCAGCAAAACAGCGGCCATAGGAGGACTACGCTAAAATAGATCCAAAATACTACATAATATTCTAGATAAACCATCGTAGCACTATGATAGTATGTTCACTTAAAAGTATCTATCTGTGTACGTACACTGGTCCTGGCTGCATGCATAGGTGCGCAAAAAAAGATCAGCCTGCTAACGGAAGGAAGCCAGGCACGCAGAATCGGTCGACTGATTATAAAGCGACGGCTCGCGCACGTGACAGCTACGGATCGTCCATGGATGGAAAAATCTCGGCTACCGTCTTTGGGGAAAATATCTAGTAATCCTAATCTTTTCCATGCTCTCATGCTTCCATTTTGAAAAAAAAATCACTTTTAGCTGTTTCAAAAAAATTCTAGAAAATGGTGTGAATCTTCACATGGAATGTGTCTACGACCTCCAAAATTTTCAGATGCAAATTTATAAAAAGACAAACAACTAAAAGTGACACTATTCACATATGAATTTTTTTTTTTGTTTCTCAATACGCTTTTCGAATTTTTCAATGTGGGATCATGTAAGACGCTGGGAGAATATCTAAACTATGGGAGAATATCTTGGGGGGGGGGGGGGGGGGGGGGGGGGGGGG